>BLKM01008216.1:181889-403402 GCA_013340265.1 Coptotermes formosanus
GGCGGTGGTGGTGGCGGTGGTGGTGGTGGCGGTGGTGGTGGCGGTGGTGGCGGTGGTGGTGGTGGTGGTGATGGTGGTGGTGGTGATGGTGGCGGTGGTGGTGGTGGCGGTGGTGGTGGTGGCGGTGGTGGTGGTGGCGGTGGTGGTGGTGGTGGCGGTGGTGGTGGTGGTGGCGGCGGCGGCGGCGGCGGTGGCGGCGGCGGCGGCGGCGGCGGCGGTGGTGGTGGTGGTGGTGGTGGTGGTGGTGGCGGTGATCTTAATTCAAACTCCAATACGGCCAAATATTACCAGGCAAAGTCTTTTATATTCCATGAAAGAAAAATGCGGGAATTTAAAATCAAGTTTGTCCATGTCTAATTCTACTTACTTCCATTTAGGGCCCATGTTAAGAATGACTGGAAGTATACCTGCATTCCCCTTATGCGCCTTCGTGGCGTGTGCAGGGGTAACTTTACTTTAGCTTTACCTTTACCTTTACCATTACCTTTACTTTGACCTTGACCATTACCATTCATCGTGGGCAATGATTGTTCTGTTCAGTTTTGAATAGCCTTCCTGTCTGCTAAATGACCGACCGACCGACCAACCAACAAACCAACCAACCATTCATCCAACCAAGCCCATGGAGTAGATTCCTTTTTGAAAAGCTGACAGTCGTGCACCTACTCAAGAAATGCTCCGTTCTTTGTGAAAGTGGACCGTTCAGTACCCCACGTTCGTACAAGACCTTCCTTTCATTTCTAAAAACATAAATACTGAAGCACACAAAAGTAAAATGTTGGGTTTTGCTCTGTATGAGTACAGAAGTTGCTGTCTCATATTTGTAGAAGAATATGGCACTGAGGGGACATCTGGACCCGAGAAGGAGGTAATTACAAGAAGCCGGAGAAAACTGCATAATGAAGGGGTTGATAAAACATTAGTTATAATAATAAAATCAAGGAAGATGAGATGGATGGGGATTGTAGCACGCATAGAATAAATGATATGTGAATATGAAAATCTGGTCGTGAATCCTCAAGGTAACAAACCAGTACGAAGACAAGGGCGTAGGATCATATTACATGGATATTAAATAGATACGATTGAGGCAGATTGGATTGCTCTGCCTTAGAGCAGGAACCAATGACGAGCTCGAGTGAACACGGAAGTGAACTTTTGGTTCAACAAAATGCGGGGAATATCTTGAGTAGTTCAGCAACTGTTAGCTTCTGATGATGGGCTGTGTCCCATGGAAATAATTTTCTTTGAATCTCATAAACGGGCAATAAGACAAGTATAAAGATCTGCACCACAAAAACGCTTTATCTTCAGCTTTCAAGGAGTCATCCAGATTCGGTATGCACTCTGTAAGTACTAAATCTCTAGACAGTTGGTCAGTCCGTGGGTAGAGACGGTCCACTTCAAAGTCTCTGCTTACATATGTTCATAAATCCATGTCCTTCTTAACGGTACTCAAAAAGAGCAATCCCATGTTTGAGTGGTCAACGACAGCTTGGCCAAAGTAATCTGCACTCATCACCCCACAGATGCGCAGTGTTTGCGTGAAAGATCTATTTCAATTTCCTGTTTATTTAATTTCATTAGACTATGTATATTCTAATGCTTGGTGCACGTGCACACAGTAATGCTGAACATTCTGTTTGACATAACTTGCTGTGAATATGAAGTCCTGCACTACAGAACAGAATGTGTTCATTGTGATAGTGTCGTACCAGTGCGAAGTAATTATTGACAACATTTTAATATCCTCCAATTGTTTCAAGAAACTGCCTATTGATTTGCGTGTGAAAAATCTATCCCTTGTGAGTTTTTTTAACTGCTCTTCCACAAGGTCCTCGGGTTCATTCCTTATTCTTCTCTACTATGTCTAAACATCTCCTTCAACACTGTCTAACTCATTGAAGTTGTCGTAGCAGACTGTTTTTTGAATCGATGACGAAAGTAATTTTGGTATAAAACTCAGGAAAGCTCCGAGATTTGATATTCTCAGAGATTTGTTGATGAAAAAATGTAAGTCTACTGGGATGTTAGGGCGTATAGATTAGTAAAAATATCTCTTTTATTGGGTTAACTGACCGTGGATACTGAGGCAGCACGCTGCTACGAAACGTGGGCCACTACTTACCATTGACATTTTAAAGTGAAAAAGACTAAAAAAACACTTTTGTGTTGACATAAATAATCTTACTACATTTTTTTTGACATATCTGATCTCTACAGAAACTGTCATGTTGAAAGAACTTTGAAATATTTTTAACAAACAACACCTGACACCAGCTTGCGTGTTTTGGACAGTATCAAACGTCCACCTGAAGACAAAAAGATATCCAGATTTCAGAACGATGTGGCACAACAGACCTAAGGCTATGCCGAGAGCACCAGTCAACATCATTGCAATACTGTAAATTATCATTACGATACTTTAAAGCTGATATAAGCACGTACTAGATTTGCATGGTCAGAGGTTCTCACAGCAATGTTGCTGAAGGTTCCAGTCTTCTGGGATGTCATGCCGTGTCGACTGGTTACCATCATTTAGTGCCTTCATCTTCAGCCTCAAGCAGTCCATAAAGAGTTGAATACTCGGACTGATTAACCTTTAAGATGAAGGCACTACTAACCTCAGTAGTGCTGTAACCGTTGACCAGTCTGCAAAGTGTAACATACCAGAATAGTTGAATCCTACACGGCTACGTGTTTTTAAAAACTGATAGATCCGGCTATATGCACAAAAAAAGGACGGAAAACTGTACTGGCCACATCTGGCATACGAACCTTCTAAAATATATTACTGAAGGAAAAATAGAGGGAAGGATAGAAGTGGCGGAAAGAAGAGGAAGAAGACGTAAGCAGCTATTGGATGACTTTAAGGAAACTGAAAGAGGAAGCACTAGATCGCATTCTTTGAAGAACTCGCTTTCGAAGAGGCTATGGACCTGTCGTAAGACATACTACGGAATGAATAAATTCATGAATTAATGAAATCTGGCTGAACCCTGAAAGCCGATTCTATAAAGATGACATCACGCGTTACATGACTACATTACCGTAATGTTGTCTTCAGCCATACGGGATCAGATAGGGAACAGGGCAGGTAAACAAAAACGCAAACAAACCACACGAGGAGGTTTCGATTCTCGGAAAAAGCAACACAGAAGCAATAGGCAAGCTTCGGATGAGATGCAAAATAAATATGTTTTCGTTTCTCATATGGCTTTCCGTATTTTGCAGACTTTCATGTGCACACCACGTGACTGTCGTCGCCAGCTACACCAGTGACTAGTACAAAGCCCATTAAAATTTCAACGAATAAATTTGACAGCCCCCACCCCTGGCTACGATTCCACACAGTTAACCACTCACTGATCCACTGTTACAAATTATTGCCAGTGTTGGACATTTAAAATGATATTTTCACTGAATACATACCCTATGTAGCTATTATGGCAAAGGTCGAGGCTGTAATAAAGACTGAAGCGTCGGTATCTCTCATTGCCGTTAATTGCTGCCAAATTATAGTCACATGATGGACTCCCATTTATTGCTACTAACAACTGTGGCTGCTACATAACGTCAGAATAACGACAGAACAGCTAGGTAAAAAAGGTAAAAAAAGGTAAAGCAGTCCCATTACAGGCCTGGACAGGCCCAGAGGGTTCCAGGAGGTTCAGGCTCCCAGATTTCTAGACAATCAGCACATGAAGGTGGTAAGGTTGTCAGCCCTACGCACCGGCCACGTTTACCCCCAGGAAATATTCTTGGTACTCATTTCCGTTAGAGGCTGAGTCGACCCCAGGGCCACAGTGCGACCGACAGGATTATGCCAATGAAAAATTCCACTGACACCATCGGGAATCGAACCCGCGACCTGCCGGTTTGTAGCGCAGTGCCTCAACCAACTGCGCCAGAACAGCTAGCCTTGGGTTATATATATACACATATATACATATACATATATATATATAGGTGTGAAAACTGGAACCACCACAGTGAGACACTGAACTGGTTCAGCATTTCACACAAGATTTCTCCGCGGAGACACAATAGCGAAGACGTGCATGCACACCTCGCACATCCAGAGGGTATGCCTTCTGTCAACAACAGACACAGCAAGTAACGTTAGAGGCTGTCCCAATGGAGTCACTGTTTCCTGCTGAAGGAACAACAGAGGGGCTGGGATCAAAACAGGTTAAGTGCAACACGGAGTTCGTTGAGATACTGAACGGTTCAGAGTTATTTAACAATATATTAATTTTAAATCTTAGTCGAAGACTAAGACGACATTTAGGTTTAAAATGATAGACTTAAGTGCATGAAGTACTGTTCCTACAACACGAAGTTAGATTTCTAAGTGCCCCTGTCCAGCAGCGAAATTTGACGTTCGTAAAGCGTTTGACGTCTTCTACATCCGCACCCCCCTCCCCCCCACCAGAGTTCTGACAATTGTTATATATCTTATAAACCACACAAACTTAAAAATGTATTACTTTAACCTTTTAAAGCCTAGCCGTAACTTTACGTACCACCAGGCTTAAGATTAAAAAATTCTACGTGCTGCCCACATTGCGTTTATGTGTTTTGTACGGATCTCAGAACAAACAGCAACTTTTGCCTTATAAAACATTAAGAGACTGGTTTTTATAACCGAACTGGAGAGTGTTTACAGCGCGGTACGCACTGAGTCCTTATATAAAACAGATAAGCTTCGTCTTTAAAGGGTTAAAGACGCGCCCATCTGCCTGCAGATCCAGGCGTAATGCAGTCAGCTGTGCAACAAACGGTTCATGCTGCCGAGGATTACTGAAGGCAGATTAAAGCTCCCGCGTCCCTGCTTACTGCGTCATGAAAATATACAGCGGCGGTGTCGAGGTTAAGAGCCAATCTGCATAAGCCGTGTCAAGATACATGCGCGCTACGGCCGCTTTATCCCCACGGAATAGCCCCCCATGAATGCCATACCAATTGGCATAACTAATTTTCACTCTCTCGCCGTGCTTCATTGTTAGTACAGAAGCGACGGCTTTCGAGTTTCCACACCATGTGGCACTGGACTGTCCCTGACGTTGTGTAGAAATTTTGTGCCTCTGTCATCAGGGTCGAAAATATACACAACTATTACTTTCCCGGTTGTTGTATGTGGGTGTGAAACTTGGTCTCTCGCATTGAGAAGGGAATATAGGCTTTAGAGAATAGGAAAGATGTTTGGGCCTAAGAAGGACGAGGTAACAGGGGGAATGGAGAAAATTCCACAGTGAGGAACTTCACTATTTGTATTCCCCATCAAATATTATTCGGATGATAAAATCAAGGGTGAGATAGGAAGGGCACTGGCATGTGTGATGGATAATAGACGTGTGTACAGGGTTTTGGTAGGGCAACACAATAGAAAGAGATCACAATATTAGATTTATCCCACAAAACGGAGAAAGCAATGGTTTTGAACTGGTCTTTGGCTTCATGTGTGAACCGAACCTTTGAGTGCCGAAATGAGATAAAGAGTACAGACTGGTTTTCCTTGGGCTGGTGCTACTGCGTTGCGCGTGTACTAGTGGCCACAGCGGTCCCTTGTATTCAGCAGCGTCACCTGCGTGATCGAAAGCATTCTAAAGCCTTTTTTTTTTGACTAGCTGAGAAACCATAAGCGTCTCATGAAGGATGCTGCTTCATGGAGTTTGTCTATTATTACTAATAATGAATAGGTAAGGGTTTGGAACGAGGTGGTCGTGACAAATTTGAAGGCACTACCCACGCATTCACTTCGGAAGATTGAGGGAAATCTCTACACCTGAAAATGGCGGGGGGCGCCGCCCGCAGCATTACCAGCATAATCGATAAGATCACTCGATGGCTAATTTTTATAAAAGACAGAATTATAGAGGAGATGGAAGGAAAATATTACTGTTAACGTGGTGCACGCAGAAGACTCCGTAATGGAGTTAAGAATGAGTTCAACGCTGTCTGGAAAACACAATTAACCCTTTCAAAACGAAGCGTATCTGTTTTATATAAGGACTCAGTGCGTACCGCGCTGTAAACACTCTCCACTTCGGTTATAAAAACCAGTCTCTTAATATTTTATAAGGCAAAAGTTGCTGTTTGTTCTGAGATCCGTACAAAACACATAAACGGAATGTGGACACCACGTAGAATTTTTTAATGTTAAACCTGGCCGTATGTAAAGTTACCGCTAGGTTTTAAAAGGTTAAAGGCCTAACACACCACAGTGTGACGATCAAAACATTATGCGATTGCACAGATGGGAATATTAAAGACGATTAGGCACAGAGAGTTACAAGGATACAAACATGTAGGGTCTAAATACATGAACTGCAGTCAGCTGGCTCAGGACATGGTCCAGGCTGTGACGAAGATGCCCACTGGACCATCGAGATTTAGAAAATGAGAAAAACTTCTTGATCAGCTGAGCGACTATCAGATTCTAAAGAAACCTTCTGCTATGCAAGCTTCATCTCAGTTACGTTTCTAAGTATACCGAGTGTCCAGCGACCAGGTCCTTGGAACGTAACATGACCCATACAGCTATTATGGGCAAGTGCTGCACGGAGTCATGCAGACACGTAATTCAGCTGCTTCTACCTGATGATAAGACAGTGCAGGGCAATAATTCTAATTCTGAGCTTCATTCCCGGATTTTAATGGCCATCACAACAGGTCTAACGGTTTTCGTTCTCTTGGCGTAATTTGATCCCAGCATCTCCACAATACACAACGAAACTGTTAATTACACGACCGTAACGTTACGCCGTTTCATGTATGAATCTGGCTTGCAAGAAACGAGAATGCGGCAAGTGTTTACAGTTATTTTGACGAACGCTGGAGGTTTCACTGCCGCCATAAAATTATTCAGCATGTGATATGTCATGTGCTGTGTTTGTGTGACTACCGCATTTCTGTGACGGCTTCAAGTTACTGTGCAGCCTCGTTCCGTGTTTTACCCAAGATTTTGTGAATCGCCCGTGAAGGAATAACACTGTGCGTGTGTGTGTGCGTGTGTGTGCGCGCTAAAGCTTAGCTCATAACCGCATTTCCTGATAACAGCTGGCAACAGAATATATAACCCTCACAGATAACACTTGTTCAAACTTAGGGCTATTGTCACAGGCTGCATTATAAAATACTTTCATTCTTCCATAGCGAACCCTTTCTCTTCTCTTACGGCCCGTACCATGTAAATGAGAGTATAAATCCACAAAATGGCGCCAGTGGCGACAGTAAAGCATTAGGAACTCTCTCTCTCACACACACACACATACATACATACATACATACATACATACATACATACATACATACATACCCGCATTGTAACAAATATTATTGCGATTTGACGGAAAAATAACAAGTTTTCATAACAGCCTACGTACAATAAAAGAAGGAAGGCAAATGGATTTGTCCCATCTTGCATAGGAACTGCCTTATAAAACACTTTACTGAAGGAAGGACGGAAAGACGAGGAAGAAGACGTAAGCAGCTACTGGATGACCACAAGGAAAAGACAAGATACTGGAATTTGAAATAGGAAGCATTGGATCGCACCCATAGGAGAAATGGCTTTGGAAGAGGGTATGGAGCTGTCGCAGGACAGGCTAGGCAATTGCACGAACAGGCCTACCGGAAACCGCTTTGCCGTTTAAAAGGTTTCTATACAGTTGGTATGCAAGTTGTATTATTCTCATTTATGACACCATGTGGGGACACTTTCTGCTTCCGTTTTCGGATAGTTTAATGTACTGCTTCAGCGTTTCAATTATAACAGAAAACTTACATTATTGCATACAGCTGTAGCATAACAAGACGTCTACAAGACGTACTCCTGGACCACATTAACCTTTTAAGGCCTAGCGGTAACTTTACATACGACCAAGTTTAACATTAAAAAATTCTACGTGGTGCCCACATTGCGTTTATGTGTTTTGTACGGATCTCAGAACAAACAGCAACTTTTGCCTTACAAAACATTAAGAGACTGGTTTTTATAACCGAAGTGGAGAGTGTTTACAGCGCGGTACGCACTGAGTCCTTATATAAAACAGATACGCTTCGTCTTTAAAGGGTTAAATTAATTTTTGCGAGCTTTAAGGCTTTCGTGGAGGTATAATCGAAGATTCACTTCTTCTGGAATGTCAGGTCATGACCACTGGACCCTAAAATATGATGTCAGTAGGTTCTTTCGAAACGTCAGCAACCACTTATCCAGCGAAGAAGCGCCACATTCCAAAAGACCGGAGACATCGGATTGATCTTAGCTTCGTATCTAGCCTGAATTTTGAAATTTTTAATTTTAAATTCCGCCAAATTGCACTAATTAACCTCACTGCCCTCATGGACACGGAGCTGATCAAGAACAGCTTTCTTATCCTGCTTTCGTGGTCTCCAGTGCCATGCTGCGCGCGCGGCAAAGAAGACAAAAGCAGGGTTTCGTTTAGAAAACTTGAAGAAAGGCGAGTAGTATCTTCAGTCGATACCTCCTGTTGTGCTAGTAAAATTAATACATAATTCACAAAAGTAAATTTACACAGTCCCCATAACTTTATATATATATATACATACATATTTACATATATATAGTGGACGCCGCGGTGGCGCAGTTGGTTGAGGCACTGTGCTACAAACCGGCAGGTCGCGGGTTCGATTCCCGATGATGTCAGTGGAATTTTTCATTGGCATAATCCTGTCGGTCGCACTATGGCCCTGGGGTCGACTCAGCCAGGAATATTTCCTGGGGGGTAAACGCGGCCGGTGCGTAGGGCTGACAACCTTACCACCTTCATGTGCCGACTGTCTAGAAATCTGGGAGCCTCAACCTCCTGGAACCCTGTGGGCCTGTCCAGGCCTGTAATGGGACTGCTTTACCTTTTACATATATATAGTAGGTATTTCATATTAGTGATGTCTTCCTAGCTCCATGTTTCGGCATATAACGCCATCATAGACTAGCAATTATTTATGTACAAAAACAGACAAATTTACACAGCCAGTAGCGCTGTTATAACTAAGGTTCCCAAGTTCCAAACGTATTTCTAAACACCTAAAATTAAAGAGACGCCTTAGAAGACCAGGGATTTGTGCCTGTTAATTCCTGTTTGTGTGATCTATAACAGGACCATGTGATAATGAACTCGGAGCATGAAAATAAATCTCTAAAACCAGTGTCTTAATATGAAGATTCAATTCATCTAATTTGTTAACACCATGTAGACTGGTGAATGTTTACCGAGGTTTTGAAGGAAGGATTTTAATGTATTGACCTTCACTGTCAACTAATGCACGAATTAACCCGAGAATTAAGGCAGGCAGGGCGCGGGGATAGCGCAGTCGGTACGGCGACCCGCTACGGGCTGGACAGTCCGGTGATCGAATCCCGATGGGGGCGAGATTTTCCGCCCTCTTCCAGACCGTCCCTGTAGCCCACCCAGCGTCCTGTACAATGGCTACCAGATTTCTTTCCCGGAGTAAAGCGGCCGCGGCGTGACGTTGACCACCCACTCCATCTAGCGGTGAGGTTAAAGAAAGAGTAGAGCTATGGACCTACTTCTACTCCCCCTCTGGCCCTTCACGGACAGTTCTAGGGGAACTTTTATTAAAGGCAGGCATTACACTCGTCCGAAACGTCGGTAACTACAAGACGTCAATAACTATCAGTCGACAGGATATAACATCCCAGGAGACCTACGTCTTCAGCAACACCGCTGTGAGCACCTAAAATCTTACGTTTAATACAGGCATACGTAACTATTTAACATGAGAGAATGAAACTGAACTTGGTTCGTTTTTCAACTGAGTCCTATACGCAAGTCGCCAGTATTTGTGGGTCTTGGCGTCCATGTGGGTGTATTTTCATATTACGCACACAAAGCACGTAACAATTGCCACCACAGCCTTCTCGAATGCAAGAGAATTGCTTAAGACTTTTTTTTCTTTTTGCCTTTTTGTTGTCCAGTGAAAAATGGCCGATGTTCTTTAACTTTTAAGCCACTCTTCTCTCTGTGCTGCTGCTGGTGCTGCTGCCCGCTGCTTCAGTTCCATTAGAGAATACCGCCACAGCTGTACTTTATGCATTTGCCTGCCAGGCATTCGTACTTCTCCTGCGCCTTCTCTTCAGTTCCCTCATTTCTAACATACGGCGTCGGTGTCAATGAAAATCATGACCTTATGTGAAATGGAGTTTCTGTTGTTTGTCAGTCAGCCGTCTGTAATTAGTAGATTATCCGTGACCCATGCAGTGACCAGTACGATCTAGGAGCAATGAAGACAACAGAAAGCAGTTAATACTAGGCTGAACTGTGGGTAACAGAGGTCTGTTCATTCCATGACAGTATGGAATCTAAATGTGCATTATCGACACAGCAAAAGTAGCCAACTGCAGTTATGATCATACATGTCAGAGGAAGACTATTTTATAATTTGAGATTTAAGATTTTCGTGCCGGCTGGTATGTTACATCTTGTAGTTTGAAAGAAGGATGCCGTTTCGATTGAACATACTGCCTGCGTTTTCATAACAGAAACTTGTTTTACATTAAAGATGAAGGCAGCAGGTTTTTCTGGAACGTTGCATCCTGTTTCCCTGAATGCAGGGCTTAATATTGCGCAATAATGTAATTGTAATTTCTCATAATCTTTCATTAATGTTTATTACTAATTCTACCCCAATCCTACAAAATTTTTTCATCAAAATTCTGTAACAATTTCTTATACGAAGAAAATTGCTATTTTAAGCTTTCTGTACGAGCCTTATGTGGAAAATATGTCCGTCAGTTACCTAGTGTCAGCGACTACATAGTTCGTCGAATGTTCATGAAACTCGGTGTAAGGGTTCTTTATAAAAAAACATTGTCGACCAAGCACAAGTCTTGTGAAAATCAGCGCAGTGATGGTCATACATTACTTAAGAGCGTTAATGAATATCTACCCTACGTCCCATATTTCTTGACCGATTTGTATGAAATTTGGAACAGAGAATTTTCATATAATGCCGTCGAGTAATTGTGAGTTTCAAGAAAATTGGTATATTGAAAGGCACACTTTACTTAAGGACTTCAGAGAAATTTTCATCATATTTCGTACATTTTTCGTCCGATGCCGTTTGTAGTGGAGTTTTGTGAAAATCGGCACAGTAAACACAATACTTCGCTTTTGGGCGTAAAATAATTTGTACAGCGCTTTTGACGTTTATCGCCCCATTTTCGTGAAATTCGTTATCATATCTGAACATGATGCTGTTGTCCATTTGTGAATTTTGTGAAAATCGGTGGAGGGAAGGCCCTATGCTGTAGTTTTGTTGTGGGTATAAATGAAATTATATTTATGCGTTTATCATGATGATATTATTAAATTGAAGCATGCCTTAGTAAAGTGGGCGCACTACATCACCGAGTACACCCCTTGCAGTCTATTTATTTTCATTAGATGACTAATTTCTGAACCCTACATTGAGCGCAATTTAATGTTGGTACTATTTCAAAAGGTCGTTCATCGGCTATGTTGATAATTTTACTGATACAGAATTGGAAGTAGACAGGTCATAAAGTTTACTACAAACTCATTATCTACACGACTGTATCAGTTCGTTCCTATTGTTATGTAACACAGCGCAGTAAAAAATCCGCCCAGCAGAGCGCTCGTGTGTAGAGATAAAAACAACGCGAACATAGTTGGTGCCATACTTGCGAAATTGGCTGCCGCGGGGGGAGGGGAGGGGGGGTGGTTCGGATCAGAGAACTCCCGAATGCACGTGTCTGCTTTCGGTGACCAGAGTCAATCAGGAGCCACTCATAGCTAACTCCGTGCCAAATACAGGCGAATGATGGTAAAAAAAAAATAAAACAACCATGCACTACCAGCTGCGTCACTCGTGTACAGCAGTATTACATCCACAAATTCCCCATCATTTTGCGTAGCAACCTTGAGCGCGAGCGTGAAAATCCTGGCAATTCTCCTACTCCGGTCACGTGATTGCACCTACGACGTAAACAGATGAGTACTGGCAATTCCATCGCTCTGATTGAAGAGACACGCTGATCTACGCACACACGAATTTTTCGCACTCTGCCGCCTTGTGACCGTTACCTGCGTCTGAAGCTGGAGACTTTATGGTATTACTTCTGCTATACGTTACTGTTCAGTTTAACATTCCTCCTTCTCTTAACCTAGGGAAATATCCGTACAGTAAGAGACAAGGATTTTTTTCCATCCACTGCTTTATCTGTTCCTTCATATTTTCTTGTATTCACTTCTAAAGTTATTTAGTCCCTTATATTCATATCTTGAAGGGTTGTGCCATGGCTCAGGCGGGTAAATGTTGACTTGTAACCGTGCAGTCTGGGATTCAATATCGGACGACTCTGTGTGAGGTTCGTAGGGGACAAAGTGTCACTTTAGCAGGCTTTCCTCCGAATTTCTTCAGTTTTGCCCCGATAATCATTCTGACACTATTTATACATACTCATATATAGCTCTGGCCAATAAGGAAGACTTTATATTAGTTTCCTGGCCATATTTATTCTCCGTTCTTTGTGTAGGTTTGCTTTATTCGTCGTGTTTTCCATTCTATACAGTATTTTACTTTCTGTCCTCTATCTTTGCTTCATTGTAGACATATGTCGCTTTTATTTTGCGCTCGATTCAGTCTAGAGGGTTATAAACCGGGGTTCAAAAATTTTGCAAAAATATAGGCGCCGTCTCAAAATTCTAGGCGCCAGAAGGGTGACACGAAGCAAGTTCCATACTTAGGGCCCGCAGTTCTGGCGTCATCTTGAACTTCACTGTTATCTGACGCTTTCTGCTCGGTGCATGTGAACTGAAACGCATGTTTGTGACTAAAAAAAATGCCGCAGTAAAATATTAGGCTCCATCACACAAGGTTTAGTAGCTAGAGCGTACAGACGCCCCCGGATTTGTGCACCCCTGGTTATAACCATAACTCTATCTGGTACCAAGGGAAGTCTGCCTCCCGGTCCAGTACGCTGTTTCAGTATTACTGTGTTATTAGTCTGTTTTAAACAGTTCCTTGCACCCTTTTTATTACCTTATTGGCCCTTACAATCACCTCTTGACATGGATTAGTTTTAAATACCTACAATGTTGCCAGTTATGCTTTATGATTATTACGGTGGGACATTACCTCGTCCACTAAAGTTTTTTTTATCATGATTATTTGCTATTATTGCACTATGACAGTATCCTTCCGTGTGTTTATTCATCTTTATTTTTCTCTCGACTCTGTTAGCAGTACAGACGTTATAGTACTGAATGACAGGGTTGTTAATGAATAATAAACCGAAATGGTCGTAAGTAGAAGTCGCCATGGCCAACTCTGACGTGTTATCTCGGAATCTGTATGGACAAACAAAGAAAACCCACGAAAATTTACAGCCAGGATAGCCAGTTTCAGGACGGAGATTTGAACCCGGAACATCTCAAATATGCACCCGTAGACTAGCACTCAGTTGCCTTCTGTACACACCACACAACTTGTCACATAGGGATACCGTCCGCATTGGCTCGAACACTACAGCAAATATCTGAATATATACTGCCGTAACTCAGCCTCATCTCTAATTATATCTTACATATTTTAAATATATTTTATATTTAAACGTGTTATAATATGACTTATACATAATGTCTAGAATATATTCGAAAACTCATATTTTATCCACACACGAATTGGTATTAACAGTAGAATGCACTGAATGTTATGAAATTCATAGATGTATTCCAGTTTATTACAGATAGTTTTAAGCTTTGTATGTACTCCATGAAGATAGCATTGTCATGCCGAAACATGTTGGAGTGAAGTGACTGTAATAACATGTATTGTTAGTGCATTTTTTCGTACATTATACGAAAATACGCATCAGCAATGTTGTCCAGTGGTTTGACACGGTTGGTCTGTTCTATAGAATACACGTTTTGTATTAAACGTATATGTTCAGAGCTCAAAGTAACTTTCAGTATGACCTGTACTTATATCCATTAAGAATATGATTCAACATTTTTGTGTCTTTTACCATCCCATAATTCAGAAGTGCAAAATAATTTCCGAGTTCCTTTACGGCTACTTACCGGCGGCATGTCGCAATGAAAGGAAGTTTAACGTACAGTATCACGCTCGGGGTTCGTTACACGCCATTGCCAATTACTACCACAAGCTTTAGAAATAATACTGTAATTTGAGACACGGTTAAAAACGTCTGGAAGGTGTTTTCCTTGAAGGAAATGCAACTGCCAGAGGAAGAACAAAAAGTCAGAATAGCATTATACACAGCCCAGCTTCGTTCGTTACTACAGTCCGTTAAACAACCTTCAACACTCATGATAGACGATGATGACGATTAAAGTATCAGCCATCTTGATGTGATCAGTTGTGCGTTGCCACTGGCGTAGGC
Source organism: Coptotermes formosanus (assembly GCA_013340265.1). NCBI lineage: Eukaryota > Metazoa > Arthropoda > Insecta > Blattodea > Rhinotermitidae > Coptotermes > Coptotermes formosanus. The sequence continues at coordinate 196,303 of BLKM01008216.1, forward strand.
GAAACTTGCGAACCAGGCAGCTTAACACCTTCTGTAATTTTATACGTTCTTTCGTGAAAACACTCGTCACAGGAAGTCCTAAAGAACTGCCAAGGGCACACGTGTGCGGAGCTGTGTTGATTGCGTTCACAAATGTACTGCAGGTAATGCAATATATTGCACAGGGATGTATAAAACAAAGCCATTTTCAGCTTTGATTTCTCAAGGGAAGAAAGGCCCTGTAAAGTGATCACATCTGCATGATAATTGAACTCTGTGTAGTTGATTTTCAGTCCAGTAAATCCGAGTAACAGAATGCTGGCTAATCCATCCATTCGTCCATCCAGTCTTCCAGCAGTTCACACTAAACATGCGTCCTTTATACAGGCCATACCTCTTTGGTCTCGCTATAGCGCGACGTACGCCAATGTATGTACCGCGGGTCGTTCTTTTGTATCCCTCCCATGATGCAACAGTAAACGGACGGCTGAATGAATATTATGCACTACTTAATTGACAAAATAAATAAGTAACCAATATGTACGTTTTCAATGATTTGCACTCTTCGAGGTTTATAATGACATAATCAAATCAAGGAGGTACAGAGAGAGAGAGAGAGAGAGATGTATTCATGTAGTAGGCATGAGGGAAGTGAGAAATTTATACTGACATTTAGCAGCAAAAATTTAAAGGAGGGGACTACGCGGAAGGATATTTTTTATAGCGCAGCTGTGGGCCAGGGCCTCCTCATTTTCGAGGCTGCACGGCCACAAAGTCAGACACGCCACACTCGGTAGGATTCGTCCGGACGAGTGATCAGTCCGACGCAGAGACCTCTACCTGACAACATCCAACACTCACAAGAGACAGACATCCATGCCCCTGGCGGGATTCGAACCCGAAATCCCAGCACGTGAGTGGCCGCAGACCCAGGCCTTAGGCTGCGCGGCCACTGGCATGTGGAATGGTAATATTAAAACAAATCTTGAATACACTTGACGTGTGACATTACGTTGCGTTATATATAAATTAAAATATAGTAAAAAAATGCAATCCCATTACAGGCCTGAACAGGCCCACAGGGTTCCAGGAGGTTTAGGCGCCCAGATTTCTAGACAATCAGCATATGAAGGTTGTAAGGTTGTCAGCCCTAAGCACCGGCCGCCTTTACCCCCAGGAAATATTCCTGGTACTCATTTCTGTTAGAGGCTGAGTCGGCCCCAGGGCCATAGTGCGGCCGGAAGGATTATGTCAATGAAAAATTCCAATGACACCATCGGGAATCGAACCTGCGACCTTCCGGTTTGTAGCGCAGTGCCTCAACCAACTGCGCCACCGCAGCCGGAAAATATAGTCAAACAAAACTATATTTATTTGAAAAATTTTTGCTTCTCACTAAGGTTATTGAAAAACAAAACATGGTTTTCTCCCCGTAAATATAACTGTGTTACACTGTCGGTTTAGTTTACTGAAATATTAAGTAAAAGAAAATGAAGATGCGGAATGGATTCATTTGGCTGAAGGTAGAGTGCGGACTCTTGTGAGAACAGTAAAGAAAATTTGGTGGTCCCATAAAAAGCAGGATTTTTTTAACCACCTTAGTGGTTGCCAGTACGAAGAATGCTGACTTGTGTGATATAAGGCTTCCAGTCTGGTAGACCTGCAGCAACTTACGGAGGCACCTGCTGATTCCTTCCATAGAGTCTACCCTGAAGACAGAGGAAGCCGATTTGTCCGAAACACCACTACTTATCTGTCACACTACACGACGTCACATCCTCATGTCCACCGTCTAAGAACTTTAAATTCCACAACTGTTAGCATCGTAGGGTGGGTTACGTTCTTTAGAGTCAGCATAGGTTTTTCTTCAAAGAAAGCAGAGGATACAAAATTAGACAGCTCCAGAGGAATGCTGTTCGACTGCAGGACTTGTGTTTTGTACACATACGATGTGCATCCAGTTAAACAGGTACCAACAAATGAGTGGTCCTCTGACCCCAGCAATGTATCTTCAAGGTGTCGTGCGTCTTCAGAGACGCCGCCAACGGAAAAGAAAAAGGGTATGTACAAAGTGGTCCAAAGATTACATCTACGAAAGCTGTACGCTGGCTAGGATTGTAAAATTGGTCTTCCGTTCGATATTTGATAGAAATGGGACTACAGAAACATGGCATCATCACTGGTCTGTCAGTGGGTCTGCGTGTCCATATCCAGCTATCTTGAAAAGAAGACAACAACCATTCTTTTAACACATCAAGATGTGCACGTGCACACGATGTTTGTCTATCGTATAGATATGTAGAATATTATAGAAACCACAACATTTCGATAATTGTAATTGTTCTTTCCCATCTTCAAGTAGAGAAAATATGGAGGAATTTTTAATTCTGTTGGACGCCAAGCACAGCTCTGTAATGCCGTCGACTGTGGAAGTCCTAAGTATGGCATCTGAACTGACGACTCTCTGCATTTTCTCTGAACCTGCAGTAGCAAATACAACCCTTTCTAGAAAAGTTGTGGTATGCAGGTGCGTTCGTAAAGAAATTGCAACAGGCGGCCGTCAGTCTTGTCATATATATCTGTCCGTCTGTTTGTCCGCACGGAAAAACTCGACTGTCACAAAACGGATTTTCCTAAAAACTGATAATGGGGGGTTTTTACCAACATTTCTCTGAACATGCCGGGTTTGGTTAAAATCAGACAAATGTAATAGACAATTTACACGAAGACCAACGCACATTCATAACTATTTCGTTATAAACGTTACCATTGATTTTATGGTTACCAGAGTTACCTTGGTTACCGGTTTACCAACGTTCGTATTACAACCCTGATTACATTTGTTACCAAGTTACCATGGTTGCTGTGGTTGCTACTGATCCCTTTTCTACCATGGTTACTAAGGAACGATGTTTGTTCCTTGGTCAGCAAGGTGAACATGGTAGCAAAGGTAAGCACGAAGTAATGTAGCCAAATTTATTTCACTAAACTTGTCTACACGGTAAGAGCGTATTACAGAAAATACAACCATATTAACCACAATTAGTGTCCTCCCTCTGCGGACATTTCTCATCTTGTTAGGTAAAGAACCACCACGACGCGAGATTTGAGGTTCTCACAGCGACCCTGATGAAGATTCAAGTGTTACTGGGAGTCCCATCATTTAGACTACTAAAGGTAAAACTATCCCATTACAGCCCTGTACAGGCCCTGAGGCTTCCAGGAGGTTGAGGCTCCCAGATTTCAAGGCAATGGGCACAGTTAGAGGCTAAGTCGACCCCAGGGCCATAGTGCGGTTGGAAGGATTAAGTCAATGAAAAATTCCAATGACACCATCGGGAATCGAAAACGCGCCCTTCCGGCTTGTAGCGCACCCGCCATTTAGACTAGTGAATTATTGTAATTTCCGACGCTTGGTAGGGGAGTGCGGCCTCTGTTTTCAAGGTTCATCAATTCAATTCTTTGACAGCTAGACCATGAAGATGGAAACATCACTCTCCTGCGAAAAGACGGACCCCAATCTTTAGGGCTTAGCAGTCCAATTCTTCTTGGACTGGTGTACTTTGAAGATGAAGTTACCAAGCTCCTTTGAAACGTCGGTAGCTGTTTACCAGTCTACATAACGTTAAATCCCAGAAGACTTGAAACTGCAGGAAGCGCGCTGTACTAATGTAGGGTCCAAATACCTGACTTCAAACGTTGCGATACGACGTCGTCAAAATAAATTCTAATTAACTCCTCTTTGATTGGTAAAAAAAATCCCGTCCGTGCACTCATATGATTTCGAACTGTGATAACGATGACAAAAATTAATCTGACTGCTGTGCATGCACGTTGCTATTACAGCTAACTTCCGGTCTGTTCTAACTTTACTGTTCTATCGTGTGTTCAGCAAATGTACTGTAGTGCTGATGGAAGATGGACTGGCAGACACATTACGCTGCACTTTACAGCTGCAACACGGACAAAGGGCAGACATGAACTAACTGTATCCCACACGCCACAGACATCAGTTCTGTTTGGCTAATATACAGTCCACTTTCGAAATCTTCCGAATAGCGTGTTTTAGAAAGAACCGGTTCGAGAACTGCAATGCTGAATCACCTCTTGGAAAGTCGGCGAGCACAACTGTAATTTAAGAAGATTTTGGGATCAGAGGTGTGGTCATATTTCAGGTCCTTCCCTGGGCAGCTGATTATTGCACACCTCTTAAAGGCAGTAGGTGTTATTATGGAAGTGGATGGTTCACATGTCACACAAAATACCGACACCGGACAGTGCATTTACTGAAGTCAGCCGCTCGAAGAAGTACGTTAGCAACTGGAACAGTCGTTAAATGGATTAAGAAGGATATCCTATTCACATCTGCGTCAACTGTTTCCCTCACATCCAGTTAAACGTTTCTCTCCTATCCTATTAATGCTCCCAACGGGCATTTTTCATGGGATTTTCTAACCGAAATTTTACACAGTATTCTTGTTTTGTTTTCTCGGGGTAAGTAGGCCTACGCTGCTGTTCCGAGATATTAGGGTGGCAGCACTTCTAATAATAATGTACTGTGACTGCAGAATTTTATACCCTAGAAACATGGGCTGTTTCAAGTATAATTGTAAATGCCCTGCATAAAAATAAATAAATAAATCATATAAAACCATTATCATATCACTGTGTCAAGACAAATGCTTTATATTCCAGGACGAAAGGAAATTTAGTCAAAGAAACATATACGTCTAGGCTTACAAAATGTAACAGTACAAACGAAAGAATACGACTGATTTGGTGAACACAGGGTTGCCTAAACATGAAGATACAGAAAATGAGGTACAAAATGTATACCTCTAGTGCGGAGAGTTGGGAAAAGCTACACACATCACCTTAAACTGTGGCTGAAGAGCAGGCTAGGGCGCTCCCATAAAATGCATCTAACCCACGGAAATATTTGAAGGGAGATTTGTAAACGAAAGGGAAATTTTGTTCCCAAACACACATCCTATTTAAGCTAGCAAAATAATAATATACCCGCGGTTAATGAAAACAGCCCGTAACAAAGATGGCAATGAAGAGGCTGCAACAGAGCTGAAAGGGAAACGTCTGTCGTCTGGTATGTGGAACTGCAAATACTAAGGGTAAAGGTAAAGCTAGAGTTGCTACTGTGCACGCCATAAAGACATATGGGGGAGTAGCGGTATAGCTCCATTTATTCTTAAACTTGGAATTAGCTGAAGGTAACTTGTCAGCCTCACACATCGGCCACCTTACTCAGCGGAAAGGGCCAACGGTGCCGATCAAAGAGGTAGCTGAGTGGGGCCAGTGGGCCCCAGATCTCGTCTGCACGCTTTGGAGAGGAAAAAATATCTCATTTCCAAAGCCAGAAATCAAACTCTGGTTCCTCGGTCGTCTATCGTGTAGCCTAGTCACTATACTGAGTGAGATATCCCGGCTGCACCAACATGAGACCACGAAATCAAATGTCCAAGAGCAATCACCATAAAAACAATAACACAAATTGTGATTGGATGATAATGATAGTAAAAATCATAATAATAATAATAATCATTATAGAAGACGCCAAGGTAGAGTTAATAAACTACACTCGACTACTATTATTATACAGGCAATAGCAAAAATTACAAATAAACTACAAACTTCTCTCACAGTATTCAGTCTTCATCAATATTACATTGCGAAGAAAAATAAATTCTAAAAGCTGCCACTTCCATTACACGAGTAACAATACAGCTTCTGAAACGTCGGGTATAGGCCTAAACATGCATCAGAGAAAGGGCAGTGTCCAGCGGTGACCTAAAATTCTAATGAATCGACCTTTGTCACAGATCCTCAGAGATTCAAAAATTCGTACAATATATTACTTCGGAAACCTCTACTGAAGTGACCAATTGGGAGGCCTCAACCTACATGGAACTTAATGATATATGTTCTGAGATTGTGGGCTATGGACTGCCTGAGCGATTTTCTGATTATCAAGGTGTCTAGACTGGACGTAATTAATTGGTTGGTTTATATTTTTTGTTTCATGTGTCCCACAGTTAAAGTCTTAATGCCTTGCCATCACATTTACACTTCAATTCGTTTCAAAATGAATAATGAGGCTTTTCTCATGATGTATGAATACAGACGGTGTTCTTTCTTAGCAGTGAGCGTGTTAGGGTGCAAATCTACTTTAATGATCACTTACACCAGACATGTTACATACTCTACGGAGCAATCCTTGGCTTTTGCTTTTATACGCTTCCATGAAAGTGAGACTTTTTGTGGCATTTTATGAAACAGAACAATGGAAGGGGCTGTTCCAGGAATCGGTGCATTGTGGTCATGGGTGTGTTTAAATGCAGTGCCTCGCAAGTAGGCCTACGTGTTCTTTCAATCATGTACCAACAACTATAATTTCAAATAATTGAGACATTTTAAAGTAAAGATGGTGATTAGAATACAGTCGTTAGTATGGACTTCTAATGAAAGAAGAAAATCTCTCAGTTAAATGTACCTTTATCCACTGCCTTCCTAAGTACCAGAAGTTTTATTAAAACTAGCGTATTATATATTTTTCTCGTCATTAACCTTTTAAAGCCTAGCGGTAACTTTACATACCACTAGGTTTAACATTAAAAAATTCTACGTGATGCCCACATTGCGTTTATGTGTTTTGTACGGATCTCAGAACAAACAGCAACTTTTGCCTTATAAAACATTAAGAGACTGGTTTTTATAATCGAAGTGGAGAGTGTTTACAGCGCGGTACGCACTGAGTCCTTATATAAAACAGACACGCTTCGTCTTTAAAGGGTTAATGGACTCTGCTGGCCTACGCACACACGAAATTTGAAGAACGCTTCATACGGAAATCGGTACCACCGTTTTCAATTTGTCTATTTGACGAGACAGGCAAATGGGCATTCTTATGTCTCCTCTACACGTGTTCGGCATGCTATTTAACGGCGCTCTTAACTGCTAAGATTACATGGCATCAGTGATAGGTGAGTCAATGAAAAAGAATTCATATGGAGGAGTGGAAGTATTGACCCACGCATTCGTAATCTTGATATTTGATACAGAAGTGTAGTCAGCTTTACGGTCCGGCCGGTTTAGACGTGGGGCAATTGACCCCAGTCCCCACTAGACAGGAGCCTGGATGGTCCCCAGGGTGGGTCTGAATGCTTTAGAAAAATACGAAAAGAAATTATGGAGTTGGATCTGTAGGTGGTGCAGTTGATGGAACTGAACTAGGATATGCTGGCTGAGCGGGCTTATGTATAGCAATTTTACACCTCGAGATTATTAGCAGAGGAAAGCTTAATGAATTATAGTTCATTAACCAGCCAGCTGTCAATTTGTTATTTTATTTTAGGAACGCGTAATGTGACCTACTGTTTTCAGAGGAACATTTAACTCTTTAAAGACGAAGCGTATCTGTTTTATATAAGGACTCAGTGCGGACCGCGCTGTAAACACTCTCCACTTCGGTTATAAAAACCAATCTGTTGATGTTGTATAAGGCAAAAGTTGCTGTTTGTTCTGAGATCCGTACAAAACACATAAACGCAATGTGGGCACCACGTAGAATTTTTTAATGTTAAACCTGGTGGTATGTAAAGTTACCGCTAGGCTTTAAAAGGTTAATATGCAAGTTAATTCAGAACCTGAACCGCAGTTGTGTGGTTCAAGATATAAGAACTTCTAAAGCAGCTCAGCAGTGATCAATGCATAATACCAAGTGTGACTCTCAGGTAACATTCAGCACTGGACAATAAAGCGTGACTTCAAGTAACATTCAGCACTGGACAATAAAGCGTGACTTCAGGTAACATTCAGCACTGGACAATAAAGCGTGACTCTCAGGTAACATTCAGCACTGGAAAATAAAGCGTGACTTCAAGCAACATTCAGTATTGGACAACAAAGCGTGACTCTCAGGTAACATTCAGCATTGAAAAATAAAACGTGACTCTCAGGTAAGATTCAGCACTGGAGAATAAAGCGTGACGTTAGGTAACATTCAACACTGGACAATAAGGCGTGACTCTCAGGTAACATTCAGCATGGAACAATAAAGCGTGACTCTTAGGTAACTTCCAGCACTGGTCATTAAAGAGTGGCTCTAGGTAACATTCAGCACTGAACAATAAAGCGTAACTCTCAGGTAACTTTCAGCACTGGACAATAAACGTGACTCTCAGTAACATTCAGCACAGCACAATGTGACTCAAGTTACAGTCTCAAGCTAATCTTGATCGACGTCCACTTACAGTGGTAACCAACACCAACACAAATACCCACACAATATTTTAAACTGCGTAACTCTATCTCTACCCGCATGTCCGATACTTGCAAAACTTAGAGGTTCCTCCTTCAGCACCCACGAGCTACTGACTACTTTGTACCCAACTTTCACCACACAACCACGAATAATGTAAACACTGCTTGAACACTGCCTGACAGTACACGGATCCCATAAGAATTGTATAAAAACTGTCTTCGTTTTTCAATTCAGTTCATTCAGAAAACGAAATATATTCTGGGACAGGGTTAAATTTGCTCTAAAGTATCTATAATATTTAATGCAGCGTCACCACAAAGATCCGTACAGCTACAGAGTGCCGTTTTAAAGTAACAGTGGTCCAGAAATGAGAGGCAGTTGTGCTGCACCTACATGTGCCATGGTTCAAGTCAAATGTGTGCAGTAGCCGCCCTCTAGCTGCAACCCGTCGTGTCAGACAGCACCTCATTGACAACCACAGCGCTGCCGTCTCTAGTACAACCCCCTACCGTCAGGACGCCACAACCCGACGCACTGCCATCTGAGTCTGCGCAATCAACCCGGCCGCCATATTGCGAAACGTCGGCGCCCTCATGTGACGTCATTCGAGAACAATCACGTGATATCTGAGGAAAGAGGAGGGGCAGAGGGGAGAAAAATATATGTGGGAAAAATTGTGGAGGGGTAAGAGGAAGTAGTGGTGATAGAAGTGATGGAGGGGAGCAACACCTCCTTCATCCCTCCCACCCATACACAGTCCGACAGGTTGGTTCAATATAACATTTCCCGTGAAATATGCACCAAACTTAAAGCTACTGGAGTTTCGGTAATTTGAAATGTAACTGGGAAACGGGCAGATAATTTACAAGAAAAATTAATTAGCTATTTGCAAGTTCCAAGAACCTCTTACACAGCATAAAATCTCGTTACTACAGGCAGCACACCCAGTTACAAATCATCGCACTGTATTGTGTGCCTGCAATTCGCGCATATGTCACAAAACGAACCGCATTTTGGCTACCTGAACCGATACAATCAGCGCAGGTTGCAGTAACTGCATGGCCACGATGAAGATTAACCTTTTAAAGCCTAGCGGTAACTTTACATACCACCAGGTTTAACATTAAAAAATTCTACGTGGTACCCACATTGTGTTTATGTGTTTTGTACGGATCTCAGAACAAACAGCAACTTTTGCCTTATAAAACATTAAGAGACTGGTTTGTATAACCGAAGTGGAGAGTGTTTACAGCGCGGTACGCACTGAGTCCTTATATAAAACAGACACGCTTCGTCTTTAAAGGGTTAATGCAGAATCCCTGTTAACGATCATTGATGTCGCCACACGCACATACTTGTATAAAATCTCGTTCAACTGAAAGCTATAGTTGTCCTCGTGTTTTTGTTAAGCATCAAAACATGAAAGTGTATTGGGGAGTGGAGGTGTAATCACGCATTCTTGATCTCGATACTACTTGGAGGTGAGTGGCCAGCTTTACACCCCGGCCGCTTTATCCCCGAGGAAAAAGTTTCCAGGTACCTACTGAATGGCCGGGGGTGGGGGAGCTGGGCGGGCCCCAAAGCCGGTCTGAAAGCTTTGACGAAGATAAAAAAAAACCCGGCCCCGGCCAGAAAGTGAGTTCTACGTTCTTCGAAACAACAACCAACTATACCGACTGAAATACACTGGCTCCACTTCTTCCAAAACATGTAACTGAAAAATTGTTCGTACCCCATGGCCAAAGGTATATCGTGATAAGAATATCACAGTGTGTGCTGTTGTTGTTAAGAGAGAGAAGAGGGTAAAACCAAGCGGAGATAAAAGACAAGGCAGCTATAGGCACAGAACTGCAGTACATTACGTAACAGGAATATACACACACACACACACACACACTCGTAATTCTGCCTACAAATTTTAATGTAATCAAATTCTTAGCACTACAATTTGCGGCTGGGATAAACATAAAATGCGTATAAAATTTCCGTGAGAAAACCTGTTGGCAAGTAGTTAATTAGCTTAAAAATTGGTAGGCGGATAACAGATGCTATTGAAACAGAGCTTAAGGATCTGGTTAACAAGTGGCTTTACTGGTAGTGACCAGCAAAATTTGAGTCCTCACAATGATTAGTCCATTGGTTAGTCTGTCAGTCACATGGTTAATGTGCCCGCCAGGTTATTAGTTAACAGTAAACAGTCAGTCCGTATCGTAGTGAAATCAGTACGTTAGTCGTTTAATTAATCCGACAGACGGGCAGGTATTTGGTCATTTACTTAATTAATGATTAGTTGATAAATGTAAAAAGGTTATGTTTGCCTTAGAACAGGCCAGGAAGGCCCAGAGGGGAAGTAGATGTATACCTCTACTCTATCTTTAACCTCGGAGCTAGATGGGAATAACTGGTCAACGCCACGCCCCGACCGCTTTACCCCCGGGAAAGAGACCCCGGTACCATCATACTGTAGGTTGGGTGAGCCCCAGGGCCAGTCTGGACGGATGCGGAAAATCTCGCCTCACCCGGTATTCGATGCCCCGACCGTCCCTGCCCGTCTTGCGTGGTTGTACCGACTGAGCTAACCCGGCCCACAAAGATTAGATAATAACCAGAATAACTGGTTAATTACGCTGTGTCAGGTACATCTTTTTCGGGTTTGACTCGTTAACCGTTCTGAATTTTCACAGAATATCCCCAGTTTTGTCACATGCAACGTCACTTCGACGTTTCGGAAGTCACAGCTACATTCCCAGATTCCATCGCAGCACTGTCAGTAGGAACTGAGGCATGATAAAATGTACAGTAAAACTTACTGGGGGAATTTTAATATTACTCTTTCCGTGCAATGTGCTTGTATTAATCATTTATATACACCAGCACGTGCACATAAATTGTATAGAATTATTACATGTTCCAGCGATAAATCGCCATCCTCAGGGAGGCGTCAATACAAAGGAATACGTATTGGTGTCAGCGATTTATGGCTAGAACATGTAATAATTGTACACAATTTACGTGCATGTGTTGGTATATATAAATTATTACTGGGGAAATTTCGATTTTTATTGGTGCCACTACTTAACACAAACAACAAATTCAACTTCTGCAATTATTTCAAAAGTGGTCTGTCACATTAAAAATGTCCATACTGTATAAAATACAGGCACCATGAAGATCCGCAACGTCTGCCAGAGATATTTTTAGGCGCGTTCGCAAAGTCGCGAAAAACGACAGCTTCGTCATGTCTGTCTGCCTGTCTGTACGTCCGTCCGTCCGCGTGGAACAACTCGGCTGTCACTGAATGGATTTTCATTAAATTCGATATTTGAGTATTTCTCGAAAATCTGTCGAGAAAATTCAAGTCTCATTAAAATCTGACACGAATAACGGGCACTTTACACGAAGACCTATGTATATTTATGATATCTCGCCCAATTTGTCTTAGAATGAGGAATGTTTCAGACGAAAGCTGTAGAGAAAATCAAAACACACTTTTATGTCCAATGTTTTTTTTTTTTCGAAAATCGTGCCGTTTATGAGACAAGGTAGAAAAATATGGTACAGCCGGACAGGGCCACAGATGACATTATGGCGCACGCGCTTTGCATGCTGGATCAGTAACGCTACAGACACACACTCAGAATATGTAATACTTATAGCTCTTCCACGGCAACAATGCTTAAGTGAACGCGTCTCATTGTTACATGTATACACACAATGCCTGTCTCGTTCATTATTGTCCCTGTTCAACCGAGTAAAAGGAAAAATTATTTAATGCTTGTCAGCACTGAAACAACATATTTCTATCTAAAACAAAAGACTTCACCTGCAATAAAGTGACATGAAGACCAATGAGATACACACAATCGCGACAATGCACGTTGTCATCTCTTGTTCACTCAAGACGGTGTTATGCAGTGTGTAACAGAGCCTGCATATGCTCTACAATTTGTTTCCCAGCGTGGAGTAAAATTTTTCTCGTAACAGACAAAATCACTCACAGACGGGCTGTGTGAAAGGAGAAGCAAAGTGGGAGAACTGCGTAGGACAGCGGCTTGCAGTACAACTACCAAAGAGCCGGATTATGTAAGAAACATGTGGGGAAGCTGCTGCGAGCGGGGTCTAATCAGAGCCCAACTGTAAACAGGCTGGCTATCTGCAGCGACAAGTTACTCAGATAACTAATCTTTCCCGTGTACAGTCACGTCACATTACGAAAGTACTCCGGCAACTTTGAGCAGTAAATTTTTAATCAGACGTCAGTCTACACCAGGCGCCGCCAAACTTCACGGTGCGCGTCTGAAGTTTCGGGACTTCTTCGCGGGGGGGAGCAGGGAGGTACATAATAATTTGTATTTCATGAAAATAAATAATGAAATACTAAAAAACATTAAACACCAACAAATGCACAAAGAGTTTTTTTTTTCGTCAATTATAACACGCTCCTACATATTTCGACCCTGCTGGGTCATCTTCAGGGAGAAACTTTTCGTTGTTGTACAAGCCGAGACTACAAAGAGTTCACGCCTCCATAAGCGGCGCAGTGCACAGTCAACAGCACATTCTCGCTTAACTGTATAGTGCAACCTAGTGTAACGACAACGGAAAGTTTCTCCCTGAAGATGGCCCAGCAGGGTCGAAACATGTAGGAGTGTGTTATAATTGACGAAAAAAAGAAAAAAACTCTTTGTGCATTTGTTGGTGTTTAAAGTTTTTTGTGTAATATAGTGCACGGACATGGAACACATTAAATAAAATACCAATACAAAATAAACTTTTTATTTAACGGAACGATGGCATGCGAAACGGTTTAATACTAATACACACAAAACTTAACTTCCAATTCGTTGCAAAAATATTTATTATTCACTGCTGCCACATGTTTCGGCCACAGAATATGACTATATTCAGAAAGCTGCAAACTTTGTAGATGCATACAGCATACACTGCAAGTAGTCATATGTAAATAGTAAAAATGCATGCTTGATACTCTGCCCTTATTATTACCATTTACTTTGATGTTTAAGTGTTTAAGTGTCAATTGATTATGTTTACATATTTTGTTGTGCTAAATTGTTGTTGTTTGATGTTCTTAAACTTTTAGATACTTTCTGCCGCTTGGGCGTTTACAGATTTAATGTTATGAATATGTTGTGCAACCAATTACATATGACTGCTTGTAATATATGCTGTATACGTCTATGAAGTTTGCAGACCCCTGAAGATGGCCCTATCCTGTGGCCGAAACATGTAGTAGCAATGAATAATAAATATTGTGCAACGAACTGGAAGTGAAGGCTTGTGTGTATCGAACAGCTGTTTAGTGCTAAGTACTAACTAATCATAGACAGGACCCGTAGCGAGACATTCTTTTACAGTGCCCTAAAGAAAACGTCTTCAATTTCATTATCACAAAACATAGAAAATAAAGCTTGGACCGGGGGGGGGGGGGGGGTTGGCGAAAGTAACTTTGCGCTAACTACACTAACAGTGCTTGTACTAACTATATTGTCACTACATATGTCTTTCTACTACCTGGCCTACGACGTAACTACTTAAATAATATCGACATGGAACGTGATGGTTTGTCTTCCTTGCCCAATATTGTTAGGCTGATCAAGTTAAGAAGTTTGAGGTGGGTGGGGCATGTGGAAGGCATGGGAGAGACTAAAACCGCTTGATACATCTAGCTGTAAATAAGAGGACGAGGCATCCTACAAGGCAGGATGGAGGTAGGGGGTTGACTGGATGAATCTGGCTCAGGATAGGGACCAGTGGCGGGCTCCTGTGAATACGGAAGGCTGTTCCGTGGAATGAGTCGGACACGGAACCACCAGTTAACGACTTTTTTTCTTAAAACACGAAATATTTTAAATTACTGTTTAATTTTTGCGATGTGCATACCGTTGTGAGTACTGGAAATATGCATTTTAATCTTCCGGAAATTGGGCATAACCTAAACAGTCTTTAAGAGGGTGCTTACACAGAATTTTTTAAAAGGATTTTTGGGGTTTTCTATAAATAATTGACCTTGATGTTTCTTTACTATAAATACAAATTTATATCACGTCCACGAACGATTAAACTGATGAGTTTCAGCCGTCTTCTGTCCCGATCCACTTGGCCCTTAACAGGTCCTTTGCACCTACATCACATTTAGTTGTTACGGTACTTAACACACACCAAGGGTCATCGCAGTTAGCGTTCCTCTCTAGATGCATGTGTCACCAGAGAACAGCGCGTCATCAGCTTGCAGATGGACCAACGGTCTCCAGATGTGGAGGGTAGCTGCGAATGTATTGAATAAACAGTGGCGAACAGGCGACAAGGGGTGGTCCTCCAACTTAGGGGTTGGGCGAGGTGCTCACAACACCGCCATCGTAGAAGCTTGCGATGTTACGAAGCATTGCCTTGGACTTAGACTGATCTTTTGGTACGAAACAAACAGTGGAAAAGGGACATGAGATTTGGCACGTGGAATGTGAGGAGCCTGTATAAGTCAAGGTCACTTAAGACAGTGACCAGGGAATCAGCGAGGTAACTGGTGAACGCGGTAATGAACTTTCGGGTTCCATAAAATGCGGGGAATTTCTTGACTAGCTGAGGAACTGTCAGCTTTTCAAGAAGGACTCTGCTCCCCGGAGTTAGATAGATGCAGATTCAAATTCTAAGCGTCTTCTTGCATTAAAAATTTCCTTCCTGCAGACAGGAAAAGATAAATGAGAGGATAGTGTCTAACGCTCCGTTCTGTATCTCAGATATTGTATCAACTGAAAACCTTTCTTTCTTATTTTGCATCCTGAAAGACAGTAAGAAAATCTGCTGTTGAAAGCGGCATGCTTGTAAGATTTTTACCCCGTCGTGTGGGCCAATAAGCTTGGCTATGCATTATCACGGCGCATTTCTTACACATGCATCCATTACACAAACGTTGAATTCAGCGTGCCTTTTTTTTAGCAGGTAATTCGCCACTAAGAATGACAAACATCTGTGGAGATACATATTATATTGCTCATAACTTAGTAATCAGTGTATGATTCTGCAGAGGTCAGTGCTTAAAGAACGGGTGGCGAAGTATGCATATTTGAGCCACGTAGCCAGCAGGTTAGGTACAAAATTGCTGTACTTAATGCAATCCCCAGGGCGGGTAGAATTTTATTGGAGCTGTCTTCACATAAGAAATGGCTTTTATGCAATGTTTTACATTACCTGAGCTAAAGCATACGAGTATGTCTGCGATAGTATTAACATAAGTACAAAGAAACTGCGAGGGTAATTATGGCTTTTGGCATCGGCGAACAGACGAAAGCTAAAAGCAGCTGTCGGAAAATTTTGAATCTCATCGCAAAAGAATATTCCTAAGGTAGCTTGGATTTCATATAAGGAACTACTTTATGAGACAGACTATAAAATGCAGCAAATATAGATGGGCTGTAAACTCAAGCATTCTGGCAAAACAAAACAAACTGGAGACATCACGCAGATGGGCGTCGCCCACCACGTCTAAGGGCGTGGTAGTGACGAGTAAACTTTGTGTACTGCTTGGAATGGAACCCCGGTTTCCCAGCCAGTAGCTTGTCACTAGATGGGCTCATCTACATATAGTGCATCATAAAAACAGGAATCGTACGCCTCATTAAGGTACGCAGTATGGTCGGTGAAATGTATACATGACTATGTGAACCTGCAATTAAAAATGATTTAGGCCTCTTGACAGTGTCAAATGTGAACTGTTTATAAAGATTTCACGAATACGTTTAGCTTGCAATGAATAAACATAAAGACCAATAAATATGCAAAATTATAAAAATGAATTTTTAAAATGCAGTTGAACCCGGTTATAACGACATCACTTTATACGAAACCTCGCCTATAACGTCAGATTTTCTGTGGTACCAGTTAATTAGTCACTGTTAACCATAACATTATGCTCCTCGGTTATAACGACACTCGTTTATAACGATACAAAATATTCAGGCCCTCTCATGACGTTATAACCGAGTTCGACCGTACTTGCAATCCGTTGGAAAAATATTTTGAAACCGGGAGATTTTGGGACGTCGCGGTGGTGGAAAGCTCTATAAATACGATTTTCTTAAATTTTACGCCCTCTAGTTTCATACAGAAGGACTACGATTTCGGGGGAAAGTGTTGGCCCTCCCTCTTGAGCGCACAATGCGTTTCGTAATGACTTAAATCTATTTTAATTTAATGTTCAGAAATTTTAAACATCTATTCAATTCGGCATTACACTGTATTCATATCCAAACTGACTGCTACGTGGCATGAGCCATATAAAATCCAATCCGTTTATAACGATATCGGTTTATGTGATAGTTCCTATAAAAAGTCAGATATACTGTGGTACCAATTAATTCGTTACTGTTAATCAATTAACATTATGCTTCTCGGTTGTAACAACACAAAATATATTATGAATATATATATACATGGACTGAATATTTTGTGTCGTTATATCCAGTCCACTTAATGCTGTTACAACGGAGTCCCACTCTTTAGTCAAGAGCAGCCAGCTAAATTTTCACCAGTATAAAAATTGAAATGTGACCTCCTCTGAAATGAAGCGACTTGAAATCATATTCATATTATTCAACAGGCGACCTTCAACCCTATGAGAATCCACATACAAGCATGATAACCCGCCGGATACACACCAGCCACCGCCTGTAAAACCTCTTTACTTTCTAACCATTCAAAACGGCAATGTTGTCACAATGTCTATTATTACCACGCATAAATCGTATGTTATTTAAGGCATACACGCGTTGCTGAGTTCACAGGACGCATACATTCTGCTTACACGACGCAGCTAAGCAAAGAGGGTGAATCGTCTGGTTCCTTCCCCTCCAAGACACAACAAAATCTGCATACACTGTACATACTAAGTGGGGTCGCTGTGGCCGTGAGAAGGCATTCTGTATATTGGAAACACAACTCTACTTGCTGTCGGAGGTTACCAAACATGCATACGGGTGGGGGGGGGGGGGGGCACATGGGAACCGAAATCTTCTTGATAACCAAATTGACGGACAGTGTGTAAAGTACATAACTTCTCCAGGCGGGAAAGAGCATAGAGGGCCTTCTAAAACCAGATCTGTGCATATCTGTGCCCCACGAAGAGCCGCCACTGATCTTCATACATTTCGGTATGAAGGTTACGCTACTGAGCGACATTTTTAAGCGCGTTCGTAAAACTGCGAAAAGCGACTGTTAGCTTCGTCATGTCTGTCTGTCTGTCCGNTTTCCTCTCTACCTCCAGCCTGGCTCCTCCATCCCCATATTCCTAGAATCCGTAATGCATCCCTCTCTACGACGACCTTCCATTAAGAAACTTTTTTTGGGATCCTTTCCTCTTCAGTTCTTACAATGTGACCCGCCAATCCAAGTCTTCTGGTTTTAATGTTATCCACGACATTTAGATCTGTGTAATGACTATAAAGTTATTCTAAAAGGTTTTGACGATGGTGTATAATATTGTGTGGTAATGGGTTTATGGACTTTATCCATCGTCCGAAGAGTAAAATATTAAAAACATTAAAAAATTAAAATCGCAACGTTTCGGAAGCTGGCTCTGCTTCCGTCCTCAGGTGAATGGAGGGGGAGAAGAGAAGAACATTATTCTCTTCTCAAACAAGAAGAATACTGTTCTTCTCTTCTCCCCCTCCATTCACCTGAGGACGGAAGCAGAGCCAGCTTCCGAAACGTTGCGATTTTAATTTTTTAATGTTTTTAATATTTTACTCTTCGGACGATGGATAAAGTCCATAAACCCATTACCACACAATATTATACACCATCGTCAAAACCTTTTAGAATAACTTTATAGTCATTACACAGATCTAAATGTCGTGGATAACATTAAAACCAGAAGACTTGGATTGGCGGGTCACATTGTAAGAACTGAAGAGGAAAGGATCCCAAAAAAAGTTTCTTAATGGAAGGTCGTCGTAGAGAGGGATGCATTACGGATTCTAGGAATATGGGGATGGAGGAGCCAGGCTGGAGGTAGAGAGGAAAGAAGAGGCGCCTTTTCAGGAAGGTCAGGGCCCAGAAGCAGCTGTAGCGCCATACACGTACATGGAAGGATGGATCCGGGTCATAAACATTGCGCGTCCACTGTCTACATTTCTACAAATATAATAAATACCGTCTTCACAACTGGTTTGATGTTTATTAAAAATTAGATGGGGACATGTTTCGACCATACTTTGTGGTCCTCCTCAGGTCACTATAAAAATGTAAAAAGAAAATTATGTTCTAAATTATTGTGCAGACGGTATTCATTATCAATATATATATACTTAAAAGACCGTCAGATAGCCAACAATATATGGTTTTATTATATACAGATTATTAATCTGTATACAATTTTTATTTATATATATATATTATATATTTATATATATTATATATTTATTAATCTGTATATAATAAAACCACATATTGTTGGCTATCTGACGGTCTTTTAATTATATATATATATAGAATTTATGCCAACTGGGACAATGAATGCTAAAATTGGTATTTATTATACTTGTGTTCCAACACCACAACGGCATGCACCCTATAAAGTGTACATTTCTGTTTGTCGTCAGGCAGGCGAAAGTAGCCCTGAAGGACGATAGGCAGATTCCATCTCACCACCCACACAGTCACCCTAAATAAACACGGCAGTTGATAAAGCATTGTTAGGTAAACATAAACTTAACTTCAATTCCCAATAGTCAGTATTAAGAGGTTCTCACGCTATTATTTATTAAGAATGCGGGCGTCTGGTGTCTGACGCCGTGCGATCTAATGTTTGCCAAAGTTTCTGAGGCACATACTGCCTCCATGGCCTGAGTCACGTCGTCTACCCTGAGGATGGAAAGCAGGTCCCCCCGAAAGGTGTAGGACCATTTATCACACCACATGACGTCACATAGAGGAGACACGAGTCTCAATGTAAACCTTACTTTGTACAAGTTTCCAATAAATTGCCATAAGGTTTCTTAACTTCTGTTTGTAAAGTACAAACGTACTCCCCATACACGCCATGATAGGGGAATGGATGTATGTCAGCACTCAGTCTTACCCTTGGCACTAGATTGAGGCTAGGGGTCAGCCTCACGCCCCGACCGTTTTACCCCCGGCAAAGGATTTCCCCGTACCCACCGAATAGGAGGCTGGCTGGGCCCCACAAGCGGTCCGGGCGTTTCGGAAAAGAGAAAAATCCCTTGCCCCTCCGGAAATCGAACCCCGGCTCGTCCAGCCTGCAGCGTAGTCACTACACTGACTCAGCTAGAGTTTAATGGGAAGATTTTCAATATTGAATAATATTTAAGGAAATACAAGGAAAATAAAATCGAACTCGGTTACAACGTCATGAAAGGGACTGAATATTTTGTGTCGTTATAAATGGGTGTTGTTATTATAACTGAGGAGTATAATGTTATGGTTAACAGTGAGGAATTGATTGGTATCACAGAATATTTGACGTTACATGCGAGGTATCGCTTAAACCGATGTCATTATAACGGGGTTCGACTGTAATTTGTCTATATGCAGATATGCAGTGTGTATCTTTGGAGTGACCGTTTAAGTATTCAATAAAAGATTGTGCCTGCAATAAATAAGAATCACTTGAGGTGAAAAATAGCGAAGAAGGCACTAGAAATATATACGTACACCACTGTAAAACACTGTGTTGCTCTTAACGCGTGGACCTTGATGGGATGTGTTTTAAGCAAGAACTTCCTGCACTCGATTTTGCTAATGCATGAGACGTGTCCTGCCAGGTAGCTGGGAGCCCTGCTTTACTCCCAGGGCGCTCTGCCTCTCCTAGCAGGGAACGCAGAAATTATATGAATCCACCACATACCAGTAGCAAAAACTATGCTATTCTATTTTTTATAATATATGCCATGACGTTTGAATTTGATGGGGTTGCTTTAACCCTCCTTTTTTGCATATGTAATTCTTCTGGACTGGAAGCTGCTCGATAGGACAAAAAAAATGGAATTGTTACCTTGCCGTGGGCGGGTTGGGAACTCGAATCATCAAGGGACGGACCTGTATTCAGATACAGAACCGCCTAAGTCCAGTTACACCGTTTCTTGCCATAAACGCAAGTTAAACCCATTTTTCTCGCACCCTCTACGTAATACGTCACCACGCATAAGAAGTAACCCTATGTCCACACTTTTTGACTTGCGCCTTGCACACACACAGAGGATGTATACCAAGTCCGTCTGTCTGTTTTAAGTTTCATATTCAACATTACTTAACGATATTTATTAAATTTTACATCGGCGATCTACATTTAAAATAGATTTCCCGGGAGGTAAAGCGGCCGAGGAGTGAAGTTGATCACTCACCTCCATCTAATGCCGAAGTTAATTGAGTGGAGCTAAACTCTGCTCCCCCTATACGCCTTCATGGCGTTGACAGGGACGACTGCACCTTTTATCTTTACTCGGCTAAACAATTATACGTACCCAGAGTCCTTGTTAGTAAACAATCGCTAATATATAGTCACTAAATTAACCATCTTTTATGGACACGAAAGGTCACTACCGAGTTCGAAACATGTCACCAGTGGTCGATAATGTGACCCAAATTAATGCAGTCTACATCCTCACATTCTACGTTCTTACGACTCTTCGTTGTTTTATCCCATCTACACCAAGGTCTTCCTGGTACTGTCTTCTTGCATTCATTTCTCATTCCTCCATTTCGTACTACGTGTTCCGCCAGCTGCATTAATCCGTATCGAAGAGTGTATACAGAAATGAGGCCGCAACCTCTGACATATCTCCGCGAATGTCCTGTACAAGAGTATCATATTTATAAAAAAAATGAAATCGATCAAAAAGAGACTTCACAAACAGTTTATTGCTGGTTGCTTCGCCGTATACACGAAGACAGTCAGGGACCAATATGTACGGTGAACACAGACATCATGCACTCAGGGCCGGCACTAGGCCGATTGGACCGACTTGACACAATCGGGCCCCGCGCTCGTGGGGGATTCGTACAATAGTAATTTTTAAAGATAATAAAAATGGACCATTTTAATTGTTCATCCTAACTTAAACGTTAGTTCTCTCTCTCTCTCTCTCTCTGCACAATAACTTTTAGAGGCCCGCCACAAGGATCGCAATCAGGACCTGCCTTTGCTAAAGCTGGCACTGAGTGCACCTCTCTATCAACACAGTTGTGCATGCATATGCTCTGTGATTTTAGAAACAACGCACTTCTCCATCTTCATCTCAAAAGTTTGGCGTTAACTGCCTGGTAACAACCGACAGGTTCGACACTGCTAGCAATAAAGTCAATCGCCGTAACTTCTTATACTTCACAACCCTAATTACGTCTTGACAACACAAGCTGACACGTACAAGCGGCGCAGTTTCTTACTGTGTAACACCCTAATTTGTCCTCACACTTCACGTTTCCTACATCCATGTATTTTCCTTACAACCTCGTTTCTACACACTTGTCAAATTAACCCTTTAAAGAGGAAGCGTATCTGTTTTATATAAGGACTCAGTGCGTACCGCGCTGTAAACACTCTCCACTTCGGTTATAAAAACCAGTCTCTTAATGTTTTATAAGGCAAAAGTTGCTGTTTGTTCTGAGATCCGTACAAAACACATAAACGCAATGTGGGCACCACGTAGAATTTTTTAATGTTAAACCTGGTGGTACGTAAAGTTACCGCTAGGCTTTAAAAGGTTAATAGAAGGCAAGCCTCACACCAATAAAAGCAACAGGCAAAAAGACTGTAGAAGTAAGATACAAAGCACAACACGACCGCTTCAGACAGACGGTCCCGGGAATCAATCTAGAAACTCTCAGAATGCACTCAGCAGGAATATGTTGCACCAAGGAATCAGAGTACTTAAGGTCAGTGTGAAAAAGCTTTTTCATAGGTTTCGGTCTATTAACTCAGGCACGCCTAAGGGGAGCCTGAGATGCCTTCCTGTTTGTCTGCCTGCTTGCCATATGTAGATTAGACCCCGCAGCTTCTTTGCATACACCCCTATTATATTTTTTTTATGTATTTTCCTTTTTCCCAGCATCATGCAGCATCTCCCATACACCTGGCAGGGGGATGACTACGTGGTCTATCGCTGTTTTTGTCATGCTACCATTTTTTAAAAATGAATGAAAGGAAAAAAAAGGAATGGGACATTGTCTCCATCCTGTCCTCCTTTGCATACATCACACTGCTGCCATCAGCCTTTTTTGGCGTCTTCCAATCCGCAGCCCATAACATATTATGTTCCCTTTTTTATCCGTATGAAAATGAAGTGAGGTACTTTCTGTAACCCTTCACAGAAAACTCTGACATCACTCTTCTTCTGTTTGTCATGCAAGAAATTCTAACTATGTGTAACTTTTTTACATCAACTTTTTTTGCATAGCGCATAAATTATACCTTGTCGGTCCGGTTTATTGTCACTGTAATAGTACGGACTATTATCACAACCAATATCGCTTGTGCAAAACCCGCTGGTAGTGCAGAGTCAATCAAATCATATTGGACTAACAAGTCCAGTGTACTGAAACCCGGCCTTGTAACCGCGGTCTATTTTGTATTGCTTCAAAACAGCCCACCACAAAAAAAACTCTGTATTTTTTAAATAATTTTGTTAATATTTAAAAACACGTAAAATTTCAGATAACCCTGAAAATTAGATTTAATTTATAACTATCATTGCAAGACATTTCCCGATACAGCAGTTCACAGAGAAAATACTTGAGCCAACGAGATATTGCAATACTGGCGCAGATACTGCTAATACAGTACGCATCTTTTATGGGCGCACCGAGCACTACAGCTTTATCGCATAGAAATCCTGCAGCCCTCGCGAGAGCCCGTGGCAACTACGGAACTCAAGATGAAATGTATTAAGAGGTACAAAACGCGTATAAACGAAAACGCGCCAATTGTATTCCTGTTCAGTTTGTCAATCGATGCATATTTATACTGGATTAAACATTTCAGATTAAACTATATAAAACAAGCCAATTGAAGTATTCGTCATGAAACATGTAACGCAGTTTGCACATATAAAACTAAACGAAGAATAAATTTACATCGATATGCTGCACATTTTTTGGATCCTTTTTAGATCTTTATTATAAATCAGATTTGATGTACACAGGAAGATATTTACACTTCTTGATGCTTTGGCACCTGTAACACTCTGTATCCCCTGAAGATGATAGCATGTCCATTGAAACATGTAGAGATAAAGTCAACGTAAATATAACTTTGTGAATTGTGTGCATAATTGTTGGTTTGTTCTAATTAACTTCTAATATGCACGGTGTACAACACATTAAATTGAAGCACAAGCAATCAGTAAACCAGAAGCTACGAAATGATTCCATGGCCCAGGCTCCTCTAACTCCGGCCGTTCGCGCAGAAGGTCTAGAGTTCGGTTTAAAACGAGAGTGACCGCCTACTTCCTGTCCTCTCCTACAAAGCCAGAACTTTGCATGTAGTCACCGCCGTATCATCGGCATCAAAACGGTAATCCAAACAAGTGAGTGTTTTTGTCTAGAATCTGATTGTTCATATTTGCACTTTCACAAGGCGGCGAAGGCCAATGTCCGAAAGTATACGCCACACCAACAGAAGGCAAGACAGATTCCTTCACACTGCTTTCAAAGTAAGATACAGATCGCCGATCCCAATGTCCGTGCGGTCTAAGGCGTGGGTCTGCAGTTGTCCGCTTTCTGGGATTGCGGGTTCGAATCCCGCCGGGCGCATGGTTGTCAGTCTCTTGTGAGTGTTGTCGGGTCCCTGCGTCTGGCTGGTCACCCGTCCAGAGGAGTCCTACCGAGTGTGGTGCGTCTAAGTGTCATCGTGAAGCCTCGATATTGAGGAGGCCCTGGCCCACTAGGGGCTGTTGCGTCATTGAAAAAAAAAATAGACATATACCAGGGGTGTTGTCGATAGTAAAACGGATGTTCAATGGACGGATAGGCAACCATAAAACGGAATGCGATTTTTTTTTTATTTATTGGTGGTGAAGATTTAGACTGTGATTTCAGGCTTCCTCCGCGATGCTAATGAGATCTGCGTTTTACCCCAGAATAGCGCAGATCTGAAGATTTAGACGGTCCTACTGTTAAATCAGATATGTTATTAACCATCTGTGAGGCTACATGGTGTCATCAGCACCTAAATCTACGAAAATAAGCGTTCTTGAGAAAAGAGGATGTCAAGTGAATTGATCGGACACTGAAATCGCTTCCATGAATTGACACACTATTTCTTTGACGCCACGTGGCACTTAACTGCCGACTGCGACTCTTACCGACCTTCAAATAAATATACAGTTGAACTCGGTTATAACGTCATGAAAGGGACTGAATATTTTGCGTCGTTATAAACGAGTGTTGTTATAACTAAGGAATATAATGTTACGGTTAATAGCGAGGTATTAAGTGGTACCCCAGAATATCTGACGCAACAGACGAGGTGTCGCATTAACCGATATCGTTATAAGGGGGTTCGACTGTATTTGTATACGATACAAGTCTTCTGAGATGTTACGCCGTTAAGACTGGTAAATAATTACCGAAGTTCTGAAGGATGTTAATGCCTTCATCCGCAGGGTCGTGCAGTCAAAGGAGAGTGGACTGTCCCAGTCGACATAGCGTAACATCCCAGAAGAGGGGCATCATCATGTGCACCGCTGTGAGAACCTCATATGTCACAGATACACTTACAGGTAACACATATCGGCGCCTTACAACGGTCCCTGCAGTACGCTATTCACAGCAAGGCCTATTTCAAAGCATGTGAATATTTCAGGCATCTCTGACTTATACATGAACTTCTATGCAAGATTACGCGACCCTTTTAATGTGATCCGTCTTGTCTACTGGATGTTTAACGTACTCATTGCTGCATATACGTTGGAAATAAGACGGATGCAAATACACGTATCAACAAACGGATTTTATATAAGGGGGTTGCCTGCGTTGTGTCTGAAAGGCGAGATTTTCCTTTCGGTTGACAATCGAAATTCCATGCCCTACATCGCTTATGTTGTGGGGGGGGTGGGGACACCATTCTTTATGCGTGCACCTGACCAATTACTGACCTTGAATAATATATATTTCCATTCCTGTCTCATTCTATTTTTCCTTCATTTCATCTTATGTTCGTTCCTTCTTTTCTGTCTATCGTTTACCTTCCCACGGCCTTGTTGATGCTTTGCATACAGCATATAGGACCACATTAGGAATAAAAGGCGTAAAGTAAATCAGATGTAAAAAAAAGAGAGGGGGGCCTGTCTTTCGTTGGTTGTGAGAAATCGAAGGGTTGGAACTTAAAAAAACAGCTTCTAACCCCTTTCATTATTTTCTTACCCTTAGCTGCTTTGAATATATGCAGATAGTTTTGCATATGGTTCCAGATTCTTTACACATTTAAGGTCCATATGCAGAGTAGGTCTCTCCCCCCCCCCCCCCCCCCCGGTCTCTTTATCAACGCATAGTCTATAAAAACTACTGAGGGCAAGAGAAGTTTTCTGTGCAGGCGCAGCTCCATCTTCCTCCACCTTATCCCTTCGGTGTTGTGTGTTCTTAGGACCGAGTTACAGGCCTCAGAGGGGGGCCAATTCCCATCCCTTCTTTCTTCTTCTCATTTGTTCATTCGAAGGAACCCCCTGCCCACCAGTCTGGTCTTATTCCAGAGCCTATATGCTTGCTGCATCAGCTTAATCTTTCTAAATCTCAGATTTCTTGGAATATTGGACCCATCGCAAACAAAGTGAGTTAGTACGCGGTTTGTCTCATGCCCCGGTAATGCATTGCGAGGCTTCTGTAAGCTCAGATCTTCTGGTTGGGACAGCACGCCGAAACAAGGACTAACAATTAAGTTATTAACTTCTTAAAGACTCAGTCCAAGCTACTCTGTAACTGACGGCCAGTCTGTCCCACTTTTCGAGGTCTCTCCCCCCCCCCCCCTCCCCACGCCGGGTGGCGCATGAACGATTGAATTTATATTCCACATATAACTTACATTCATACCTCACAGACAACATTGCAGCTTCATTACAAAGACCAACTGGTTCATGTTATATAGGGAAATACAGTCGAACCCGGTTATAACAACATCGGTTAATGCGATATCTCGCCTAAAGCGTCAGATATTCTGTAGTACCTATTAATTCCTCACTGCCAACCATAACATTATACTCCTCGGTTATAACAACACTTGTTTCTAACGACACACAATATTTAGTCCCCTTCATGACCTTACAGCCGAGTTCGACTGTAATTGGCATTTATTGAGAGAATCATGTGGAACACATAAAGACAACGTGTGGGTACAATACAGAGTTTCTGAATGCTACAGAATATGGTGTATATAGTTACCACTAGGCTCTAAACGGTCAACTGGTCGAAACTTAGATGCATGTTTTATTTTTATCCGGCAGGACGGTGAAAACCGTGTTGATATACGGAGCTCTAACACTGAACGGTACTGAAGCAACGACGGCGATGCGATTATTTTACGATACGACTTAAGCAGTTGTTTCAAATGGGATCTCATACGCTGAAGACGACACGATAACAACATGTTCGCGACGGGCCTATAGACATGGTGACGACTCAGCACTCTGTGTCGTCTATCGCACAGCCGTAAACAGATCGCCACAGAATGCAGAAATCTCTGGGGGATTTTAAAATGCTTTGATGGTTTGTGCAAGCACGAATGAGGGAGCAAATATTAAACTTGTGGAGTCCGAGACCTGTGCTCCTTTGGGACATGACGCGACGTCGTGTGATACTTCTGTACCGACGTTTCGGGACAAGCTATCTGTCCCATCTTCGAGGGTCAAGAGTCCGAGACACTTGAAGATGGGACCGATACGTTGTCCCGAAACGTCGGTAAACAATTACCACACGACGCCGCGTAATATCCCAGAACAGCCCAGATCTCATCAGCATCGCGGCTGAAGCCTTAAATCGCGGCTGCTGGAGCTTGTCGGGAAACACTCCGTTTGTACGTCAGGAAAGAACCCGGTTATCCAAGAAAGGGAAAAATTTAAAACTTTTCGGGTGTCGTCCTGTATGAAATGATCTAATTCTTTCACTGTCCAAGTCTATAGCCCTGGCTGCACCCAAACTGCCGAGTTCGCCACTTTTGTTGACGTGATCGTGAACCCAGTACTTCCTTCTTTTTACCTTATTCTTCAGTCTTACTCTTTTCTGTCAGATAACAGATGTGTCCTCTTTGTCTGTTGAAATGTCCGTACTGGAGTATAATCTGAGTAGATCGCCTCCGGTGTGCGAGACACGTATCGTGTCGCATATATCGTATCGTCATCGCATTGCCATCGTATCGCAAGCAGTGTCCTTGTAAAGAAAGCCCATAGAGGAAAATCCAATGCTTCCAAGACTGCAGATCTATTTTACTCTGTAGTTTATGTCACATCCACATCAGCCCTTCATGACGGTAGCCGACGCGATTTCCAAAACACCATATTTTTATTTCACACTCACGTGGCTTCACGGTATTCAGTTGTTACTGCTATCCCCCAGTTTTATAGGCCTGTGCCGTACCTCAACATACAATATGAAGGCTTTGTACTTCCCGTTGTTTTTCCTTTCAGCTCATCATTCTGGCCGCCTCATCTTACGACACGTAGGGCAATGTCTTCTACCGCTCAAAAACAGGGATCATTTCCATTTTAAGCTACTGATACAGACAATAAATAATGTGCTTCACAGTGTTACGTTCTGGCTGTAATGAATATTACCGTATAAGACCGAATATAAAGCGGCTCTCCGAACATAAGGCAGCTCCGAACATAACGCGGTTCCGAAAATAAGGCGGTTCCGAACATAACGCGGTTCTGAAAATAAGGCGGTTCCGAACGTAAGGCAGTTCCGAACATAACGCGGTTCCGAAAAAAGGCGGCTCCGAACGTAAGGCAGTTCCGAACACAAGGCGGTTCCGAAAATAAGGCAACGTCCTCTTTCCTACTGGGGTATTTAGAGAAAAACTCAATAGAATTTAGAAAATGTAACAAAAACATGAATAAAATTTTAGAGAGAGGCAGGCATAAAAGCTAAAAAATACAGAAATATATCTGACCTTACGTACTGTATGAACATAACTCAGTACATCCTTTTAACACAGACATTTCGCTTTACACGTCACGTCTGACGTGTTACTGGGAAATGACATAAGGCTTTGCTTATAAGGCGACTCATACTTTTGTGTGAAAATATTACCGAAAGAAACCTCAAAGTATATTCGACCTTATACAGTATTTCCTACTTTCTATTCGGAAGATGCCCTATTAGAACATATTATGTGTTGGTTTCCATAATTTATTTCCGTTTGTAAAGGTAAAATAAAGACAGTCAAGCCCCAGAACCCTTTACAGGCTGGCCTATATGCACAACCTGCTTTAAAATTGAAAATACTGTAAATTTACCTGCTAAAATTACGACGTTGATTTTTACACTCAACACAGAGGAAGCAGGTTCTTCCGAAACGCTGCAGAATTTGTACCAGAATACGTGGCACATCTCAGAAGACGTGGACCTGAAGACAGGCCTAAAGAAGTCCCTGTGCGCAGGTAAGCACCGTGTCGTTAAGCTGTATGGGAAGTGGCGGCATTGCTATAGCACCATACGTTAGATTAACCCTTCAAAGACGACGCGTATCTGTTTTATATAAGGACTCAGTGCGTACCGCGCTGTAAACACTCTCCACTTCGGTTATAAAAACTAGTCTCTTAATGTTTTATAAGGCAAAAGTTGCTGTTTGTTCTGAGATCCGTACAAAACACATAAACGCAATGTGGGCGCCACGTAGAATTTTTTAATGTTAAACCTAGTGGTACGTAAAGTTACCGCTAGGCTTTAAAAGGTTAACATAGGATTTAGAGAGAGGTGAATAGATAGCTTCGCCCTCCAGCCGCCTTACCACCAGCAGCCTGTGGACATAAGGTTGGACGAGTACCAAAGACCGTTTGGTCAAAGTGGCAAAGATAAACGTCTGGCCTCTGCGGGGAATCGAATCTCTCTTTTATAAAATTGAGGAAGACAAAAGAAATCCAAGGCGCCTCACTTTCCGTCTGCTCCACTACCTCGCCTGAGAATGTCTGCAGGCTCCTCTTGAAAAAAAAACAACAATAAAACGTCTGACACGAAAGAAGGGGCTGCAGCAGCTTGGCCAAGGTAACAACCCTTCCTTTCCACCGACCCTTCTTTCCATCTGCATCCCGCCTCTTACTATACCATTGTTCATGCTCATCTATTGCTAAGAAAGGAGGATCTCGTATAAAGTGTTTGGGTTTTCCAACCTGGTCGAAACCTTCCGAATTTATATACTGCATATTTATATCTGGCTAGAACCAATTCCGACCTACGCTCTATTTTCTCATAAATACATTCACTGCAGATATGCAAAATTGATGTTGCATACATAATTTAACATCTTCAGATATGCAAAACTGAACCCTTAGCTCCTTGCCTCTCCTCACATGTAGGTCTGTAAAGGATGCTGTGCGCGGTGGATTGTATCTAGCCTTCGGAAAGAGCAATCTTGTAAGCCATAAGCCTGGGGCGAATTGGGGAGAGGTGTGCAGTGACCAGAATTTGACAGTTCTTTAAATTCTGCATATCTTACCCATAACTTGAAATATCTCCGTTTATCACAGAGGTGTTTCTGAGGATTCAGGTCTTCCGGGGTATGACGCCGTGTCGTTGCCTCCATTTTCAAGGGTCAGGCAGTACATGGAGAATGACTTAAAGCGTTGGGCCTTCACCGCATCACGTTCCTTCGAAACGTCGGGAATCACTCATCCAAAAGAAAAGCTTCATATAACAGAACATCTGAACCGTCCAAGTTATTGACTGCAGTTACTCAGGTATCACTGAATGTGAAGTAACTGGGTCGAACATCCATCCTTCAGTTCCCGGATAGATCAATGTTTTAATCGCCACCATTACAAAGCAACTCTGGACCAAACCAGCGAAAAATTAATGCCTACCGTTGATTTAACATGGGGTAAAGTAAGTCGAAACATGAGGATAGTCATAAATTTCTTTCACTGGAGTGCACAGAGTTTACATTCACGCCCTCCATACGCATTATTAGGTGGAAAACTTGGTTGTTCTTGTTATTGACAAGGGTCTAACTGCTGTGGAAATAAGATATGGCTACGTGTTACCACAGGTCTTGCGTCAGAGACCTAAACAACGTAAACATAGCATTATCAGCTCACGCAGTAAACCTAATTTTGCTTTGAATGAGTAATGTCCGTCTTACAGCCAACAAATTCTGTATTAAAATAAAGGTTAAAAAGCTAAAAGTTGTATACGCTACCGGTTTCGGCACTAATGTGCCATCATCGGGCTTTTTTCAAGTAACACAATTATACAAGTTACATTGGTTGTTATAAATGTATATGCAAGCTAATCACTTTTTTCAGAGAAGGCCTTCTCTATACGTTAAAATTTCATAAGATTCATTAATATATTGTGTTTAGTTATTAAGAAGACACAAAAAAACCCCACAAACTTAATTACTAAACACAATATATTAATGAATCTTATGAAATTTTAACGTATAGAGAAGGCCTTCTCTGAAAAAAGTGATTAACTTGCATATACATTTATAACAACCAATGTAACTTGCATAATTGTGTTACTTGAAAAAGCCCGGTGATGGCACATTAGTGCCGAAACCGGTAGCATATACAACTTTTTAGCTTTTTAACCTTTATTTTAATAAAGAATTTGTTGGCTGTAAGACGGACATTACTCATTCAAAGTACTATACAAGCCAACGGAGATGACAAACATCAAAATAATAACTAATTTTGCTACCTAACAAATTTTCACAATCATGTATTTCCAATGGCGCGAGAGCCCCGAGTGGGCCAGGGCCTCCTCCTTATCGAGGCTACACGATCACACTCAGACACGCCACACTCGGTAGGACTCCTCTGCACGAGTGATCAGCCCGACGCAGAGACCTCTACCTGACAACGCACAACACTCACAACAGACAGACATCCATGCCCCCGGCAGGATTCGAACTCACAATCCCAGCAGGCGAACAGCCGCAGACCCATGTCTTATACCGCGCTGCCAAGGGGATCGGCATCATCATGTATATCACGCTGAATGACCTTTATACTAATTGTGTAAGAATCATAAAATGAACAGAAATATGACCACAGACCGCTGATTCTCTTCCGCGCAGACACCGAAAAGATCAGCCATAGACCAACAATCGCCGTGGCAAACTGAAGACTTGTGACCACGGGCAATTTATAGCGGCACTTGACCAGTAAAGGCAGCCAGGACAGTGCAGGCTGTATGGTGACAAAGACTATGGGCTGGATTGGAGGAACAAGAGATCTGTCTCTGGGGCCCACCCCAGCCTCTTATTCCACCGTTAGCGGAAGCTATTCCGTCGGAGATAAAGCGGCCGGGGCGTAAAGTTGACCATTCATGCCAGTTTAATGTCAAGGCTAAGAATGCGCAGAGCTACGTCCCTACTCCCACTCCGTGCCTTCACGGCATACACATGGGCCGCTTTACTGACACAGCAAATGCTGACAGGGTTCAAGCACGTCATTGGTAATTCCTGGACATCAACCGTGACCGTGAACTGTTGTGCATCCACTTTTATGCCATATTATATTTATTTAAACAAGCTGCATGATCTGCACTACACGCCAGATATTGTGCCGGTGATCAAAGCAAAAAGAATTAGATGGGAAGGGCATGTGGAATGTATTGGGGAGAGGAGTGGTGCATGCAGGTATTGGTTGGGAAGCCTCAGGGAAACAGACCACTTGGACGACCAAGGCATACATGGGAAGATAATATCAAAATCTTCATAAATTATTAAAAAATCTAACCAAATGCACTTGTAGTAGTTTGTTTATAATGCGTATAATGTCAGTACTAACGCACAAAAGTTATTAAACATATTAAAATGGATCTTCAAGAAACAGGATGGCGGCGGGAGGGGGCGTGGAGTGGATTGATGTGCCTCAGGATAGAGATAAGTGCTGGGCTGTTGTGAGTGCGGTAATGAACGTTTGGGTTCCATAAAATCCGGGAATATCTGGACTAGCTGAGGAACTGTTGAAGGAGGACTCCGCAGCGTGTAGTTAGTTAGTTAGTTAGTTAGTTAGTCAGTCAGTCAAGCAGTCAGTCAGTCAGTCAGTCAGTCAGTCAGTCAGTCAGTTAGTTAGTTAGTTAGTTAGTTAGTTAGTTAGTTAGTTAGTTAGTTAGTTAGTTACTGGATTTGAAAAAAAAGGAAAAATTTAATATCTTAAGAATTTGCATATATAAGAGCATATTGACAACTTGCTAATGCTAAATTCGAATCGGCAAGAACTAGCAAAAAGAAGTAATTCTAACAGCAACGAAGAACCACTCTCGCCTCACCCTTTCCCGGAGACTACAAACAGCCATATTTACACGGCTTCAGACTGTACATAAATCCACGGGAAACAGCCTCGCCTGTATCGTAAAATGGAAATATGGTCGGCGTGAAACTAAAAGAACGTCAGTTTTAGTAGCGTGACGCATACGTGAGTAACTTCCGTCAGTTGCTACTCGCCAATTGACAAAGTCAACTCCAGTCACGCTGGAGAGCAAGTGGATTTATTTAACCTTTTAAGGTTCAGTGGTTACTACATGCACCGCCAGGTTTATCGTTAAGGACCCTGTGTTTGGCCCACACAGTGTACTTATGTGCCACGTATGATCCTTAAAACAAATACGTATAGGGTCGAACTCGGTTATAACGTCATGAAGGGGACTGAATATTTTGTGTCGCTATAAACGAGTGTTTTTACAGCCGAGGACTGTAACGTTGTGGTTAGCAATGAAGAATTAATTAATACCACATGATATCTGCCGCTATAGAGGAGGTGTCGTATAAACCGATTTCGTTATAGCCGTGTTCGACTGTATATTCCTATCCTAGCATTAACTGTATGATTTTTATAATGGAAAAACTGTTTTCTATGAGGTACGAACGCATTTTTAGGGTCCTTCGAGTTTGCGTGCATAAGAGCCAGACTCCTGGCTAAAGTCAATGCACATCCTACAGCCGGTCAATTCGATCAAGGCTTCCCGTGGCCTTCTTCGGTCCTAGAACAAATTCTGACCTGCTACAGAAATTTCACATTGCACTGCATGCTTCTCATGTTGACTCTCCCAATATTAGCTTAAATTTTCCCACCCAGACGCAGCTTTCCCAACACTATCAAAATATCATCATAATGCAGCCACTCAAATGCAAAACGTAAAATTTATATTTCGCCAAAATGCTCAACTTCTTTCCTCGCTGCATGCTCAAGCAGTCAATTCCCCATCAACTTAACTTAAACACTTCTCGAAATTCTACCTTTCCTCTAACCTCCCTTTATCACAAGGACGAGCGGGCACTACTTGTGAACATTCAGAGCAATACATTTTCTGTCCCCTCCCACCAATCAATGTAGTGTCTCTCGCAACTCCACTCTGCTTCTTCTCCGTCTTATATTTACTTTTAAAAACGTTAAAAATCTTGTTGGGTATCCATGTGCAATATATTTGTTTAACCCTTTAAAGACGAAGCGTATCTGTTTTATATAAGGACTCAATGCGTACCGCGCTGTAAACACTCTCCACTTCTGTTGTAAAAACCAGTCTCTTAATGTTTTATAAGGCAAAAGTTGCTGTTTGTTCTGAGATCCGTACAAAACACATAAACGCAAAGTGGGCACCACGTAGAATTTTTTAATGTTAAACCTGGTGGTATGTAAAGTTACCGCTAGGCTTTAAAAGGTTAAAGATCTAATATATGAAGTACTGAAAGTCAGGGTCAGAACCGTGCTGTCCTGAGTTGTGTTGTATAAACAATTGCCTGCAATTATCACTATTACCGAAACGTCTAGACATGTTTATTTACAATATACATATTTTAACGCTCTATGTGACGGTGTCTGTGTGCACCACATGGTCTTTAAAATTAAATCAACAAACAGAATACGGGCTACATCCATCAACAACATTAATACCTAAATCTTTGTAACGCGTACTGATTGTGTTCCCTGTCAGGTACGAACTATACTCTTATATACAAATTTTCATGAATTTCTGTCTTCAAGGGTTTAAAATCGATTAATTCCACGTTTCTACACACTGCTTGTGTCACAAAGACATGACATTTCGCAATTAAAAGACGCGAAATAACAAAACATAGGTTTACATTGAACTTCCCAGATATATATATACATATATATACATATATACATAGATACATACACACACACATATATACAGGCCTACACACACACACACACACACACACACACACACACACACACACATACACACACACACACACAGATGAAATCGTAGTTGAATTACTTACAGCGAGACTGCAGAAAGTGTGGATGTTTAACAGAAACTCCTTGAATTTCTAAAACAAAATAAAAGTTTTACGGGTGTGTTATTATAACACACTCGTAACACTTTCATTTTGTTTTAGAAATTTAAGGAGTTTCTGTGAAACATCCACACTTCCTGCAGTCTCGCTCTAAGTAATTCAACTACGATTCCTTTTGTGTGTGTGTGTGTGTGTGTGTGTGTGTGTGTGTGTAGTGGACCTTAAAAGTAAACTGCGAACTGGCTTGTTTCGCGCGCCACAAGTTGAAAAAAATTGTACCAAGAAACTTTGGGCCATACTTTTAATGTCTGTCGCATAAAGTTGTTAAACAGAAACAAAACAACGCACATTCCCGTGGTCATGAATACAAACGGAGATAACTCTGAAATTAATGATATTTGATTTTCCCTGTAATTAAAATTAAAAAAACAAATACACTGACGTGAAGTAACGGAGTTTCTACTCGTAAAATGAGAGTTCAAAGATCAAAATGTGACATACGGTGTTGGTATCACTACTCGTCTATGTAACACTAACACAGGTGGTATGACAAGCCAATCGTTGTGCGGATGTCACAAAGTTATTAACAGTTCCGATGTTTGTCCGGCTTATATTAAGCAGACTGCGTGGGTTTAAGACATAGAAGATACAAGAACGGCAGAATTACATATTTGCGTTCTTCGCAAAAATAAAATTTTAATGGTTAAAATCAATAAATATGAGACGCGTGATGAGTATTAGAAGAAGGCACAGGCTACACGACAACCGCGTGACAACGACGCAGACCTTACTGTTTCAATTGTCACGCTACGTAGAAATGAGACGCCTGTTGTCGTGCAGGATGTGGCTGTCAATAAACAACAATGAAACACAACGTATCGAAATGTCGACAGTCAATCTATCCAGTCATTGCCTTAAATAATCCAATATTTAAATAGAAAATACTTCTGTGTATTTTTCCGCGTGTTTTACTTATAACACGAAATTTTATAATCGGGATAGCTCAAAGGCTATTGTCACTAGTCTAATGGGGCCAGACGATCGAGCAATCGTGGTTCGATTTCCGGGAAAAGCAAAATATTTTTAGGGCAAGACATTGCGTTGTGATGCCTGAAGAAAATGACCCTCACAGTCACAGCTATACATGGACAATATTTTTATTGTGGTGGGCGCTACATGTTTCGACTTATTGACAAGCCGTCATCAGCCACAGTCTATAGAATACATGTAAGAAAAATCACTCATATACTAGACAGTATTCATTGAAGTGCTGGAGACTCCAATCTTACATTGGCCAAATAACCTTTTATTGCTGTTGTTACCCGACAACACCTGTACTCACCACCAAATATTATTCGGGTAATCAAATCGAGAAGAATTCGATGGGCGGGGCATGTAGCATGTATGGGGGAAAGGAGAGGTGCATACAGAATTTTGGTGGGGAGACCTGAGGGAAGGCGACAACTTGGGAGACCCAGGCGTAGATGGGAGGATAATATTAAAATGGATCTTCAAAACGTGGGATGGGTGGGCACGGACTGGATTGAGCTGGCTCAGGATAGAGACAGGTGGCGGGTTCTTGTTAATACGGCAATGAACCTCCGGGTTCCATAGAATGCGGAGAATTTCTTGACTAGCTGAGGAGGTGTTAACTTCTGAAGACGGCCTCTGCTGCATGGAGTTAGTTAGTTAGTTAGTTAGTTAGTTAGTTAGTTAGTTAGTTAGTTAGTTAGTTAGTTACCCGACAACTATTTAGACAATGTAAAAATGAGATCTATTAGTGTGCAGCAGAGCAGTGATTTTTCTCATATGATTGTGGCCTGTGCCAGATCATGGCTTGTCAGTAAGGCTAGACATGCAGCATCCTAGACCACAAAAATTATTGTCCAGATCTAACTGTAACTGACGGCCCTTCTACTCATATTTCTCTATTCTCCCAATCGTGCAGACCGCTTCTGAAGCCCACCCATTCTCCCATTCAATGTCTGCTACGTATAAGGCGGCCGGGGCCTGAAGCTGACCATTCACACCATCTAGTATCAAGGTGAAGAAT
This sequence comes from Coptotermes formosanus, assembly GCA_013340265.1. Lineage (NCBI taxonomy): Eukaryota > Metazoa > Arthropoda > Insecta > Blattodea > Rhinotermitidae > Coptotermes > Coptotermes formosanus. Next base: position 233,056 of record BLKM01008216.1, read on the forward strand.
CACGAGTACAAGATTTGAACATAACTATCCTGCAACAATGATTAAAATATTTACGTACTGAAGATTCCGGTCCTTTTACATACGCGGTTATGGCGATTGCTATGTATGTACGAACTTTGCAAAGCAGTTTGTTCTTTCTGTCTTCAGGGGCAGTCAAAGAACACGACAATTCTTGCAGTACCCTGAATATGAAGGTAGCAACATCCTTCGGAACCTCGATACCTATGTAACACTCTACATGGAGTCTTATCTCAGAACACTGTAATCTCCATGAGCACCGCCGTGATGAGCTCAGATCTGGAATATGTTGTATTAAAAGAGCAGCCAAGGGTGACTGATTGCGTTATATCAGCCTAATTAAAACACTGCGAACGGATCCAACAGAGTGAAGAATATAATCCAGGAAAAAAATATATATACAAGGCTATTAATACCGGCTAAAATAAGATAATTTCTGGGAAAAGGCGAATAATGACCACAGATCTTCAAGAAAGATTGTAATACTCAAACCAGACTTAATAAATTATAAAATAAAACCATTAATCCCTCTAAAACTACCAACTGTGAAACTGTAAATTAAGGACAACAACAAACCCCTAAGGAAATTCCTTTCATGAACGCTGAGTTACACTCCAGTGAGTGAAATCTTACACACTTCTCATCACACGCTTGTGGATGTGATGAACATAACTTCTCTCTGAATCTAGTAGTTAAATTTTCTGACATTTAGTGTTGGCGTGAAAAGAATGTTTCCTACCTTTGGATCCTGCTCATCCTCGGGGCGCTGAAAATTGTAGAGTTCCTGGAGATGGGAGTAAAGGTCGGCGTTCTCATATAACCCTCTAAACGGATTCCTGGTACTGAAGAAGTCAAGGTCGATATCTAAGATGAAAGGATCGCCCTCACGTGCTACGTATTGGCGGAACATCTTGCCGAGTTCTTGGAAATCATCTTTCTGTAACAAGAACAAAAGAAGGACCACCCATGACAAGTTGTACAGCTCATAACACAAATATCGACTTATGGCATACATGAAAAGAGTTTTAACCGTTTAAAGTCGAAGCGTATCTGTTTTATATAAGGACTCAGTGCGTACCGCGCTGTAAACACTCTCCACTTCGGTTATAAAAACCAGTCTCTTAATGTTTTATAAGGCAAAAGTTGCTGTTTGTTCTGAGATCCGTACAAAACACATAAACGCAATGTGGGCACCACGTAGAATTTTTTAATGTTAAACCTGGTGGTACGTAAAGTTACCGCTAGGCTTTAAAAGGTTAAATACGTTAAGACATGTATCAGAGTATGGTGATGGGTTTATGGACTTTATCCATCGTCCGAAAGGTAAAATATTAAAATTCACAACGTTTCGGAAGCTGGTTCTGCTTCCGTCCTCAGGCGAATGGAGGGGGAGAAGAGAGGAGCACCTAATCTGTTGGGTCCCTTAGACAGAACTAGCCTCCGTCACTGGACGTCATGGAGGCTAGTTCTGTCTACGTGATGGTAAATATAAAAAATATAAAGGACAAGAATTTTAAAATGTTTAAACCCTTTTGGAGATTTCTCAGAAAATAGGTTGGTAGGCAGAAGAATTCCGGTATGCTGTGGGCGTTACCGGATCATATATTGAGGTACAACAGAATAGAGCGCGCATGCGGAGTATCGATGCGGATAACGTAATCGTTCCATGATTTGTGGCATCCGCCGCGATGCTGATGAGATCTGCGTTCTTCCGGGATATTACGCAGCGTAGAACGGTAATCCGTTACCGACGTTTCGGTACAAAGTATCGGTCCCATGTACTGAAATGTCGGTAAAGGATTACCATTCTACGCTGCGTAATACCCCGGAAGAACGCAGATCCCAAGGGTATCATTAGCTGCATCGGAACAAACTTATTATCCCACACGCTGTGATAACCCATAAGGCAAATATTTGAGTCAAGGCCTGCTGTACAAATTCCGAAAGATTTTGCTTTAAATAGAAGTCTTACGTGTCAGTTTTGAATTACGAAAGTTGCACGCTAGTCTGTAGAGCTGGTGGGTTGTTTAAAGGAAAAGTAATTTTCATTGGCTGTCACTTAATTTTCCGTTTCCACAATATTTGCAAGAACCTTTCCAAGAAAACGTCTTAGGGTAAAAAAAAATAAGATAAACCCATTTTAAACATGCAACTTACAGGCTTTAAATGTCAAAACTTTAAGTTGCAGAAATGTTACACATTATTAACATTACGTACCTTCGAAGAATTAGGAGTTGCCTGGGACCTACGTAACTCTTTATAGTTCTAACATATGGTAAAGGCTTCACACCATTAACTTGGCTAAAAAGCGCACAAACCTGTAAGTAGGACTTCCCAAGTAAAACCATGATATAATCATATCGACCAGTATTTGAGTACTTTTAGAGACTTTAAAACAGACCAATTTCCTTCCCGATTCCTAAATTATCGTTATAGTCAGTGGACTGCAGGAAGTGGGTTCCTCTTAACTTCATGTGTAAGAGTCACTCTTATCAAGCTGATAGTTGCTCAGCCTTTCATGAAACCCGCAGATAAACAATAAGCCTCTAACATTTCGTACCCTCAGCCAATTGAATCCAGTCCATACGCTCATGTCCTATTGTGTTTATATCCATTTTAATAATATCTTTCCTTCCACGCCTATGTTTCCCAAATGACCTTTTCCCTTCACGCTGGGTTTTCTTGTAAACCTAATTTCTGTAAAGGCAATCCTAAGTAAAAGTCTGATGTCACTCGTTAATGAATACCCCCAACTGAAGCCGGAAATGATGATAAGTTTTATTGATTGATGATAATGTACACAGTAGCATCGGTGGCCACTTTAATGGTGTAGATTCATTCACAGCTAAGCAGCACGTTTCGCTGGCACTTGGGATTCATTACAAGATACATTCATATAAGCAACAAGTATAATGCTGTTTCTTGTTAAGTAATCATTATAATCTACAAGCACCTGTTGGACTACAATTCATTGCCGTTGTATGTGGGGGGAGGGGGGGGGTCGTGGGGACGGGTGTCGGTGGGGAAGATTCCCCGGGAAGAAAGCTTGCTCTGAATACACTCTGAGTTATGCATATCTCAAGAACGTACAACAATACGCACTGTGAATCATGACAATGGCGCATGAAAAATAATAGCAGGTGAGAATAGGTTTCAAGCATGAAGCAAATCAAGTCTGATGCTCAAAGAACAGCCCTTAATGTATGGCTTCAGTTTACTTGACTGTCCAAAGATATTTATGTGTTTCCTGCACGAATTGCGTTTAATGGCATACAATGGGAAAGTAGTTTCTACATGTCTGTATATTTCACATCCAAAACTGCTGAAACCGATTTCGACTAAATTTAGTATTAGGGATTGTTACTAAATATGCTAATTTAACTTCCATCTTTATCGGTTAAATACAAACCCTGCTACTGAAGCACACACACAGTCCTGGTAAAAATTTATTTACGTACTATGTAAAGGTAAAGGTGCTGCCTATAACAGGCCCTGAGGGCCCAAAAGGGGGAGTAGGGGTATACCTCTACCCGTTCGTGAGCCTCGGCATGAGGAGGGGGTGAGATGGCTAGCCCCACGCCCCGGCCGCTTTACCCCCAGGAAAGAGACCCGGTACCCATTGTACAGGAGGCCGGGTGGGCCCCAGGGCCGGTCTGGACGGTTACGTACCATGTGGCTGTGGAAATATTAACCTTGTTAGTTATGGTCACAGATAATTTATAATCATACCGTTTAAAATAATATATAATAAATAATAATAATATCCTGCATTATGCAGTGTACTGTTCTGTGTAGGAGATAGTTCCCCACTTATCTGGCTGTAGGGTAGATGAATCCGTAGGTACGTAGTATGTCTAGCGCATGCGCGACGTTATTGCGTGTCCTGGGTAACTATCTTAAAAGATACGATTTTCAATTATCTTTGGTCATAACTAAGATTATTATTTTCACAGCACTGCATCCACTGCGGATCAAGAATATGATGCTTATATGCTACTAAGAAGCTAACAGCTTATCAAGAATACGAGAATTTTAACTACACATACATCATTGTACTGTGGAAATTTTTATGATACAATGAATATCACCACTGTATTTTCATCTCATTTATTATTTAAATATAATGGCATGTATACTCACTGATGATGGTAGCAGGCGACAGAAACATGTAGCAGGAGTTAAGAAATTGTATCTCTATATACGCCGTATGTGAAAATGTTGGTTAACCCTTTAAAGACGAAGCGTATCTGTTTTATATAAGGACTCACTGCGTACCGCGCTGTAAACACTCTCCACTTCGGTTATAAAAACCAGTCTCTTAATGTTCTATAAGGCAAAAGTTGCTGTTTGTTCTGAGATCCGTACAAAACACACAAACGCAATGTGGGCACCACGTAGAATTTTTGAATATTAAACCTGGTGGTATGTAAAGTTACCGCTAGGCTTTAAAAGGTTCGGTTATAAAAAAGAAGTGGAAAGTCACATTCAAAATACTCGCTCTGTCAGTGTTTTCTCTTTAAATTATTCACGAACTCCAAATCTAAGTAAAATAACAGAGTAGGCCTAAATATGCCAAACGCATTAGCCCGTGCGGACCCTTCCTATCTTGTTTATTGTCCTTGTGGCGTGACACAGTCTGTGTTTCTGTAGCATTGTGGGTTCTAACGGGACCATTATCTGTCCACCGGATGATAGATAAACTAACACGGACCACTTGGAACGATAAATGACAGCGAAAGACGTGCGTAATGGGAAAGAAACCTGTAGCACTTCTACTTTTTCCATCACAATTCCTATATTATCTGACATGGCTTTTGAAACCGTGCCTCCGCAGTGAGACACCTGCGACCATCCGGCTGCACTAGGGCAGGATCATATGACGTCCTCTCGCATTGTATCATGCTACATATGATTAGTGATCCGTTTACAGCGGGCACAGTAACAGTACAACGGACATACTGAAGTATAACTGAATAAAAAAATGGAAGTTACGCCGTATATAGGATTAGGTCTAACTGCTGCATCAAAACAGTTTCAGCTTCGGAACTGGCTCTTGAGTTATCATACAAAAAAACTGTATATTCATTTTTTTATCAATTTATATCTCGTTTCATATTCTATTCATATAGTATTGCCATCATAAGTGTTCCTAATATATGCTCAGAATGTCGTCCCAATACAAGGACAGCTGTTGGTGATAAAGCTTTACGATGGCTCCCTTTGTTTATACTGCAGTATCGTACGTATAAAAACAACACAAAACTCCAACACAAAGCTCCAATACGACAGTTGCTATGTATTTTTTGTCGCTCTGACGTTCATACGCAGTAATTGTGCTGTATGCGTTGTGTCACGGTATATGAAGTCTGATAGTACTTGGATTTGTTGCTGAGACCTTGAGCATGATTTTGAGACCAAAGGGTGGAGTCGCATGTCATATGGACCGTGGGCCCACGACACATAATATTAATGCAGGGATGAACAATCCTACCTTTGTGGTTCTTAGGCACTTTGTTTCCCGACAAGTTATCCCTGTACACGCTATGAAGGCACACGGGGGAATGAAGGGAGGGCGCAGCTTCACTCATTCTTAACCTTTTAAAGCCTAGCGGTAACTTTACATACGACCAGATTAAACATTAAAAAATTCTACGTGGTGCCCACATTGCGTTTATGTGTTTTGTACGGATCTCAGAACAAACAGCAACTTTTGCCTTATAAAACATTAAGAGACTGGTTTTTATAACCGAAGTGGAGAATGTTTACAGCGCGGTACGCACTGAGTCCTTATATAAAACAGATACGTTTCGTCTTTAAAGGGTTAAACTAAGTACGAGATGGAGGCGAGTGGTCAACCCCACGCCCCGGCCTTTTTGCTCCCGAGGAAAGAGTTCCCCTTTCCTAACAAATAGGACGCTGGGTGACCCCAGAGCCGGTCTGGAAGAGTAGGAGAATATAAACATTTCTTCATCTTGCGGGGAGTCGAACCAAATTCCCCTGTCGTCTGTCGCGTAGCTTAGTCACTGTAATGACTGTGGTATCCCGTCTTCCCTCTGACAATAAGGGACACTACAACTGGCTAGACACGCAACTTGCAGAAGGCAACAAATGCCAATACAATTTAGTTCGACAGGATCGTTTTATGGAAGTCACGTCGAAGACAGAAAATGGAAAGAGAGATCGTGGCCTATTTTTACGATCCTGGCGCAGAATTTGCGCTCCTCAGAGTCAGGATAACTGTGGCAAGCCTCACGCAGAATATGAAGTAAACTGCAGGACAGCTTGGTCCGGATGTTTCCTGAAGTAACGTACAGTGCTACTGTTGGTTGGCCGTCTGTCAAGATCAAGAGATTTGAAAGTCATTAAATTCTCTTAAATCAATTAACGTTGACACTCATGGCATAGTGCTATTATGTACAGCGTATAAACATCTGAAACAATATTTCTACCAAGTCTGGACAGTCCTGCAATATTCTCTGAACGAACAATGGACAGGAAGATAAACAAAATCCGATGTGAGGAACGTACTGGTGAAAATAACAATGTTTAGTGACTCCGAAAGATGGCGGTACTATTGATTCTAAACGCAGCGGTGTTTTACCAGACAGCCGTCTTTTATTTCAAACAAACTTAAGACTCTTTTCCGCGTACTATGCGATTAACAATTTGTAAACCTCTTGTCACCCTAGTTTTCCAAATTCATTGCAGAAAATATACATCACAATATTACCACAAAATGATAACCTTCATAAATGTGTAAAATGGATAAAACGTGGATGAAGAAAACATTTATTTTAGAAAATTGCATTATACTGTATTTTATGTTTAGTTTCCTTTCATACGATTTGAATTTAGTTCTATGGTTCCTTTGCATTTCAAAACTATAAAATCACATAAATTTTGTTACATAACTTACCAACTTATCAATGCAGCAACAACATTAGCCATTTGAAATGAAAAAGAAGTGAAAGTGCTTGCTTATACAATACTACTACTTTACAAAAGAACACTGATTTTCGGACGGCTCCCCGGTCTGCGCTGCTTTGACCTTCCGGTAAGAGCCACATGTCGATGAAGAAAAGACCGCAGCATTGGAGTTACACTGACTGGGGAAAACTGAAGTACTCGGACAAAAACCTGTCCCAGTGCCACATTTTACACCGCAAATCTCACACGGAATGACCTGGGACAGAAGCAGAGCCTCCGCATTTGAACTAAACTTCGTCTACGTTAGTCATAAAAATTCTCTTCATACCTCACAGAAAACACAGTTCATCTTCATTACAAAGATCTATCTGTTAATGTTGTCGAAGGAAATTATCGGTTGTGAGAGTTGACGTTCTGAGAGCGGCGTTGCTGACGACTGAGGTTTTCTGGAATCTGACGCTGCGCCATTGCGCGTATTAGTTACGGTGGTCTGCAAGAATCGCGGTGCCTGCGGAACGTCGGTAGCTACACATCCCAAGATGCAACGTCACATCCCAGAAAACTTGAATCTTCAAACGTAAAATTGTCCTTGTGCCCACAATGAAGGCATATTGAGGAGTAGAGATATAGCTCCAAACATTCTTAACCTCCACACTAGACGAAGGTGAATGGTCAGCTTTACCCTTCGGCCGCTTTATTCCCGGAGAAGGAGTACCCGATACCCACTGAATAGGACACTAGGTGTGCCCCAGCGCCGGTCTGGACGCCTTGGAGAAGATAAGTCTTGCCTCTGCCTGGAGTCGAACCATGATTTCTCAGTCGTTTAGCCCATAGTCTAACCACTATAAGGAATTTATGATCTACAGAAGGACCGAAATCAGAAGCCAGTATATGTGAAGTCGCGATTCCATCTACATGCGATGTTGGCATGCAGTTCAACACATGCACTGAATATTACATTTAAATTTTCCACGCGCTGTATTTCAATACTGTCGGATCCACCGAAAACCCTCTCCCCAACCCGTCTTTTGTTTCAGCCAGCCAGCATCTGTGGCCCGCTTCTTGTCGAACTGACACCGTCGTCATTATGTGAGCCTTCAACGAGAGGCAGGCGTGGCATCTTCCATGGGGAGCAAAAAATAAAAGAAAAAAATTACACAGCATATGAGATAAACAGTCACGTCCAAAAATAGATACCAACGCTACAGTTCTCTTAGTGTTAGCTTCGTGAGTGTCTTGGAAATACAGAAGGAAATAAATTGAAAATCCTCAACCTTTTAAAGCCTAGCGGTAACTTTACGTACCACCAGGTTTAACATTAAAAAATTCTACGTGGTGCCCACATTGCGTTTATGTGTTTTGTACGGATCTCAGAACAAACAGCAACTTTTGCCTTATAAAACGTTAAGAGATTGGTTTTTATAACCGAAGTGGAGAGTGTTTACAGCGCGGTACGTACTAAGTTCTTATATAAAACAGATACGCTTCGTCTTTAAAAGGTTAGACTGAGGATGGCTATCTGATGAACACTAAGAAGGTGCTTGGCATTCTATTACACAGACATCTTCAGGAGTACCGCAAAAAAATACAGTGAAACCTGTCTTAAACGGAACCTGGATGGAACGGAATTCTGTTCTTAACGGTCCCGACGACCTCTAACTTCAAGTACCTCTATTAAACGGAACGTGTCTGCAACGGAAAAAAACTGGTCCCTTGCGGTTCCTTTATAAGCTGGGTTCACTATAAGTGGGAACTCCATGAAGCAGAATCCTGATTGATAATCTTCTAATAGCTCGTCTCATTTACGTATAAATTCTCCGCTTTTCGTGACACACCAAGATCAATTACGGTGTTTAAAACAGCACGCCACTGGACACTTCTGAAAGATATGAACCGAGTCCACAGTTTCATATTTCACTTCGTTAACATCCATTTTAATATTATCCTCCCAAATGTCTCAACTGGTCTCGTCTCTTTAGTTTTTCAAGCTAAATTTGTGTACGCAATTATCGTCCGCCCCATGTTACTCCCAGCTCATATTTTCGGAATAAGTCACCCTCATAACAGCTGGTGCACCTACCAAATTTCTAAGCTCTCCGCTGTGTAATGTGTTCCAGTCTCCTGTTGCCTCCTCCCTTATAGGATCAGCCTGCACAAGAATACAGTACATAACCTATATCACAGACTTTCCCTTAGGCGTATGCTTTCGGTTTGAAATTTCTCTGTATCTGCTGAAACGAGCATACAGCATTTACCTACAGGGCGAAAAATTTTCGTATAATAAATTTAAACACAGTAGAACCCGGTTATAACGACATCGGCTTAAGCGACACCTCGTGTATAGTGCCATATATTCTGTGGCACCAAATAGCCACTATTAACCGTAACATTATTCTTCTCGGCTATGACGACACAAAATATTCAGTGCCCTTCACGACATTATAACCCGATTTCGACTGCATTTGGTTTACGGTATGCAAAATACGCAGAACACGCTTGGAAAATACTTCTGTTACATTGAAGCACAGGCATCGGGTGGTTCAGTAGATACAGTGAATAACCAACCGGCTAGACAACCAAGGAATTGTGGTTCGATTCCAGGAAGAGGCAAGAGGTTTTTACCCTCTTCCAAAACCTCCAGACCAACTTTGGGGCCCACCATGCGTCCTATTCAGTGGGTAACTGCGACTCTTTCCCTGTTGGCAAGCAGCCGTGGCGCGAAGCTGAACAATCCCCTCTATCTAATGTCCAGAATCAGTGGAGCAATACCTCCACTCTCATTCATGGCGTGTTTAGGGATAATATTTCCCATTGATATACATAATCCCACTTTTGTGAAACATACGTGCGCGCGCGTATATGTGTGTGCGTGTGTTTGTATGTTCGCGTGCGCTAACGACCGTGCAAGTGCCAACATCCTCTTCTGTCTCCGTTAACTGCATAATATTGCTACACCACTGTTTATTGCTCGTCTTCCTTATCTTCTATGCCCCCTCGTCTCTCCCACAGTTTGACCTCATAGTTCATCAGTAGTGATGTCATCATGAAACAAAAAAATATATACATAGTCTGTACATGCACAGTAAAGACAAGGTTCAATTGTGAGTCGTAAGCTACATAGCAATATGCTGTTAGCGAGGCGGAAAGAGTCAGTCAGAATCCAAATAATAAAGCATTCCGAAGTCAACGGTTAACATTCACCGTCTTTCTGTTCTTATATGGGCAAGAGTGGACAAAGTACACAGACACACAGCACACACGAACTCGTTGTTAGCATTCCAGCTGAAATGCCTTCCATATGCCCATTGTCTGAGGTGCCTCGAACATTTAACCCTTTAAAAACAATGCGTGTCTGTTTTATATAAGGACTCAGTGCGTACCGCGCTGTAAACACTCTCCACTTCGGTTATAAAAACCAGTCTCTTAATGTTTTATAAGGCAAAAGTTGCTGTTTGTTCTGAGATCCGTACAAACCACATAAACGCAATGTGGGCACCACGTAGAAATTTTTTAATGTCAAACCTGCTGACACGTAGAATTACCGCTAGGCTTTAAAAGGTTAATGCACGATGTATGTTCGGACGTTGATTGGGAAGCTAGTAAAATCAGTTTCATACTTTCCAGTGGTTACTTACTAACGCAATATTTTGTATTTGAGTTTATTATTGTAAATTAGGGTCATTAGGCCTATATTCAGGGCGCAGCTAGGATGGGGTAGGGCGAGTGACGCGTCCGTCCCGGCAACAGACCCGAAGAGGCGGCAAAATTAGGGACAAAATGAATATTTCGAATAAAAAAAAAGATTTTTACCTTTAATAAATTTTAGACTACTGAGCCAAATAACAGGAAATTCAATAAACGTTTCGATTTTCTTAAAGTTCATAATTTCTCTTAGGGGCTTTCATTGGGTTTATTCGCCCCAGACACCGAAATATCTGGCTACGCCACTAGCTGTGTGGGAAATCACTCGTCATATGAACTAACCAGTTGAAAAAAGCATAGCGTGAAAATTGTTGCGTAATGGATAACTTTTAATTATAGATAAATCCATAGGACTTGGAAAATATTTCTTGAGCATAATGTGTGTGTGTGTGTGTGTGTGTGTGTGTGTGTGGCGTATTCGTCCGGCTTGGTGTACCTACAGGACAGAGGCCACATTCTGGACAGTTATATTCTGTTGTTTCCTGCTATTTTAGTGTCAAAAGATCCATGCCGTCATTTTGTTTACAGCAGTCCTAGGACGTTAATGACTGGCCTGATGCAGCCTCATATTATTTATCGCCTTAACTCACGTTTAGTGTGTAAACAACCTACAAGTTTTATTCCGGATTTAACGGGTTGACTAGTATGTGTTCCTTTTATTTCAGTGTCGAGTTATAAATTTGTATATTAATATTACACAACAGCAAATGGCCATAAATGCTAACGCGACCGTGAAAACCAGCCAATCAACACGCACATGAAACACTATACACTCCACACTGCGAACCCCGACACACACATGCACACGCACGCACGCGGGCACCACATGTTCCATGCGCACATCACACACACTCTAACACACACACACACACACACACACACACACACACTCTCTCTCTCTCTTTCTCTAACTAAAACACACACACACACACACACACAGTGGTGCTCGAGTTTAAAACACTGTCCTGTGCAAGAGTCTCCATTTGTGGCCGACTCAACCCAAAATCCGATCATACTTAACGTCGTAAAACACGATTACATTTTAAGAGGACTGTCCGTTGACACACTGATTAAATTCTTTCGTCCATCAAAGCTACTAAACCGGTAACGCGGAAATAAATACTTACACTTACGTTGGCCGATGACAAATTGTGGATGTTTTATTCGTATTAGTCTATTCAAAGATATTATTGCACTGTAAGGGCGATTTGTAGTGCTGATGCTTTAAATAAAATTCACAAGCGTTACTGTATCTTGAATAACTACTTATTCCAGTGCAACGGCCGTTAAAATTACAAAATTTTCTTGTCTAGCTGTGATTTCCACAGCCAAACGTTCCGGTGACCTACTCTGACACACTGCAAGAACCATAAAGGATACACTGAATCTGCACGCCATGAAGTTCAGATATTCTTGAAAGACAGTTACATACACAAAACAAGCCCTGCTGCTACGTAAAGACAGAATTCTATCGGCAAAGGTCAAGACTGCAATACCGATCAAGCAGCAGGTAGAGCTGCTTCATAAGGATCTACCACCGCTATCTGGCCATACGTATAACTCAGGTTAATACCAGGCCTGTGGAGTCGGAGTCGGAGTCGGAGTCGGAAGGAATTTTTAGGTGGAGTCGGAGTCGGAGTCGGAACGGATTTTTAGGTGGAGTCGGAGTCGGTAAAAATGTATCGACTCCGACTCCGACTCCGACCTCAGTCTAAAATGTTAAACTAGATACTCCACCTCCAGAGCCCTGATAGCTACAGTAACCATCAGACTTGTACTTAAATATAGGTTATATGTCAAAAAAGTAGCCTGGTGATTCATGTGGTGACGATGAAATGTCTTATAGGTTTACCGTTATTAATACATATTGAGCTTTTATGAAGGAGTCGGAGTCGTGGTTTTAAAAATCGGGGAGTCGGAGTCGGAATTTTTAAAAATCGAGGAGTCGGAGTCGGAAATTTTAAAAATCGAGGAGTCGGAGTCGGAATTTTTAAAAATCGAGGAGTCGGAGTCGGAAATTTTAAAAATCGAGGAGTCGGATTCGGAAGTTTTAAAAATCGAGGAGCCGGAGTCGGAAGTTTTAAAAATCGAGGAGTCGGAGTCAGAAGTTTTAAAAATCGAGGAGTCGGAGTCGGAAGTTTTAAAAATCGATGAGTCGGAGTCGGAAGTTTTAAAAATCGAGGATTCGGAAGTTTTAAAAATCGATCAGCCGGAGTCGGAAGTTTTAAAAATCGAGGAGTCGGAGTCAGAAGTTTTAAAAATCGAGGAGTCGGATTCGGAAGTTTTAAAAATCGAGGAGCCGGAGTCGGAAGTTTTAAAAATCGAGGAGTCGGAGTCAGAAGTTTTAAAAATCGAGGAGTCGGAGTCGGAAGTTTTAAAAATCGAGGAGTCGGAGTCGGAAGTTTTAAAAATCGAGGAGTCGGAAGTTTTAAAAATCGATGAGCCGGAGTCGGAAGTTTTAAAAATCGAGGAGTCGGAGTCGGAGCTTTTGTGTATCGACTCCACAACCCTGGTTAATACCACATTTATTTCCTACATAGGGACAGAACAAAAACAGAACTTCAACTCACACACTTACCGTATTCTGGGAATGTCTATATCTCACCTTAGTTGTTAAGAAATACCGATGGGTCGCGGAGCACAGTTTAGAAATCACTGTTGAAGCTATACGGGCTCTTGGTCCCGTATGTCTCCTACTGGTCTAACTCAAGCAAAAGTTCTTTCTTTCCGCATTAAGCAGTGGGTGGTCGTGATTCCGAACACAAATTTCGTAAGAGGATGCAGAGTTATATTATAAAAGCAATTTTAGATTGGACGTTAGAGAATTACACTCACAGCAAGATATAAAGGACTAATTTTGTGGACTGTGATACGTTAATAAAGAAATGTATGTCTGTATTCTATTGTAAATAACAGAAGCAAAACGACAATAACAATAAATAATTACGTACTCGTACCTGTTAAACAAAAGAAAATGTAACATCCCAGGTAATCTGTTTCTCTCACAGAATAACTGTCGCGGTTTCGCACTGATTGCTACTACTTATGGGTTGTAGTTTGAAAGAACTTCTGCTGGAGCAATGCACACAGAAAGGGACCATATAATTTAATCAAATGTCTTATCATTAATCTTGTTAGTACTGCCATTAGCTGCCATATTCATACGTGTACTAACATTCATCCTAACGCTGATGCATTTACATTCCACAACAGAAGGTTTCTCCCCAAGGCAGCGAACAGTCTGCTGTGTTACTCTCTTACAATGCACCTTGTGTCCGTCTGCACATAATACGATAAATCAACTGTATAGCGAAACGCATTAACACATATTTTAGGCGCTTTTGCATTTCGCAAAAAGCGTCCATTGCTTTCGTCATGTCCATCCGTTTGTGTGTCTGTCTGTCCGTCTGTCCGCAAGTATTGGCGCGGCTACCACTTAACGGATTTCCGTGAAATTTGATACTTGGGAATTTTATGGAAATCTGTCGACAAAATCCAAATTTGTTTAAAATCGGGCGAAAACTTCGGGCATTTTAGATGAAGGCTTAAGTACATTTTATTGTTGCCGGTGACAGTAAGTCGCCATAATAACTCTCTCTTCGACTGAAAAGGTAGGATAGTCGAGGAGGGATAAATATTATGCGAACGCGTCACAGTGCTACGCTATACGTACATTGCCTATCTTATTAATCGAACAAATAGCTGATATTATTATTGGCGTCTTACCGACTCTACAGCCAAGCCCTGATTCTCTACACAGTAGACTTTTTCTACACATACACTGAAAGCCGTCCTCACAACTTACTCTTCAGTTATTAAAACTTAAAAATTGGTTCCTTTTTTACGTCTCTAAATTGATATACCCTTTTTGTTTGACTAGCCACTGGAATCTTTACAGTACGCACACCGGTGTGATTACAATGAAAGCGGTAAAAAAAATTGGCTCCTTTTACATTTCTAAATTGATATATGCCAATTTTTAACTTCTAATAAATGAAGAATAAGGTGTCAGGACAGCTTTTATTCTATATGTATTTATTGTACTCACAACGGTATCCATACTGTAAAGAGACTTTTTCTGTATTTGACTATTTAAAACTTTAAAACCTGGGACATAAATAATATTTAGTAATTTAGTTCGTACCGCATATAAAACACAATATTTCTCCATTACAAAGAAAAACTGGTTAATGCTGTGCATAAGACAACAGCTGTTTATTCTGTCTATGTATATCGGCACGTTACTATATTGCGTAATGGCAATTTTTAACATGTAGACCTATACTTGTACTTCATTTTTGTAATTACACTGAGCAATGCACATGTCAGGGCTAAAAACAAAGTTCGTAGTTCTTAAACTAAAGTTCATGGAACTGTCTGAAAGAAAGAATGCAAGCAGTAAGTGTTCTGATCTAATGCAAGTGGTTAGAATCAGTCGCATGCGCCGTAAGGCTAGACAGAAATGCCACTTTATGGTAACACATAAAGAAAACGCTGTGGGCAGTATTACAGTACGATTAGAGCAAATGACTGAAATTCTTTGCTCATCCTGTCTGTACCATCAAGTCAAGCAATCAAAAAGCAGAATAATCACATTAAAGAAGTGAGAAGCAACCGTCGGCGAAATCTCCTACTCTAGTTTCTTTTTTCTAATTCATCTCGGATCCAAACGTCACCATGACCTGCGGCAGACACGCTAACTATGAGGCCACTGATCTTGGCTGTAAAAGATTAACTTGTCTAATTTTTTAGCCAGTCATGTTTGTGAAGAATTTGACCTTCGGGAAGAATCATTGGGCCTTTCACCAAAACGTTATGTGATTCTATCGCATTAACCTGAAGTGCCTCTAATCATTTTCACGATAGATTTTATTTAATAAAATTGCCATCTACGATAGATAAATTTAAACTGATCAGCATTTGTTAAAATAAAAATTTACGTAAGTTCAGCTGTACAGAAAATATATGTTCACAGATATTAGTTAGCTAGTCAAAAGGTTGAGGGTGTTTAGGGCGAGTAAAGTAACGAGAATGCAGTAATCGAAATATGGGGGAGTCAAGAAAAGTATCACCACTGAAGACCCACCAATATACGGGAGGATAATATTAAAATCTGGACATGAAAAAACAAATAGGCTAAATAGTTGTGGACTGCACTCAACTCTGTCGAGGCTTTTATGAGCCAAATAATTAATTCTCAGGTTCTTTGTAAGGTGAGATATTATTTGACAGTTTCCTCAAGAAAGACCCTAATGACCTTTATCCTGCTAATGCGGAACATACAGTGAGCTGCTAATAATGCCAGCACCTCTACTGTGTAATATTTGGTGACCTACATTTGGCAACGCTGAAAGGAGCCTCTTTGTCTCTCTCTCTGCAAAGGGCCTAGTTGGTAGCCGAGTAAGTGTGTGCACACAGACATGACATAGGACCTCTTTCACGATTGATTCAGTGTTGAGACATTGTGCAGACAGAGAGAGACAGAGAAAGACACAAAGAGGCTCCTTTCAGCGTTGCCAAAGGTAGGTCACCAAATATTACACATTAGTGGTGCTGGCATTATTAGCAGCTCACCATATATTCCACATTAGCAGGATAAAAGTTAATACGTGTATATTATTCAGACTGATTGTAGCCACATAACGCATAGTTAATATGGACGCTATGTTAGACAGATTGGGGTCTACCAACCGGATTAAATTTGCTCAGTGCAAGATGCAACGAGGGTTAGTGGTATCGTTTCTGTACCTTCAGTCAGTTCATATATGGCAACAGACACATCCATATGTCAAACTTAAACCAATGCAGGGCTATACAAAACGGAAACACAAAGCGGAATTAGAACTTTGGTTTCTTAAGTTCCGCGCCTCGTTTTTCTCCACATTTAGAACCACGTAACAGACGTAGTGCATACTTATTACCCGCACCGCTTCGTTCACAGTCTGTAGCACAGTTCACACTGACAGCTGCAGCACACACACACTTACACCAACTTACACGTGGGCCTACACTTCGAGCGTCCCCGATGAGTGGTAAAGGTTCTTTCTTCTTATTGAAAATGTCCCAGTTGGCGTTCCTGCTTCTTTTACAGAACGTTCCTTCTACGGTTCCTGCCTCTCATTCTAAACGTTCCTGTTAGCGTTCCTGCTTCTTATTCCGAACGTACCTGTTTATACGCTACACACTCAGACAATGAAATTTGACCCACATATCGGTATAACGATTCACACACTGTCATGAATCTTTCAGAATTAAACATTCGTTATTTCCGTATGCATATGCGTGCAGTGTGACTTCTAGTAAGCTTTTTAAATATATACGTTTGTATACACACACACGTATACATACACTCATTCCCACATACGTAAGAGTAAACATATATACATACATACATAATACATACGCACACATATGTATATACATACATACACACATACATACCTACACACACACACACACATACATACATACATATATACATACATACATACATACATACATACATACACACACACATACACACACACATACACAATATATACACAAACACATACGTACATACATACATACATATATACATACATACATACACATACACACATACATACATACATACATACATACATACGTACATACATACACACATACATACATACATACATACATACATACATACATACATACATACATACATACGTACGTACATACATACATACACACATACATAATACATACATACACATACATACACACATAAATACATACATACATACATACATACATACATACGTACGTACGTACAAACATACATACATACACACATACATACATACATACATACATACATACATACATACATACATACATACATACATACATACGTACATACATACATACATACACACATACATAATACATACATACACATACATACACACATAAATACATACATACATACATACATACATACATACGTACGTACAAACATACATACATACATACATACATATATACATACATACATACATACAACGTACAAACATGATACATACATACGTACATACATACGTACATGCATACATGCATGCATACATACATACATACATACATACGTACATACATACATACATACATACATGCATGCATACATACATACATACATACATACATACACACACACACACAAACATATGTATTTTTTCTTGGCCCGACAGTACCTAGTGGGCCTAGGCCTCCTCATCGTTGAGGTTTCGACATCACACTCAGACACCCACCCAGTCGGCAGGACTCCTCTGGACGAGTGATCAGCCCGACGCATGGACCTCTACCTCACAACACACAACATTCACAAGAGACAGACATCCATTCCCCCAGCGGGATTCGAACCCACAATTCCAGCAAGAAAGCGGCCTCAGGCCCAGACTTTAGACCGTGGGACCACTGAGATCGGCACATACGTATATGCTGTAGTATAATTACATAACCACACATACACACCCTACGTACGCACATATACACGCACATACATGGCTGCACAAGTATATAGTAGACGTCTTAACGTCTTAATGAGCGATTGTGTTAATTACTGTCTCATGTGTAAGAATAATCTGCAGTTTCCGAGAATAACAGAGCGAACTGCTAGCATGACAGTCAAAACGAAGACCCTGCCTGCTGCACCCTCGATGACTCACGGAATGTTGCGTTCGGTTCCGCGCTGTGGGCGGCAATGCGCACGGCACTGCAGTGGCAGCAGACAAGCAAGCACTGCAAGCCTGTATGCCAGAACGGCGGTATTTAATTATCCTGTAGACTTTGAGTATTTGATGCACAGTACAGAGAAAATACCGTAACCTCAAAATATACGTATTTCTATTATATATATTGATAACCAACTCACAGAAAATGATAAAACACAACCCTTAACCATTTCTATACAAACCCCTACATGTTTCGATGCCCAAGTGCATAATCTTCAGGGGCGAACCACATTTAAAAACACTTAAAATACATCCCTCCTGAAGATGATGCATTAGGGCATCGAAGCATGTCGGGGTTTCCATAAATATAATTAGAGTTGTGTTTTATCGTTTGTGTACGAGTTAATTATCAGCATATGTCATCGCATATACGCAAGTACACGGTACGGACAACGTTAAATATGAATTACTGTTTACGTATTAAAACAAACATGCCGGTATATAATTTATTTTTCGTTAATTTAATGACATTAGCTACTAATTAAATGACTGGTAATTAATCCAGAAAATTTGGAATTTTGACTGAGCTGGGTATATCCTTGAACACAAGGCTAGAGTTTTAGCTATACCTCTATATGCAACGTGAAGTAGGAATAATGGACGTTACTTAAAGTAACTATCTCGGGTTTCGTCTGAAAGGATCTATGTCCTGAGGTAGTAACTAGGCACCTTAATATACTAGTCACACTAACAACGGCGACCGCAGTGGCCGGGCGGTCTAAGGCGTAGGTCTGCGGCCGAGCGCTTGCTGGGATCGTGGATTCGAATCCCACCGGAGGCATGGATGTTTGTCTCTTGTCAGTATTTGTGTTGTCAGGTACAGGTCTCTGACGGGCAGATCCCTCGTCCAGAGGAGTCCTACCGACTGTGGTGTGTGTCTGAGTGTGATCAAGAACAAATAAACAACCTCGACACCTACTGTGAGTAGGTAGAATAGGTAAGGACTACGAAACAAAAACACAGTAACTACGGTTCAACTGAACTTCACTAGCGACTAGACAGGTAAATTCTTTCCTAAAAGTTTATATTTGTCACAACTTTCCTCGTCACACTAAGATAATGAGAATCTCAAGGCAACCATATTCAGTACAGATTATGACAGACCAAAACCATCTGGAGAATGTGGAATATTTCAGCTATTTACGTAGCATGATAGCAAGTGCTGGAAGATGTACACGGGAAATTAAATCCAGGATTGCAATGGTAAAAGCAGCATTGAAAAAGAAGATTATTATTTTCACCAGCAAACTGAACTTAAATTTAAGGAAGAAACTAGTAACGTCCTACACTTGGAGCATAGCTTTGTATGGTGCTGAAACTTTGAGACTTCAGAAAGTAGATCGGAAATACCTGGAAAATTTTGAAATGTGGTGCTTGAGCAGAATGGAGAAGCTCAGTTGGACCGATCGTGTGAGAAATGGAGAAGTATTACATATAGTCAAGTAGAAGAGGAATATCCTACACATAAGAAAAAGAAGGAAGGCTAAATGGATTGTTCACATGTTGCGTACGAACTGCATTCTAAAACGTTATTGAAGGAAAGATAGAAGGAAGGATAGAAGTGACGGGAAGACGAGGAAAAAGATGTAAGCAGCTACTGGTTGACCTTAATGAAAGGATAGGGTACTGAAAGTTGGAAGAGGAAGCACTAACTCGCACTCTGTGGAGAACTGGCTTCGGAAGAGGTTATGGACCTGTCTTAAGACAGACTGCGGAATAAACGAATGATAACTGCATGTATAGAACCTCCGATTACGGCATATTGAATATCCTTTCAAATAAAATTAATGAACTCTCCTCCGCCATAGTTTTGCACATCATCGCATTATGTTACGAGTTTCCCGACCCCTTCCTTGCCTACTCATAATTCATAATCAGCTGTTCGACGTTCAGTGTCAATCTCTCACCGCTCTTGTTCCTGCCCTGTCGCAACTACGTGTGGCTTGGTGTAACGTAATTGTGCTTATAATAAGCGAGTAGCAGACAGAGCTGTGACACGGATGACAGAAAACGAACGATCGGGAAGAACGTCGTCCTCGTTGAGTCTTTGTCCCCCAGAAATGTGACGCAAATTGGCGATACTCGCTAGGATGGAAGTTCTGCGTTGTAAACCGCGTATCGTCGCTTCTGTACTCCTTATCACGAAATAAATAATTACAAAACTGTAAAATCAGTATGGCGAGAAATTCCACCGAGATCTTGCCCTTACATTGACCCCCGAAAACTTGGAAGATAGGTTCAAATACAGCTGGAAGCATTATTAACTACACATCACTTGGGATAAAACGAAGTGTGCATCCACATTATCTGTAACGCGGAGAACTGATTTAACCTTGTAAAGCCTAGCAGTAACTTTACGTACCACCAGGTTTAACATTAAAAAATTCTACGTGGTGCCCACATTAAGTTTATGTGTTTTGTATGGATCTCAGAACAAACAGCAACTTTTGCCTTACAAAACATTAAGAGATTGGTTTTTATAACCGAAGTGGAGAGTGTTCACAGCGCGGTACGCACTGAGTCCTTGTATAAAACAGATATGCGTCGTCTTTAAAGGGTTAAAGTAAATCTACTTAGTATATCAAAATACAGCGCTTAGTTCTTGTGACACATTTCGTATTAACTTTATTTCTTTTTCAATAGCAGCCGTGTCTTTGTACTGGCTTATTTCACCTTTAATATTGTGAAGATCGATTTAATTAAGGGCCATTATTCCGAACACCATTTCTTCCACAACCTTATATTGACCATCTCTAGGCAGTTCTAGTATCACAAACTCTAAGGGACTTCGCAACCTCAATACTGCATCACAGGGTGTTATTTCATCTGCCATAAAATTTTATGAACTTCATTAGTTTAGGGCAGGCAGGAGGCATTGAGAGGCAGTATTAAGATCCTGTTCTTAGTTGCGACAGAGTTATATAGCGAACTTATCATCAGATTACTTTTTAAAGGCTGTGGAATTGTGGCTTATTCTTCTAGGTCTGATCTTTAAAGAACACACTTCTGTCTGCCTGTCAGATGTGAAGCTAAGAACGGTTTGAGCACCTAGAGGTATCTCAAGTTGTCTACAGGCGACAGTAAAGATGACGACGACGACGACGACGACGACGACGACGATGATGATGATGATGATGGTGATAGACAGAACAAACCTACAACTTGAAGTGGGATCTGCATCACGTTGGTAGACAGATATTCGTGCACGGGACAAGGGGAAGAAAGCGGAAGAAATGCGGTTGGTGCCGGAACCCCAGACCAGCGTTTCCCAACCGGGGATTCGCGAGATATCGTAGAAGAAAAATATAAAAATTTTATAACACCGCGAAAATTTCCAAATGTCCGTCGAAATATGGCGGTAATTTTTTAGCGGCAGTTGGCAGCAGTGGCGTAATCTCCATGTGCTACCAACTGCCTGTTTGTTTTCTGGCCTTTTAAACATTTTCGTAGGTAGGGATGTGAAAATTTATTTTAGGGGCTCCTCCATGGAAGAAATGTTGGTAAAAACTGTCACAGACAAAGAGATCCTCTTTTAAAGGCTACTGCTTGTTCGCCAGGCAGTTCCTCTTCTTCTTTCTTTATTCCTTCTTCTTATTACCAGAACAAGAAATACTCTTACTCCATATTTAATGCAGTTCCTTTATCTTCCCCGTTTCGCAAGGTTTAGCAACCAGGCTCTTTACGAAAGCACGGTTAAAGTAGACAGAACAGGTTGCTACCGGCAAATAACTACGAACAGTACAAACATAAGTACAATTCTGACAGTAAGATTACCTTCTTTGTAACTGTAATTGTAAACGTAATTGGAGATTGGGACGAAAAAGCTTCTTATTTCGATGCCAAATTAACCGAACGTTCAGAAGCACAGCCTTGAGCATGTAAAAAAAAATGACCGAAAATCCAGATGGTTCGCTCTGGAAACAATTTTACAAAACGGTTTTATGCCATATTTTTAAACGCATTAGTATACAATGCTATGTCGTATTATTCAAACCATAACACAGGAAGGAAGTATACAAAGTTGATAACCTCAACCTGTTAAGTGACCTGAGCAGTGTTATATACACTTGCATAACAGTTATTGTGCTCAAAAGTGGTAACAATTTGGTCTAAACGATATCTGAACAATAACTCGTGCAAGCATTACCCTCATCCCCTTTATAAAATGTGGTTATACACAAAAAAGTTTAAAAACATGTTTCGTGGTCTTTGAAAAAGTATGCCTAACGTAAGCCTATTTTCCGCCATTTGAATCACCTTCTTCACTTAAGACCTACAAGTGATTTCCTGCAGCAGATACCGCCTGAAGTCACTGCTTACTTGCAACCGACGTCGGTGCATTAGACCTACTTATTATTTCGCTTCGGATAAATAAAGCAGCCAGCTCGGAAAAAATGTTTTAGCACTTGGAGCTCGATTTCAGAAACATTTTCCGCGAATTCTGGTCATCGATTGAAGTAAAAACAACACCATTGTATAGATCAAGTAACACATATTGGCGAAAGTCAGTATGAACAGTGTACTAGCGTAACTCCATTTTTGCCAAGCTTCTGACAACAGCATAACAGCAGCCAAATTCTGAAAGTGGGAATTTAGAGCTAGACTACCCAACGTCAAAAGCACAGACTAAAGTAATATATGGCGGAATACGTTTTAAAATTATTTTGGGTGCGGAGCTAAATAACTCCATGTAGAAGAAACCTTTTTGAGAAATTAAGAGGTCCTCGGCTAATTACAAAAAAATCCCCGGAAGGTTCATTACCGTTTTCACAAAAACCCGCAACTTCTTCCTATTCTAAACCAGTAAACGTCCTCTCAACCTATTTAAGATCCATTCTCATATTATTCTCCCATCAACGACTAGTTCTTCCAAGTGGTCTCTTTCCCTCAGGTTTCTGTACCAAAGCCCTGTATACACCTCTCCTTTCCCTACAGGCGCTACATGCCCTACCCACCTCATTCTTCTTGATCTTATCAGCCGGATAACTTAGGAGGCGGGATAATATCAAATTTGAATATGAAGGCACAGCGATTTGTTGTAATGCGAGGTCAAGTAACGTGATATATAATAATTTAACCGTTATTTTGGGCACTGTCAAACCCCAGCGCTGCGCAAACTGGTTTTCTTCTTCATGTGAGAGGGCAAAGTGACGAAAGACACTCCGCTGGTTCCTTTTAGAGACCCAGTCCGAAAAGATCGACCAGGGACGTAGGTACAGGCTTTGAAATTAACGGAATAAAATTCCATATTATATATTCACGTCGGGACAGAAATCTACAGGGCATCATCAAAAAGACGGCTCGAGACCGTAACAGACAACATGCTCTAACACGTGTCTGGAAGATGATTGTGGTGATATCTTCACCATTATCATCTCACCCAAAACTATCTCTGATTCGGTGTTAAGCCACATGAAAGAGTACGGGCCCACAGACAAAGACATTCAAAGTGATATGGAATTATATGCTGAAGAAGAAGACAGCATTAATTTTGCCCATCTTGCTAACAGCATCGCTCGTTGAGAGGATTTGAGGGAGTTTTGCGTCATCGGGGCTTAACGGCAGTACGTGAAGCTACGTAGGTTGACGAGGGGATGGCCGTGTGCAGACATCCTGCGTCTGATGCAACGAGCAGTACACTATACTTCACCGCACAGGCCATGCACAACATACAGGCACGTCAACTGCTAAACTACACGGATCTATTACTTACATTATTCCTTACATAAGTTCATATTTTCTTATCTAGTATATCTTCCAAGACGACATCAACAACAGATCAACCGCAACGCTAATATGCATAGCTAAAAACTAGTTTTTAAAAACCTCTAATACCCTATAATATTCGATACTTTAACACCGACTCATGTAGAATTATTTCTATATATTTTATACCCTCAGATCTTAAGATATATTTATTTTTAACTACCAATTGAGGCATAGTGTATTTATTGTCCTAATTCGCAATTTTGACCATCCATGAATCTTGAATTGTGACATGCATAAAAACTTTTACTGTTAAACCATACATTTTATATTTGGATACACAGAGCACTTGTAGATCTTCGATGCATACACCCTGAAAATGACAATTTATTTGCCGAAACACATGTAGGGGTTAAAAATATATCTTACACTTGCCAATGATTTTGCACATTTGTTGGTTGGTTTAGACTTACTATAAAACGCGCGGTAAACACAACACAAAAAAAAACAAAAAAGAGGCATGGTGTGTTTCGATCTTACCGGAACTTTCTCTCTTAATAAAGACACGATTCTTACTTCAAGATTAATGTATCAGCACACCTGTATGGCACCACTAAAATGACTGTGAGCGAATGGGGGCATAGATCGCTGGGTGGGTGCCTCGGTGGGTAGGCACGTACGTAAGTAAATAGGCAGCAGTACCTATGCCGGCCCGCAGAGGAACCGGTAAATTTATCCATGTCCACGCAATGACGGTATACAATGGGAGTGGAGGTATAACTGCAGTAATTCATAATCTCGACGCTAGATGAACGTGAGGCCAACATCACACTCTGGTCTCTTTACTCCCGGGCAAGAGCCCACGTACGCAATAATTAGGAGGCTGGGTGGACCCAGCGAGAGTAAACGTTTTGGAGAAGGGTGAAATATCTTCCTGCTGACGAGATTCGAACTCCGGACCGTCCAGCCCGTATTTAATAACAAAACCCACACATCGTGTTTATGTGTGACGATGATTCTCAAAATAAACACCAAGTACTTCCGATGCATGCTACATTCCCCGCCTATCGCACTCTCCTTAGCACTTGTAATATATCGCGAATACATATTATGAAGTTCCTCTCATCATCAGCTTTTTTATCACTCTATCATGTTTCTTTATTCCTTACGTCCAGACACTGTCCCCAGCACCTGTTCTCAGACACTCTCCATTTATCCTTTTCTGGCAGTGCCACAGGATAAGTTTCACAACCACCTTCAACAATAGGCACATGATTTATATATAACATACATTGAATTAGTTTATTAGTGGATTTTTAATATTGACAAATTGCGAAAGCATAAAAATTCGGGAACATTGCCTAAGGCATGAACAAACACCGTGCACCAAATCCTTAGTAAAAAAAAAGGCCTTCCCCAAATTTTTGAGTTTTTAGGTTTTCGTTATCACTGTAGTTGAGGTTTCCGGGCGTCAGGGAGGTGACACCTCGGTCTTGGTTAATTGTTCAAGACATTTTGACCCTTGAGTATGACACCACTACGTACGTCTCAAAACGTCAGGAACCAATTACCAAGTGATGTGACGTCACATCCCAAAAGAATGAAGGCCCCAAATACGTAATTATTAACTTTACATTGTTTTCACCCTGTATTCCAAATATATGAACAAAATCACCAACTAATGCACTTTTTATTAACAACCATTACTTCCCGACACATGTTTCGGCGACCAACGTCGCCATCATTAGGGGAAACTCACTGTGAAAAACACTGTGTTCTTCACAGTGAGTTTTCTCTGATGATGGCGACATTGGTCGCCGAAACATGTGTCGGGAAGTTTCGTTTCTTTTCGTAGTCTTTACCACTTCTAACTACTCATGGTAGGTGTAGAGGTTGTTTAATTTCGCTTGATCACACTCTGACACACACCACAGTCGGTAGGACTCCTCTGGACGAGGGATCGGCCCGTCGCAGAGACCTCTAACTGACAACACAAACACTCATAAGAGACAAACATCCATGCCCCAGGTGGGATTCGAACCCACGATCCCAACAAGCGCTCGGCCGCAGACCTACGCCTTAGACAGCGCGGCCACTGGGATATGTCGGGAAGTAATGGTTGTTAATAAAAAGTGCATTAGTTAGTGATTTTGTTCACCTAGTTATTAGTTGCTTATTCAACTGGCATAGAAATTACTCCTACCTCCGCATTTCATAAATGCGTATAAACTTAAACGAAGTCATTCAAGCGTCAAAAGAAGACCAGAGAAATATTGTATCAGCAGAACATTCTATAGCACATTTCCCTCAGCATTTCTTCTGTGGGTGTGTGTGGTATATGGACAGTAAAGGGTACAGATGAACATAGAATCACATCTTCCACAAGGTGGGCAACATTAGACTGTATGCTATAGCTATACATGGGAAGCTCACGGAAGGAACAAACACGTTTTGCATGATACAAAGACGCTGTCGACCCTGAAGACGGAGGTAGTACTTCCTTCCGAAACCGTAACGTGCGACAACCCTCAGCACTGCGGTATTAGCACTCAACAAACATTTGGACAACAGAAAATAACAGGTTTGACACGTCGACAGGAAACAAAATTATAAACCGTCTGGAAAAAGAAACTGAAGACGACCATTGACATGCAGTAAACAGGCCCGACAAGAACTGGTCAACAGACGACGTGACTCCTCCATACTTGGATGATGATGACGATGATGATGATGATTATGATAATTATGATGACTTGTCAAGGTTTATAATCTGTAACATATATGTGGCTATCAATACATTAACCAACTTATGCAGTCAATAAAACTCATTCAGAAGTGAATAACTCCTACATGTTCCGGCACCGAGGTGCCATAATCAGGGAGTTATTCGACCAAATCAGTACAAGGCCAGCACGCTTATGTAGGTACTGTGGTTCAAATGATTAACCCTTTAAAGACGAAGCATGTCTGTTTTATATAAGGACTCTGCGTACCGCGCTGTAAACACTCTCCACTTCGGTTATAAAAACCAATCTCTTAATGTTTTATAAGGCAAAAGTTGCTGTTTGTTCTGAGATCCGTACAAAACACACAAACGCAATGTGGGCACCACGTAGAAGTTTTTAATGATAAACCTGGTGGTACGTAAAGTTACCACTAGGCTTTAAAAGGTTAAGATACTAAAAATGTTCAAAGTTCATAACCAAAAAATTTCAATGTTGTAAATTTTTAAACTGTTTCAAGTGAGATGTTGCCGGTGGGAGTACCACGAACAACGTAAAATAATTTATGTATCTATCAATGAAAACTCGTTTCTACGAAAACCGCTCGCTCATTGCCTGGTCAAACGACATCTGAATATAAAAGGTAGGCACGTGAGTCACGTTAGTAAAGGAAATGAGGCAACCACCTTTGTAAACTTAGAATTCTTTTAACCTGACTTGTACCTTGCAAGGTGACACATTTCCTGTCCAACAGAAATAAAGGCAACATTTGCAGACGCCTTGTACAACCATTTCGTAGACAATAATATATGCTAACTTG
This sequence comes from Coptotermes formosanus, assembly GCA_013340265.1. Taxonomy (NCBI): domain Eukaryota; kingdom Metazoa; phylum Arthropoda; class Insecta; order Blattodea; family Rhinotermitidae; genus Coptotermes; species Coptotermes formosanus. Next base: position 260,709 of record BLKM01008216.1, read on the forward strand.
TAAAAGCACTCAAATGCCTAATGATACAAGCTCTTATATCGTGTCGCACTAAATAACGGGGTGTGAGATAAATGTGACAACAATTTATTTTCTAGTTATATTAAGTTAAAGTGCACACCGGAGTGTCCGTACCTATGACTACACGCATTAGATATCTTGAAATATGAAAACCGTATGTTACACCAAGCACACCTTCATTGCACTTCGTAAACTTGATATTCTGACATCCTCCCTTGTCCATGTCTTCAAAACACACACACACACACACACCAATATTCATATACAACAGAACCCAACCTTACTGACCTTGACAAACAACAAAAGTCATAATAGATTATTCATACCATACATACACACACATACATACAAATTCACATATTTTCTTACACCTCCCCGCCACCCCCACGCAGTTTTCTCTACCTGCATTACCATACAATAGTTACTTAGTACAAATCTTATGGCGTTCACATGTATATCACTCGCCATGCCTTCACACACACACGAGGTGCCCAGCGCGTCTGATTGTTAAGAAAGCTACTTAGTACAGAAGCGACTTAAAGTCGACCCAATTACAACCCGACACCTCTTCAATTATTCCAGCAATGCCACATATATTTCTCCTGTGGCGCAACAGCCCAAATGGGGCCTAGGCCGCCTCCTTTAGGTGGCTTCACGATCACATTCAGACACACCATACATTTTAGGATCCCTCTGGACGAGCGATCAGTCCGTCGCAGAGACCTCTACCTGACAACGCACAAACACTCACAAGATACAGACATCAATGCTCCCGGTGGGATTGGAACCCAAGATCCCAGCAAGCGCTCGGCCAAAGATCCACGCCTTAGGCCGGGCAGCCCCTGGAAAGCCACACACAGGCCTCCGCATATTAGCAACAAAGATAGTATGGTAAAGCAATCCTTGTACAGGCCTGGACGGGCCCCTGGTGTTCCAGGAGAGTCTGAGTTTCACAGACGTCCAGGCAGTCGGCACACGAAGGTGGTAAGGTCGTCAGCCCTATGCAACGGCCGCCTTTACCCCCCCCCCCCCAGGAAACATTCCTGATACCATATCTGTTACAGTCTGAGTTGACTCCAGGGCCACAGTGTGGCCGGAAGGATTAGGTCAATGAAGAATCGCAACGACACCATCGAAAATCGAACCCGCGACCTTTCAGCTTGTAGCGCGGTGCCTCAACAAACTGTGACACCGAGTGCGCCATCTGGTTTCATAAAAAGCAGGGAAATTCTTGGCTAGCTGAGCGACTAACAGCTTCCTACGAAGGACATTTTCCTCTGAAGTCGTGTTAGAAATGTTCTGTTAACGAGATCTTTATAGACGTAACTGTTTAATCTGAACTGTTTGCTAACTATCCGTGATTTCAGGCTTCCGCCGCGATGCTGATGAGATCTGCGCTCTTCTGGCATCTTACGCAGCGTCGAATGGTAATCCTTTACCATTCGACGCTGCGTAGTATCCCAGAAGAGAACAGATCTGTTTGTCAACTACTTTGCCGCGCGTACGTGCATTACATAGCCCACAGCAGCACTTTACAGTGCACATCTCTCTCGTTGCTTCAAAGTTCACTTCACTGCAATAAAAACCATGGTACAACACTTTAGTACAGCAGATTCATGACTCTAAGATGAAAAAGTGTTTCATTCAATAATTGAAAACGATATGGCACACAATCATTAATCAGGAAGGTATTTAACATCTCCTACATGTTTGGGCCTTCTGGGCCATCTTTTTTTGGTATCCCTGAAGAAGGCCAAAACTTGTGGGCCATATTAAACATATTTATGATCCACGTATGTGTACCTTGTTGCCTGCATTATTTGATTAAACTGGTGTGCATGGTAAAAAAAAATTACATATTTGTTTCATTGGTTTCGATATAGTAACGCGATAACTACGGGCGAAATATGGTGATGGTGAATATGGATGTTACTGTGACAGGGTAAAATATATATATAGCAGGACATTCATGTACAAAGCCACTCCAAAGTTTACATCAGTATGGGTCACAGAACTACAAACCTAGTCCTCATACAAATCGGTTCATTTCCATACCAAATGTGCTGTGGCTGCCCAAATAACAGGTAACATTTCTTAATTTCTTCTTATCTCGTGCTTTATAATTATTTACTATCACGATATTAGTGTAAATTGGTAGTTGATATAGGGTAAATAAATACTTTCCACATAGAACAGATGGTTGGGGGACACTGCATTCAATGGTGCCAGAACAGATGGTTGGGAGACACTGCATTCAATGGTGCCAGAACAGATGGTTGGGGGACACTGCATTCAATGGTGCCAGAACAGATTCGATATTTGGGTACTGGAAGTGACAGTCACGGTAGCGGAACTTCCTCGGAATTATTGAACAAGCTGAACGAATGTATGAATGAATGGAAAATGGAGCTGAGTATTCTGGAAGTCAATATTCCTTCAGCCATTCAAGAAATTCCTCGCATATTATGGAACCAGAAGGTTAATTAACGTCTTCAAAACATCCTGCTATTTTTCCTTATACTGGGCCAACTGAATGAGGCCGAAGCCATTCAATCATATTTAACTAACTAACTAACTCCATGGAGCAGAGGCCTTCTTGAGAAGCTAACAGTTTATCAGCTAGTCAAGAAATTCCCCGCATTTTATGGAACCCGAAGGTTCATTACCGCATTCACAAGAGCCCGCCACCTGTCCCTATCCTGAGCCAGATCAATCCAGTTCATGTCCTCCCATCCCACTTCCCGAATGTCCATCTTAATATTATCCTCCCATCTACGCCTGGGTCTCCCAAGTGGTCGCCTTCCCTCGGGTCTCCCCACCAAAATCCGGTATGCACCTCTCTCCTCCCCCATACGTGCCACATGCCCCGCCCATCTCAGTCTTCTCGATTTGATTACCCGAATAATATTTGGTGATGAGTACAGGTCATTAAGTTCCTCGTTATGTAGTCTTCTCCACTCCCCTGTCGCCTCGTCCCTCTTAGGCCCAAATATCCTCCTCAGCACCCTATTCTCGAACACCCTCAGTCTTTGTTCCTCCCTCAGTGTGAGAGACCAAGTTTCGCATCCATACAGAACAACAGGTAAAATTATAGTTCTGTATACCCTAATCTTTGTGTTTTTGGATAGCAACCTGGAGGACAAAAGATTCTGCACCGAATGATAGCAAGCATTCCCCGACTTCAATCTGCTCTTAATTTCTTCATGAATGGAGTTTCGATTCGTTAGGGTTGCTCCCAAATATTTGAATTCTTCCACCCTTTCAAAGGATTTATTATCTATATTTATGTTGTGATTGTGTCCTGCATTCTGATTTCGAGACATGACCATGTACTTAGTTTTCTCAGCATTTACTTCTAGACCAATCTCCTTACTAGCAATAATTAAATCTCCTGCATTTTTCTTTATGCTATGTACGCTTCCGCCCAATATATTAACATCATCAGCATAAACCAGAAGCTGATGTGTACCATTCAATTTCAAGCCCTCCTGGTTTGCCTGAACCCTCCTAATGGCATATTCTAAAGCAAAGTTGAAAAGCAATGGCGACAGAGCATCCCCTTGTTTCAAGCCATTCTTAATAGGGAACGTGTCAGACAGATGTTTGCCTACCCGAACTCTGCTATATGTTTCACTTAGGCACATTTTTATTAACCTTACTAGTTTAATGGGGATACCGAACTCAATGAGAATATTATACAAGACCTCCCTCCTAACTGAATCATAGGCTTTCTTGAAGTCTATAAATAGCTGATGAACTGCCTCATTGTATTCCCATTTTTTCTCAAGTATTTGACGAATGCTGAATATATGATCAGTGGTTGACCTGTTACGTCGAAATCCACACTGATGATCCCCAATAATTTCCTCTGCATATGGAGTTAACCTTGACAAAAGGATGCTGGATAGAATTTTGTACGTAGTCGGCAAAAGTGATATGCCTCGATAGTTATTGCAATCTGTCTTATCACCCTTCTTATAAATAGGCACAATGACCGACTCCTTCCATTCCTCAGGCAATTCCTCCTTATTCCAAATAGAAATAATAAGTTTATGGATTTCAGACCGAATAATCCTACCCCCTGCTTTAATCAATTCTGCTGGAATCTGATCAATACCTGGTGATTTGTGGCTTTTTAGTTTTCCAATAGCCATCTCAACCTCAAAGGCACTGGGCTCAGGCACTAGTGGCTCTGCTGTGTGTACTTCAATCTGCCTAACATCATTAACCCCGTGTATATTCAACAGCTGGGAGAAATGATTCCTCCACCTAGCCAAAATACTGTGGGAGTCTGCAACCAGGTCACCCTTCTCATCCTTTACTACATTACTTCTAGGCTGGTACCCCCTCTTAAACTCATTGATACCCCTATACAAGTCTCTTATATTCTTCTTCTTACTGTTTGTTTCAATTTCATTAATTTTAGCTTTCAGATATTCCTTCTTTTTGTGCCTGAAATGTCTACTAGCTTCACGTCTTACGTTGTGCAGATTATCTCCATTATTTTGGTTTGGATTCTGTAACCACTGAATTTTAGCCTGCTTCCTTTTATCTAAAAATTCTGCACATTCTGCATCAAACCATGGTTTATGCTGCTTCCGTTCGTGTAGACCTAGACTCTCTTGAGCCGAGATTTTGATATTCTCTTTAATGTTTTCCCAAGCCCTATTCATGTCCTCACTAACATTTAAGTTTTCCAGAGCTGCAAACCTGTTTGAGATCTTAAGCTGATACTGTTTCCTAGCCTCTAGTTCACTTAGCTTCTTGAGATTAAATCTCTCTACATCAAACTTCTGTGCTGCTTGTTTACTTACTGCCAGTCTTTCCCTAACTTTCGCAACCACCAGATAGTGATCAGTATCACAGTCAGCTCCCCTGAAAGATCGCACATCGAGTATACTGGAATGCCGTCTCCTATCTATCAATATGTGATCGATTTGATTGTGAGTCTTCCCATCAGGAGAGGTCCAGGTGTATTTATGAATATTTCGGTGCGGAAACATAGTGCTCTTAACAACTAGATTCTTTGATGTGGCAAAGTTTACTACTCTAACACCATTATCGTTGCTATCCTGATGTAAACTCTCATTCCCAATAGTCGGTTTGAAAAATTCAATCATATTTAAGTTTCATTTTAATATTATTTTCCTATGGACACCCAGTTGTTCCAACTGGCACCACCTCACCTTCCAATTGAAATCTGACATTAAGGTCACATCATAAGATATTATTATTATTATTATTATCCGAATTTCTCACTTCTCAGCTTTAGCTGGGAAATATTCACCTATCCTGGGATGTATCATCAACAGGATTAGGCTCGGTGGTCTTAGGTGTAATTTAGGAAATTTCTTACAATTGAACATGTGCCAAGAATTACCACATTTTGCATTTGTGTATATGTGTTTGGGTGCAGGTTAAGTCTCTTTAAACTTTAAACTATTATTATTATTATTATTATTATTACTATTACTTGTTATCACCTTTATGCAGGGTATTTACAATTAGATACCTAAAACAAACCATGTAGATAGGGTATATAATGTTGCAGCTATTCTGCATAGTACACGTGCTGCTGTTTCCCATTTTGAGTGTTTTGTACTTTTACATTAGTACTTCCCGCAGTGTGTGTGCGGGGTCCAGTAAGGCTGTTTCTGTAGTTGCGTGATCTCGTCCTTTCCCAGTACGTTCAGGTATTTTCTGAATGATTTTGACATGGTTCCAGTTGCCTCCAGTATTACGGGCATCACTTACTACTACTACTACTACTACTACTACTTTTGATTAACCCCGGTTTATCACGGCGCAAGCCACCTCGCCATTATGCAGGCCTGCAGTACTACAGCATTCACAGTTCTGTCACCTTACTGAACCACATATATTTATCTTCGTCTGGTGAGTGTACTTAGATCTGTAACCACAGATTTATCAGTACATATTAATATTTTCTTGTAAACTATCTCCCCTTTCATATTCAACCATTTTTATTTAAAAATTTCATTGTTTATTTTCTAAGTTTCTGAACAACTCAGCTACATACGCCTCGACATCTTCTCTACATAAAAATAGTGGGTGTCTTCCATTATGCATTTCGTTCCCAATTCCTCTCAGTTTCCACGCTCCTGCTAACTACCAAGCCATCCCGCTTTGTTCATTAAGATTTACTGTTTCTTCTTCTAAGCACACAGCACAGGAGCAGTGCGAATTCTTAAGGTAAGATTATCACTTGAGGTCGGGTCTAGACATTCATGTAACAATGGTTTAATAAACATAAGTAGGCCTCAACATAAAATTATATTATACTTTAATTAAACAAGAACTAAAAGGCAATAAAAAAAAAGAAAGAAGAAAACAGATAAAGACAGGAGGAGTTTCCAAGTTGCAGAATAATCACCCCCGGCCGTTCTGTTTTATTGTAGCACAATTTATAAGTACAAATGTGCTTCCTTAGTATACATTTTTGGAACAGCAAAAAAATTAAAGTAGAAAATTGTCCTATAATTTGCGGTGATATGGCAAATCGCCTCTACATAGCTGGATGGTTTTAGTTAGGAGTAATTGGCCAGTTGTAAGTAATTCTATCTGCTGCCGTGCAGCGAGGCTTGACTCAACTGGCTGAAGCTTTGTTCCGTAGAACGCGAGCCAACTACGTGTACAGGACAACTTTGAAAAACGGGGGAGAGGGCGGGGGGAAATGTCCAGCACTATTTCCGACGTCACTTTTATTGTAACAGGAGGTCTCTCTGTGACGTAAGTCCTAAGCAGGGGTGAGTAAATATCATTACCAATACTTAGTTCTTACGCCATACGTTGTGATACGTTCTCAGAAGGGCATAACATTCTTCAGCGCGCAAGCACACAGACGAGTATAGAGAGGTGATGAAAAGTTAGTTTTGTACGAAACAATAAACACCAATTACTGCACCATTCGATCCCGGGCCAGTCCATGTGGGATTTGTGGTGGACAAAGTGGCACTGGGACAGGTTTTTCTCCGAGTTCTTCGGTTTTCCCCTGTCAATTTCATTCCACCGGTGCTCCACTACTACGAAAAGGACAAAAAAATCATCATCTTCATCATAGGGTTGCACAATAAGCCTCAAGGCTGCAGTGCGTCCGTAGCGCCTGCTGCGGGGCCCTTCACCACTAAAAAAAAAACTACTGCACCAAAATATATATAATCTTTATTCGTGAAAGTCTCCTACATGTTTCGACCCTGCTGGGCCATCTTCAGGGAGAATAGTTTCGATACACTATGGTTGCGTTACACATTTAAGTGTGAATGTGCCCTAGGTGTCATCCTCCGTTTGAGAGGTACCGTGTACTGTCCGCGGTCTGTGTCTGTGTCCGACTCAGACGAATAGTATCAAAAGTATTCTCCCTGAAGATAGCCCAGCAGGGTCGAAACATGTAGGAGACTTTTACGAATAAAGATTATATATATTTTGGTGCATTAGTTGGTGTTTATTATGTCGTATGATACAGTGCACGGACATGGAACACATTAGATTAGTTTTGTACTTCACTGTGTGTAAAGCGAATCATCAAGTAACCAATAAACGTCACATGCACAAGGAATGGCAGTGCCCGCAAATTACGATTTACCCCTCGCCTTCTCCACTACCGCTCAAACAGATGCCATGGCTTGCGGTTCGCAGTCGGCATTGAGGGGAGGTAGTAAGATGGCTTAGTTCAAATATATAAACTTAGTGTCTCTTAATTTTGGTAGACAATATTACATTTCATGATAGTAGTGCTATTTCCTACTAAAATTCCATTCAAAGGCATTAAAAGCTGATTTAAATTACCTAGTGACAAACAACACTTTATTTTTCATCTATTTTCTCATGACTTGTCTATTAAAGACTTAAGCATAATTTTCTCAGTAGCGACACACACACACACACACACACACACACACACACACACACACGAGTGTTATTTGTGAATATACTGAATTGTCTTTACATTTCAAAACGTATACAGTCGTCGTTGTTAAATATTTCTGTACCAAATGCGTTAAGACATTATTTTATTTTATTTTCATGGCTTGTATCCCGTTGCACAGCGTGCAGCACAAGTGGAAATATTCTGTTAGACACAAACGTCCTTATATGAAATACGAAATTATCCAGACTACATGTTTCGGCCTAATAGCCGACCATTGCCAGCTCTGATACCAGAACGTACACTATATTTGTTAGAATTACACGTGTTTATAGATGCAGATCTTCGTCTTTTTACACTTGAACAAGTTATTAGATACATATGGCCCCTAATTACCTATGTACCACAATTAATTAGAGCAAAACTTGTAGTTGCGTATAAAAACATTCCTTAATATGACACAAATAACATTGCAAATACAAGACCAACTCGTCCTCTCACAGGGCTCCAATCAAAAATACTGCCTACACGCCATTAACCTCGTTCGATTTATTAATTTCAAACACGTCGTTAAATAACGTGACAATCATACACGCCATATCGCTTTTGTTTTCCCCACAGCCCTGTGATAGAGGAAAGAAATTTTTCTCATACTGAATTCTAAGAGGTCACTGCTGTAATTAAAGGAGCAGATTTGACATTCTAAGAACAGTAAGCAATTACATTAAATGTTTTATGAATACACACACCGTAATAATTGGTACATCAGAAGCTATTAGCTGTAGCACCATTTCTATTTCAGTAGCCAATAAATGAACGTTACTGCTAACGTGTACATAACTGGTAGATTAATGACTGTTGCAGTAAATATGTTACACTCAGTACGTGCCAGAATCATCAACAAACGGCTCGTATATACTTCCTTCGAGCCACTAAACTGTGGCACACAAATCGGAAGTGTTCTTAAAATGCGAAAAGCCCCTGTGACAGACGCAAGTCATTCTGAATGCAGTATCCTGGCTTACCAAACCACACAGCGCGTACATGTAAAAGTAAAACCCCCTTTGCTTAAGTCCCACGTCATGAAGGCTGCCGACCCCAGTGGCCGCGCGGTCTGAGGCGTAGGTCTGCGGCCGAGCGCTTGCTGGGGTTGCGGGTTCGAATCCCATCGGAGGCATGGATGTTTGTCTCTTTTGAGTGTTTTCGCTGTCAGGTAGAGGTCTCCGCGACAGGCCGATCCCTCGTCCAGAGCAGTCCTACCGAATGTGGTGTGTGTCTGAGTGTGATCAAGTGAAAACAAACAACCCCGACACCTCGGCACTAGATATAGGTAAGTGATCAGGTTCACGCCCCGGTCGCTTTATTCCTGTGACCACTTGATGTCAAATTTATTTATTCTGTAACACTTTATAAACTAGAAATGTCACAGGTATATGGCGCAGCGCCGCTAGTGTCGGGCTGAGGAAACGGAATTAATGTCGAACGAACGTCACGGATTTCTCACAGTGCTTGAGACCTGCCAGCTGGGTGGAAGGTTGGGCTAACCGCAAATGATTAGTCAGACCTACCAACATAACAATACCAAGCTAATTTTCTCCTTCTCCCAGCTCACCGTTCAAGGAAATTAATAACAGTATGAGACCCTCTTCCGGTGGTCACTACACTAACGGCACAACCTTCAGAGTCGTAGAAGTTTGTGACTAACGGATCTTAAAATATACTCAAATTCTTTAGAAAGTAAAAGAGCAATATGGCGGCCACATAAAATTATATTTAACCTTTTGTTTTATGGTCCTAAAAGTAAAAGCTGTCCCCGTGCACTCCATGAAGGCATATAGGAAAACGGAGGTAGAGTTCCACTCAATCCTATCCTTCGCACTAGTCACGCCACAACAGCGAGCACTCTCGAATGCACTTATCATCAAAGTGACCCACACCGTTTCAGAGTTAAGTTTCTGAGAGCATACGGGGTCGCAGTCGAATTTAAACATTGACAATACACTACAGACATGAAGGTACTTCAGCATATGAGAAAGCAGAATGTTAGAGGGATGCCGAACACACAGTCCCAAATTATATATAAATCTGTCAAACTGAAAGCATTTTGCGGACCAGGGCAGAAATTCAACGTGACATCTCGCGCCGCAACCTGCAATGTAATTTGTAAATTTTTCAATGTAGACAAAGGCAGAGACGTAAAATGCTGCTTGCATTTAATTTTGCAAAATATATGGGGCGTATTTTGAAATAAAAATGACAAGAAAGAGAGTAAAACTTTATATATATCAAAATATGAGTGCGTGTTTCATAGCTCTTTCTTAGACTTTACATAGCATGAAACGTTACGGCAAAAAAACAAGCGAATAACCTTCAATGGCGACCGTTCGGAAGAAAGGGCCCATGTATATTTGCCCCATTTCACGTTACAGTACCAATAACTAAGTTGTTTGAGTCTTAACGTCCTTCCACCGAGTTTTTAGCTCTGTTGTTACAAATTTGTACAGTCCCGGTACGGCTGTTATAGCGAAAAGAGATTTGGAAGTGCTCCATCCTCGTTGTGACTACAACAGTTTTTTTTTCAAACATTCTGACAATCAAAAATTCACCAGTGTTTTAGTTTAATGCCAGTGAACAGACGGTATCAGCGCATGAAATAACTTTCCCCTTTCGTCCTTCGGACTGCATTCCAGTCTCTGTGATCTGATGAATGCAAGTGATGACTTGCACGTTGCAAGACAATGAAGAAGTGACAAATGAAATTACAATGTAAGATAATGTAGAAATGCATAATGTTAGAGCACTTGGCTAATGGCAGTGATTCATGCAATGTACAGTCTACACGCAAGTGAACACTGATGCACTCAGCCTTACGTAACTGCCGGACTAGACAAGGGCTGTTCCAACGTCGCAGAATCGATGGAACTATCTTCCCTGCATTGGGACATACATTCGCCAAAATTGCGAATAATTAAATACATGGACAACTAAAAATTAAGGTTTTGTGAAATGTCTTGGCAGATATGTGCCAACGTTCCCCCTTGCCTTCAGCCATCTTCTGATGGATGCAGCAAGTTCCTCAGAAACTTCGGGGCCCTATCAATCAAATTACGCGGTGGCGCAGTTGGTTGAAGCACTATGGCCCTGCAGTCGACTCAGCCTGGGGGGTAAAGGCGGCCGGTGCGTAGGACTGACCTTACTACCTAAATGTACCGATTGTCTGTAAATCTGGGAGCCTTTAAACTCCTGGAACGTTCAGGGTCTGTCCAGGCATGTACAGGGACTGTTTTACCTGACACAAATATTTTATTATAAAAATAATAAATGTTGCCTCTGTAAAACTGCTACATGTTTCGACCCGATCGGTCATCGTCAGGCTTGTAAAAGTTATAAAAAAGAGACTAGTTGCGTCATTACGGCTATTTTACAAGGACAGAGATCTTCTCCTCAAAATTTTGTCGTAGCTTTATTAATTGTATTATTATTACCGTGTACTGCTTAAGATACAACAAGATGATTTGAGCAAAATTATTAAAATTGTGAGGGGGACATGGACTGGATAGAGCTGGCTCAGGATAGGGACAAGTGGTGTGCTCTTGTAAATGCAGCAAAGAATCTTCGGGTTCCATAAAATGTGGGGAATTTCTTGACTAGCTGAGGACGTGTTAGCTTCTCAAGAAGGACTCTGCTCCATGGAGTTAGTTTATTAAAATTGTGGGGATGAGATCTGTAGCCATTGAGCGCTAATTGTAGTGATACAAATGGCGTTCTTTTATACATTTTAGAACCCTGACGATGATCAGATTGGGTCGAAACACGCAGAAATTTTACAGCAAAAAACAATTATTGTTTTTATAATGAAACACTTGTGTCGGGCTGCCTTATTTATTGCATTATTCTACTAACAGCTAGAGCAGCGTTTCCCAACCTGAGGTCAGCGAGTTGAGTTCTACTGAGCAGAATACAGTTTCTGGGTTCCATTAGATTTTTCCTGACCTTATTTACATTGCTGTTACTAATAGGCAGATTATTGTTATTGTACTAAATTTTTTGCATTGAATGGCTCAAGGTCATAACTGTTTAAGTATACTTAAAGGTAAAGGTTCACCCTATAACAGGCCCTGAGGGCCCAAGAGGGGGAGTAGAGGTATAGCTCTACCCGTTCGTGAGCCTCGGCACGAGGAAGGGATGGGGTGGCAAGCCCCACGCCCCGGCCGCTTTACCTCAGGGAAAGAGAGCCGGTACCCATTGTACTGGAGGCTGGGTGGGCCCCACGGCCGGTCTGGACGGCTGCGGAAAATCTCGCCCCCCACCGGGATTCGACACCCGGACCGTCCAGCCCGTAGCGAGTCGCTATACCAACTACGCTATCCCGGCCCACATTTAAGTATACTTATTATTCGTAAATATTGTACTATGGAATATTAGCAAAAGTATCGAGATAACTTTGTGGTGGGGTAAAGGGGGTGGGGACGCATAATAAGTGAGACCTTACAATATATCCGCGGTACCATATAGTTCGAGAATCACTGTGCTGCAGAATGCCATGACAAAGACACATTACGCTTCATATAACGATGAGCTAATTTGAATATAAGAGACAGATGGAGGCGATATGAACACCTGTAATGACAAAGAATTAATGTGACATACGGCATTCCAGCCCACGCCACTGGAAACACAGAAGACAATGCCCATCTTTCGATCTGATAACCACTCGCTGTTGTGTGTGCCATCTGAACTAACCACAAGAAGCGTCATTATGAACGATTGTTTCAAACGTGTTTTGTATACAGAAAAACCAGGCAAGAAATCCATCCCAGTTGTACATAGCACAAATTATTTACGACTTGCATACGAGAAAGGTCATCTGACGGACGTATGACCTCAGAAAGAAGGTGGTGGGGAGGAAAATATAACCACGGAAGATAAAATATTAGAAGCTAACCTCGTCTTCCTTTAGGATCAACGAGACTGACGCTCTGCAGCAGCTGCGGCTTGGTTAATCAGCAATGCTCACAGTTCGTACAATAACATGAAGAAATAACTTACTCTAGTTGTGGCCTCCTACATCAATAGGATCCAGCCCGCACTAAACATTGACAACAGGAATCTTCTGGTTCTCCAAATACGTCGAGTCAATAAACAGATGTGAATTCAAATTTTGGAAAAATCATCCCGTTGTGCGTATATATAATCACCATTTTAATCTTCACAGGATGAACACAATAAGCACACGGGATGATCATTCCAAAATTTGCTTTAGCTAGCCAAGCTTCTTCCATCAATAGACACAAAAACATAAAATAAAAATTGTCGAAGTGTAACTCTAATATCTGTTTTAACAAATAATGCCTGAACAAGAATGTTAACCCAAATTATGTAAATGTTAAAATACATAATACTTCCCCTGCTGCATATTCCACAAAACATGAAAATACTCTTGTGTTGATCCAGTAAAAATTGAGATGTGAATTAATTCGGCGATTCGAGTCACTTCGAGATTTGTACAAGTTCAACGCACAGTAAAGCAAGAGTACAAGAATCCCGGGCGCCAGGTCGCCATGGCGACTAAACTTGGTACGCTGGCTTCCAATATTTGTGGATCCCCAGTATGGAACTTGCTGTATGTCACCCACCTGGCGTCCAGAATTTGGAGGCGACTCACGGATGTTTTTGTAAATCTGTACATCACCGCACTAGACTAGACCTAGGCAAGAGGGAGTCAAGACTCCAGACGTCTAGTGAATGTACACGTATACCTCAGTGCAGGAGACACTGATACGTCTACTTCAAACAGTGCGAGAATATCACTGATAAAATATACAAGACTGGCAAGTGACAGAAGGTCTGCCATTATATTAAACCTGACGTCGTTACGACAATGAATCTTAAGGGTAACATATTTTAGGATGTGACGCCCTGTAGTTACGGACGTTTTGGAAGAAACTGCTACGTCCCTTTTCAGATAGGTACAAGACAGATTTTTGGCCACAAAGATGGTGAATGCAGGTTCATCCGGACCAGACGACATGATGTTACACTCCGCAAAACCGTGCCCTTAGTCTAATATCACGTTCCTTAATTACAATTCAAAATTTAATATTAAATAATTTTTATTCGGCTAAGTGACAAAATGTATGTCATTACGTAATCACATTTGATGACTGGAAAAATATAGCGACAAACACGAACAGCATGCCGACAAACACGAACAGCATACCGACAAACACGAACAGGATGGCGACAAACACGAACAGCAGGGCAATCCTAGGAGCTTCTCCAACCCGTAGCTCGTGGGCCACTTGTTACTCGCAACACAGTGTAGTGTTGCCCACGGAAACATTTGAAACTATTGAACGTCTTTTAACCCTTTCCCTGGCAAAGCCGAAATCGAACGCCGAAGCAATTATGAAAACTCAGGAGCTGGTTATTTTTGAAGATTAATTCATTTTGTAAAAATGTTTAGCGACACCCTAGCCTATTTTACTATGTTTTTATAAAGTTTCCCTATTATTTTAAGTACACTCTTATGGCACATGAGAGTAGAGAAAAATATACAGGTAAAATTATAAATATTGAACGTATACTTGTTTAGTCTTAATTATGTCTGTTGAATTTCACGTTGCCCGCATTCAGACCAAATTTTTCTGAAGCTGCCCGCACCACATAAATGGTTCAGCGGACCTGGTCTAGACTGACAGGTTACAAGATCTCTTTACATTAATTTTATGCCAATCAGTCCAGTGCACTGAATTCCGCATTTCACTTAACTCATTTGTAACGCTTCGAGGGCAGATCGAACCCCATGATATTCAGTGACTTGATTCATCTGATTACTGATGAAGTCAATCATTCAGTTAATTTTCAGTTCAGATTTATCCAGATTATTATGTAAAAAATTGAGGGGAGGGGCAACAAAATAAATGCTTTAGGAACACACGCGCACACGTGTACATTTAAAGGTCAATGTCACGATATGAACACCACACGTACACGTGGCCAGCTCATCCTGTGACATGCCATGAAGGCACACAGAAGGTGCACGTAAGGCTCTACGCAACCTGAGCCCCGCCGCTAGATCGGGATGGGTGATTCATGCCAAGTCCCGGCTGTCCCGGGAAAGAAACCGGTACCCATTGTAGAGGAAGCTGGGTGGGTCTCAGGGCCGGTGTGGAAAAGAGAAAATCTCTTATCCTACTGGAGTTCAAACCCCGAACCGTCCAGCCGGTAGCGAGTCGTACACACACACACACATACACACACACACACAATCGAACCCTGTTATAACGACATCGCTTTATGGGAAACCTCGTCTATAACCTAAGATTTTCTGTAGTACCAATTAATTCTTCACTGTTGACTATAACATTATAATCATCGGTTATAACAACACTCGTTTATAACGACACAGAATGCTGAGTCCCTTTCATGACGTTATAACCGAGTTCGCCTCTGTGTGTGTGTGTGTGTACTTGCGTCTTGTGGGATGTGACCCACTTTTGGAGCAATTTTCTGCGTCCGTCTTCTGACAAGGAAAACCTGGTCCACGTTCTATACTACGAGTATATTTTAAAACGGACGCAGCAGTTTCCCCCCCACATGTTGGTACCTCTCAACCACACTACACGGGTATGAAATCCCCGACGCCCATATTAAACCGTAATACTGACCACTGAGTTAACTTCAAATAGTATGTCATGCTAAACGCCTGTGGAACAGCAC
The DNA here is from genome assembly GCA_013340265.1 of Coptotermes formosanus. NCBI lineage: Eukaryota > Metazoa > Arthropoda > Insecta > Blattodea > Rhinotermitidae > Coptotermes > Coptotermes formosanus. The sequence continues at coordinate 276,334 of BLKM01008216.1, forward strand.
TGGCTTATACATTTTTTTTTCATTTTTAATTTTAATCGTTTTTTGTCAATTTTGAACCGTTTTGCTGGGTAATACTGCGAGGCCAGATATGATATTGCCTGCAGTTGGCACCCCGGGAACTGCAGTAACTACACAAAGTCGTTCCAAGTTTGCGGGCCCATTTACAGGTGACATCCCAAACAAACTCTGCGAAGTGTTCGTCTTCCCACCTGTTGTCAATAATTTAATGCCAGTGCAATCAAAACTACTATCCAGCTTCATTATCACGTGTTCATAGAGAGCCTCATGCTGTCTCCCTGAAACAGTTTCTGTTTTGAACCATCTTACTATTACATCAGTCCAGGTCCAAGTTCTGTTATCAATGGCATTTAATCCTTTAAAGACAAACTGTGTTCGTTTTCATATAAGGATTCGGCGCGCACCGCGCAGTAAACACTCTCCATCTCGGTTATAAAAACCAATCTCTTAATGTTTTATAGGGAAAAAGTTGCTGTTTGTTCTGAGATCCGTACAAAACACATAAACGCAATGTGGGCACCTGGTAGAATTTTCTTAATGTTAAACCTTCTCTGTTATTATCACCGTCCGAAGTGCTCTGTCCTGAGCGTATCGCGTTCCCACGGTCTGTTTTGTTCAGATTGATTCTTACCTCAGCTTCTACTTCTAGGTCTCCCAAGGTGTTACATTCTTTTTTATTTCCACATCCACTGTAGTATTTCTGGCTTGTTCCCAGTTCAGAATCGTGAGTGATTTAACACTTTAAAGACGAAGCGTATCTGTTTTATATAAGGACTCAGTGCGTACCGCGCTGTAAACACTCTCCACTTCGGTTATAAAAACCAGTCTCTTAATGTTTTATAAGGCAAAAGTTGCTGTTTGTTCTGAGATCCGTACAAAACACATAAACGCAATGTGGGCACCTGGTAGAATTTTCTTAATGTTAAACCGGGTGGTATGTAAAGTTACTGCTAGGCTTTAAAAGGTTAAGCTCGAACACAGAAGACACGAGACAGACGGAATGAAAGGGCGTCTCTGACACTTTTCGGCTGCGACAGTTAAGCTCTGATACTAAGTCTACATGAATGACCGGTAAGCAGTACATGTCCACGTACTACTAACATTTGCTTAACACTTTGAAGAAAAACAATGGGGTTTATTCCCACAACAGCAATTATTGTTTAAAGGTTCCCAGTCTCGCCCGCTTGTCCTTCTGATAAGAAAGTATTAAGATGAAGATGAGTATGGAGCATGAGTAGAATTATACTGAGAGGGGAAAACTCAGAGAAAACCCTGCCCCATTGCAATTCTGTCCACCACAAATCCCATATGGACTGGACCAGATTCGAACTGAGGCATCCTCAGTGAGAGGACTATAAAAATTCAATTCTTATCTCAGACAGGAAAAAAAAACTCCAAATACCAACCAGTGACTGCTGTATAATGAAATATTGCTATTTGTTACAAGAATCGTACGTAACACATAAAGACACTGTGCGGGGAAAAGACAAGAGATTCTTAGACAGAAGGTGCTACGTGTAGTTACCCGTGGGCTTGAAGAGGTTAACAGACTTGAAGCGTTACACAAGAGCAGCAGAAATACATTTCAACAGGTAGGTATATGGGGGGGGGGGGGCACGGTGGTACCCAATTTTAAACTGAAATACACGCAGCTTTCTTATTACTCCCAAGTCGCTTTCTTGAAAAAGTGGCCGTAAATAAAAAATGATATTACCATCAGAAATAAGGGGTCAGCGTACTAGAAGGTAGCCAGATAAATGGCGTTAAACCGAAAAATGAGAAAGCACAAATGAAGACGTGGTGTAAATTGGTATGGGACATTAAAAAAGGCCTAAAACGGGCGTCAAACACGGGATGGGTGTATTTATGTTGCGGTTTTATGAGCGCTGACACCGTGTAGTCTGGTATTTGAGTACTAAGCTTACAGAGAAGCGTACTGCTTCCATCTCCAGGAAAGAAGCGAAGTCCATCCCGAAAATGGATGCAGTATGTTCCTCCGAAAAGTCGGTACCGGCCTAAAGGACTCTACGGTGTGATACGCCAGAATATCATAACATGAGCTTCCGCCACTGCAAAATTGTGCACCCCGAGTTTCATAATACGCACCAAAATCTACCTGAAAAAATTTAGGAAAAGGTGGTTGTACAAGACGGACGAAAAAATCTGATTTAGTGACGCAAAAAGTAGGTTTTACTCAGTAAATCCGTAATAGTTTGGCCACATATCACCATCACCACCGCCACCACCACCACCACCGCCGCCGTCGCCACCGCCACCACCACCACCACCAACACCACCACCAACACCACCGCCAACACCACCACCACCACCACCACCACCAACACCACCGCCAACACCACCGCCAACACCACCGCCAACACCACCACCACCGCCGCCGCCGCCGCCGCCGCCACCGCCACCACCATCACCATCACCACCACCACCACCACCGCCACCGCCACCGCCAACACCACCACCACCACCACCACCACCACCACCACCGCCGCCACCACCACTACCACCGCCGCCACCACCACCACCACCACCACCGCCGCCGCCGCCGCCGCCACCACCACCACCACCACCACCACCACCACCACCCCACCATAACCACCCTCACCACCACCACCACCACCACCAACACCACCACCAACACCACCACCACCACCTCCTCCTCCAACGTCTACACCATGGGGCTCCAAGCTTTTATGGCAAGCGGCCACACCCGTTATTGTTGGCTGGTTCGCGGGCCGCACGCGGAAAAATAACAGTAAATAATACACCTAACAGACTTACTTACTGTGTAATTTTTACACTATGTACGTGATTTACATATCTGGCCGCGGGCAGCACAGTAAAACAGGGCGAGCCACATGCGGCCCGCGAGCCGCGAGTTGGATACCCTTCGTGTATACGGTAAAAAACACAAGACGATGTTGCAGACAGCGGATGATGTCCAATTCAAACATTCCAGCATTTAGCTGAAGGAAATGAGAAAAACCACGAAAACCCGCATTCAAGGTAACTGATCACCGTGACACGGCGCACATGAAGCAGGATGTTAACCAGTCATGGCAGCGTTCAGTCTAGACACAGAAAAGTCTCGCTATCTTTTGGCCGCCATCTTACCATCACCTGAACAATAACTGTCAAGCAGAGCAACTCTATTCCACATTGGTCGAACAGCTACTGTGCTGCACACTGCTGCCACTGGCCATCTTAATTTCGCAACGTTTCCCCCTTGAGTGAGGCACTACATTGACACGTCGCAGTATAACAAAACCAACCCACTTATAGTGACGACAAATTTCTGAAAACTCTGTTGTAAAAAACAGCTAGGCCTACATGACAGTGACAAGTGTTTCTACCAGAACGAAACTGGATACTGCCCGGCAGATAAGAAATAGTAGACCGGAAAAGAAAAACATTTAAAAAGTTTTTGTTATGTTTGTTTTCATATGAGAATCTCCCCTTTCAAACCGACGTAATCTTTAAAATATGTTATGACTTCAGCTGTTGAAGAAATACTGTGATATTTATTACGCCCGATTTTGTCTCACCTTAGCAGCATAGGCGTTCATTTGCTAAAGCTAGTTTGGCGCTGTGCCCAAAAACAGTGCTGAAACAAAATGTCAAAATTTGTCTGGGCGTAAATATGAAAACAGAGATCCCAGACTTGTGGGATATTAGGCCGTGCACGTTGGCATGTAGGTTCCGACGTTTCGAAGAAGCATTTTCCTTCTATGTTCCGAAAAGTCCACGAGGAGTCCAGCAAGCTCCCCGAAACGTCGGTCCGTATACAAAAAATCAACAAAGTGTCATATCCTAGAAGACTGGACCCCCCTCCAGCAACGCTGTGAGAACCCCACGTCTCTCAAAGCAGATTAACTCTTATCCAGCTCACTACCTAACCAACAAACTAACTCCATGGAGCGGATTCTTTCGTAACAAGTTTGTGGTCCTTCAACCAGTCAAGACACTGCCCGCATTTTATGTAAAAAGAATGTTACGCCTATTACCGCTTTCACAAGAGTCCCCACCTGTCCCTATCGAAAGCCAGATGAATCCAGTCTACACCCTCCTCTCCTACTTTAATAAGATCCATTTTATTATTATCCTCCCATTTACTCCTAAGTCTTTCAAGTGTCTGTTTCCTTCATCTTTCCCTGTTTTCTCTGTACTTTTTCTTCCCCATGAATGTTACATGCTCCTCCCGTCACACCCTAATAACATCTATCGAGGAGCATAAGTCCCTAAACTGCTCAATATGCACTTGTCTATACCCTGCTCTTATTTCCTCGCTCTCAGACAAAGAGGCTTTTTCAAGGCAATGAACCAATTTTGGGTGATGTACATGGCATAGTGGGGGCACCGGTGGTGCAGTTTGTTGAGGCACCGTACTACAAGCCGACTGCACTGCGCCCCTGGGGTAGACTCCGCCTCTAACAGAAATGGGTACAAGGATGGTCTCCTGGTGGGTAAAGGCGGCCGGTGCGTATGGCTGACAACATTACCACCTTCATGTGCCGACTGTCTAGATATCCTGCGAGCCTCAACCTCCTGCAGCCCGAAGCGCCCCTACAGGCCTGAGTAGGGATTGCTTAAACTTTTTCAGCTTTATATGGCACAGTGACTGATCAGGATCGATAGATTTCGGGCCACTTTTGAAGTGGCGAGTCACTGCCTCCTTGACAGCAGACGGTCAGTCTCAGATACTAATTGTGAACCCTCCAAAAACCAAATCCAAATCAAAGCTGTGCTGGGGTGGAAATTTACTCAACAAATAAGTGTTTTAAAATCCTAAAGCATAACACCTGTCACAGATGTAATGAAACTAATAAAAAATGTATTTTTGTCCTAATAAAACCTTGTACATCATCATCATACGTTCAAGGAACTCGTCAAAAACTTCATAGAACAGTCCATATGGGATTTGCGGTGAACCAAGTGACATTGGTAATGATTTTTGTCCAGAGTACTTCGGCTGTCCCCTGTCAGTATCATCCCACCAATATTCCCTACTCGTATTCCATTCATATACCACAGACGCGAAATAACTTCAGCAACTGCAAAACATCTCTGTCCCTCTGTGCCTATCGTGACAACTTTTATGGACACCCAGTTACCCGCGGAATGCACTCTGCACAACACTGCGACACCAAAGACGTCATGCTTTACGGTTTCAAAGTAGGAACAGATGTGGGCTTCAAATGGGGACAAGCTGAAATACGGAGTTTGCGTACAAGAGTGTGGGTTTTGGATTCTTTTAGGTTCCTCAATGCATTAATTGCAGAGTTATAATAGTTCCCATAACGATTTTTATCAACACTAACAACAAAGGGCGATGAACTTTATACAGTTGCATTAACATTCACTACACAAAGATTCTGAAGTCAACTAACAGCTGACAGCAGCAGCATCTGAATGTGTTTCCTGTATCAATGTTAATACACCTGCAAGTATTGTACTTCTTACGGACTCTGTTCTTTGTGGTGAATTCAGCTGTTATCTTTCTATCCGCAGTTCCAAGCGCTTTGTGCTGGTGATTTCTGATTAAACTGACATGATATATTATTATGTAAATCCTTATCTAAGATTCAAAATGTTGGCTATCAAACTTGGCACTTTAATGATACACACAACTAATTAACAAACGCTGTGTTGGCACGCCACAAATTCTAACACCACTTCCACTAACACCAAAGCTCTCCACTGGATATAATCCTGACCTTCTCGGACTTCCAACTGGATTTCCCCACAAAAATTATAACCGCAGTCTTTATTTCTCTAACCCACGCTTTGTGCCCAGCTCCTTCACTTCACTAACATCACAATACCAGATGACTAGGGAAACAAACAAAAGTTCAAATCATGAATTGCCCAATTCCGGTGTTTCCAGCGTACTGTTCCCAGAGTACCCTCACAACTGTTGGTTTAGTAAAAGGTGAAGGTTTCCCTGTCCACGCCATGAAGGCATATAGAGGAAGTGGAGATATAGCTCCACTCATTCTTAACGTTGCTGCTAGATGGAGGTGAGTGGGCCAGGAAGAGAGCCCCCAGTACTCAAATAATAGGCTAGTAGGCCCCACAGCCGGTCTGGACGTTTTGAAGAAAATAAAAATCTCTTGTCCCTGCAGAAATTTGAGTCCCATATGGCCCAGCCCGTAGCCTAGTACTATACCGACTGAGCTACCGCGGTTCGTACCGTTGCTTTTGCACCATTACTCAACCGCAAACTCTCACTTCTCTTTCATTTACACACGTCATTACTTCTGAAGCTAGGGAAAGGCAACGAACTGTTTTACCGAACTCAGATTATACAGTAGAAAAATATTTAATTATATTTGGAATTCTCAGCGTTTTATTGTCTGGTACAACTAAGAAAATCGGAAATATTTATACTACTGAAACAAAAGCCGCAATATACTTTAGCTTCAGGAATTCTAAAAATTGATAATTGTAATGCCAAGGCTTTCCTACTGCCATCCATAGCCAATGGTACACGACACTCACACGGGCGAAGAGACTAACTTCTTCTTAACAAATACCAGCCCACTGTATACATTCACAGATAAAACGCACCGTCTGAGATTTCTGCGGTATTTTCTCATCACAAAAATCAATTACTGTGTGCTTTCATGAAGGTTACTTAGAAGGAATTTGTAATAATAAAGGCAAAACCTAATTAAAATAACTTTACTACTTTACGAATGTAAAAATACATAATTGAAAATTGTGACAAAATATTTTTGCCCATCCACAAAGGACGAGAGAAATGACAGTTGCCCTCTCCCCCTCCGGTTTGATGTATAATTCATGGCTCTGAGACCGGTTAATCAGCCATTCTATATAAACAAATAACAAGCTAACTACCTAGCTAACACAGAATGTACGGAATCTTTGAAAGATTAACAAATATATTCATAAACATATTAACCCTGTAAAGACGAAGTGTGTCTGTTTTTTATAAGGACCCAGAGCGTACCGCGCTGTAAATACTGTCCACGTCGGTTTTAAAAGCTAATTTCTTAAAGTTGTGTAAGGCAAAAGTTGCTGTTTGTTCTGAGATCCGTACAAAACAGATAAACGCAATGTGGGCACCACGTAGAATTTTTTAATGTTAAACCTGGTGGTACGTAAAGTTACCGCTAGGCTTTGAAAGGTTAAAGATTCAAATTTCTAAGGAGCGACGCCGTCTAGATTGGTATATAGGTAATAACTGTTCAGAGGAGCTTACTGCCTCCATCTTCAACGTAGTCTGGAGTACCAATACACACGGCGTTATGTCCCATAAGACTGGAATCTTCATGAATATAGCTGTTGGAACCTCAAATCTTACAAAACATTGCCCCATCTTGCATAGTCTAGGACCAAATATAAAGTGCATCATTTTTACGGACCCCATCTGGTGCCAGTCGAATCCAATCCATAATTTTACATACTGTTTCTCTATGATCCATTTTAACTCACCATCAAAGCACTTTATTTGGTCTGCTCAAATTGGATACGTATGGGCACATAGGCTTACATTTCATCATAATCATCTCAGTCATCATCATCATCATCAGCAGCAGCAAGTCTAGTATCCTGGACAATGACACCGGGTAGTTCAGTAGCAATCTGCCGACGTTTCGGACGAACGTTTCTGTATATCATTAAGATATACAGGGGAGTAGTGGTATAGCTCCAGACGTTTTTAACCTAGGCACTAGATCGAAGTTAGTGAGTTTGCTCATGCCCCAAGCGGTATACCCTAGAGAAAGAACGCGTTAAATATGAGGTACGAAGGTAAAGGTGCCCCTGTCCACGCCACGAAGGCATATAGGGGAGAAGAGGTAGAGCTCCACCCATTCTTAAACTCGACATTACATGGAGATGAGTGTTCACCTCCTCGCCCCCGCTATGTTACCCTCGAGAAAGAATAGCAGGCTGGGTGGGCCCGAGAACTGGTGCAGGTGATTTGGAAAAGAGAAAAACACTTTGTCCTACCTGTATTGGGAGTCTGAGTGAAATTTCTCCGTCGTCCACCCTGTAGCCAAGTTGCAATACCGACTGAGCTAACCCGTCGTAGTGGTATGTTTTCCAAGTTTTCTCGAAGCCTTCTTCTCCTTACAAGGGGAGAAACTATGAGGACAGAGCATGAAACATCCCTACCAGGTCCATAGTAAGGGCATAAGAGATACGAGCGTGGATGCAATTTAAGTGCCTAGGCTATAGGCTGCACGGTCCCGGGTTCGAATTCCCGTAGGTGCAAGAGATTTCTCTCTTCTTCAAAACGTCGATATCGGCTCTGGGGCCCATCCTGTCCCGTAATCAATGGGCGCCAGGGTTATTTCTGGGGGTTAGGCTGCCCCGCCGTGAACCTGACAGCCCTACTCCATCTAGAACCGAGGTTAAGAATGAGTATATTTATACCAGTACTCCCTGTCTGTCACTTTATGGAGTGGACACGAAAAACTTTACCTTTATGAGTCTGATATACAGGGTGATTCAGAAGGAAAGATCAATATTTTGGGAGGTGATAGGATAAGTCATTGTGAGAAAAATAAGTTCATATAACATGTGTCTAATTCTCAATGGTTACCGAGACAAAGATGTTTAAACCTGCATACCTAACATCGGTGTATTTTTGTTTGTAGGGTAGGATGAAGAGCGAAGTTTACAAAAGGAAGGTGGATACACGAGACGAATTGCTGGCTCGCATTTTGGATGATCCTGCTCGCATAATGTAACGTGAAGATCAACACAGACAAAGACACGCTATCTTCGCACACGACACGCAAAGTGAATTGAGGTTGACGGTGGGATTTTCGAACATTTACTGTGAACAGCAACAAATTTGTCATTGCTGTGTAACCAATTTTTTTCATTTAAATATTAAATTAAGTTTAAAATTAAATTAAAAGCCAGTAATTTCTCTTTCGTTATTACCATTCATAATGGCTTCATATTTGTAGGTTCAACCAGCTCTATCTCAGTAACCATTCAGAACAAGACGCGAATCCATCTGTACATTCTCACACTGGCCGATGCTATCTACCCCCAAAATGCTGATATTTCCTCCTGAAACACCCTGTATATATCGGTAGGATTCTGAAGAACGCTGAACGCTGCGATCTGCATGTATTGGCCCTATTTTGTCGGAATACAACTCAGGTTTTTGTTGTGATATTGCTGCATACTTGTGTTTAAAAGGAACCCGGTTCGAATACCCGCAGCAATATCGGATATCCTGAAGCCTCTCATGGTTTTCCTCAGTCCCCCAGGGAAATGCGTATCATGTGTCTTGATTAGACCACAGTCGTGTCCTTCTGAATTCCTTTCCATTAATCATCTGACTAAACATACCTACAGTCGATATTATGTAACATAGTCACTCCCAGAGTCGTAAAATAAACAAAAAAGACGTCGCATTTTTTGTCGTAAAATGTATAAGCTGCTCTGCTATCATAGCGTGTCCTGAAAATTTATGGTGAAAAATTCGACTGAATTATTCCAATGTTTTTCAGTAGATGGCGACACGAGAAGAATGTACATGGGTGCATTGAACCAGAGGTCGCTCGCTTTTGCAGACGCGGTATGCCCACCCTTGTCATAAAATTTTCATTCTGTGGCCTTCCTCTGTCTTACCTAGCCATTATGCGACTCCTTTAGTTATACATTCCTTCTTAACACTTGGTTCTTAATCTCAGGATAAAAGATGCAGGCGGTATGTCTTTGTGACGTATATGAAATTCTTCCCGGACCAAGTTCTTAGAGTTCATGCGGGCATATTCAGTTTCTAATATTTAAGGTTCTCACAGTAGTGCAGAAGAAGATTACAGTCTTCTGGGATAAGACGCCATGCTGGATAATACAGTGTGTTCTAAACTGAATATACAAACATGAAAGTCACGTACTGTCACCGGTTTTGATAATAATACAAGCATTAACGGTGTAACTTTTAGTTTTATATAATTCGCCGTGGCATTACTTAGACATTCTTTAGTCACTAGTAACAAAGAAAGATTTAAATACCGTCAAACACAACTGATGTATGTTGTACACTTTATTGAGGCAACATGTTTCGACCTAATAGGTCACAATACACGTATATTATTCATTACGATCAATCAGATAAAAAAAACACGCATATAAAAATCCATAAGTGTTAGGTCGGGTGAACGGGACAGCTAATTCATAGGTCCTCCACGACCAATCCAATGTTGAGGGATCATCAGGTAAAACTTACAAGATCATAAAAAGAAAAATACATGTTGAGGTGGAGGCTTTCCGGTTACAGTTAAAAATATAAGAAACACATAACTGCCTATTATTCCCTATAAGAAATAACGCTTATTTAAATGTATATATTCCAGTGGTTAAAATTGTCCAAGCACAACTATTAAAACACTAGGATAGAAGAGATCTCTAGTTTATACGAAAAATATGTAGTGGACCAGCTCATAGTACACAATGTATCATAAAAAGATTGTGTCAACACTGCCAGTTGTCGAACACTCATAACCCATTTATTCAAAATCCATTTTAATGTTATCTCAAACATACGCACAGTTATCGCAGAAGGATCCGTTCTCAACAGATTTTTTTAATTCAAATTTTTTGTGTATTTCTTAATTTCCTCATGTGTGCTACATACCTTGCCTATCTCATCCTAATTTCACTCCCCCTCCCCGATACAGTCTGCCCGAAAGTACAACTCACGCCACATCTCACTATGCAGTCATCTCCATTCCCTTGCTATATGCCCCCCCCCCCCCAACTACACATTCCCCTTTGCGTCCTGTTCGCAAGAATTTCCTATCTATGGTCTTCCTTTAACCCTTCAAGGCCCAGTGGTACCTATATGTACCGGGTACCTTAGCATTGGAAATCACTACGTCCTGCCCACATAGAGCAGACGTGGGTTTCATATGGTTCTTAAAAACGCGGCGATTAACCTTTTAAAGCCCAGTGGTAACTTTAAGTACGACCAGGTTTAACATTAAAAAATTCTACATGGTGCCCACATTGCGTTTATGTGTTTTGTACGGATCTCAGAACAAACAGCAACTTTTGCCTTATAAAACATTATGAGACTGGTTTTTATAACAGAAGTGGAGAATGTTTACAGCGCGGTGCGCACTGAGTCCTTATACAAAAGAGATACGCTTCGTCTTTAAAGGGTTAAATTATTTAAGTAAATGGAATTAAACAGCTCGTTTTCCTAGCTGAGAGCGGTGTGTTTTCTGAGACGTGGAAATAGAATAACGAGTAAAATTCAAATTAGCTTCAGCTTCACACAGTAAAGATGCACGTCATTTCAAGAACGGCGAATTTCATGCACCAGAGAGGTGAAACGTCAGTATCTGTGCACGTCATGAAGACATATGGGGACAGAAGGAGTACAGCTCCACTTATTCTTAACCTCGGTGCTATTACAGGAGGATGAGGAGACAGCTTCACGCCCCGGGAGATTTACCCACGGGGGAAAGGTCTCCCGGTCCCCATCGAATAAGAGGGTCATATCTAAATACAAATACTGTACACAAGTTTCCAGATTATCACTGACTTGCGTTTTTTTTACAGCAGGCCATCCGTCTGCAGCAAGGTCAGTGTGGAACAGTAAATAAATAGCACACATGAGCGAGCAGAAGTCAAGGTCAGCGTCTTACCCTCTTGCGAACCATATGCCATCGTACAGCGGAAGGTCATTACGAGGTCATGACCTTACACTTGTCTGTCCCTGTGCACGCCATCAAGGAACATGGAAGAGTGGAGGTACAGCTCCATTCATTCTTAACCTGGGCACTAGATAGAGCTCAGTGGTAAACGTGACGCTCCTGCTGTTTTCCGGTAGGTAATAGCCAGCGGTACCCCTTGAATAAGGGGCTGGTTGGGCCCCACAGCTGGTCTGGACACTCCGAAGAAGAGAAAAATCTCTTGCCGCTCCCGGAAATTGAACCGCGATTGCTCGGTCGTCCAGGGCGTAGCATAATCACAAAAGCGACTCAGTTATTCTTGTCCCTGTCCAGATTAAAGCGGGCTACTCGACAATGTTGCCCACATAAGTAATAAAATGCTACGTTAATGTCTGTGGGCGTACAAAATAACGGGTGTGTAGGAAGTTGGCAAACTGCAGACAAAGCAACAGAAGATGGGCACCAGCTGCAGTGAACCGCATTGTGCCCACGTCATCCAGAAACATGTTGTATAAAATTATTTATTTCCATGACTTCCAATTCCAAATTTCTAAACAGGTTCTGATTTGAACAAATAACATAATTTACCACACTGTTAAAATCGGACAGTACTTCAGCTTTTAGCCGTGTTTGCAAAATTGCGAAAAGAAACTGCTTGCTTCGTCATGTCTGCCTGACGTTCCGTCTGTCTGTTCGCTTAGCACAAACTCGGGTCCCATGGGACTGATTTTCAGGAAATTTGATATTTGAGTATATTTCGAAAATTTGTCAAGAAATTCAAGTTTCATTGACATCTCACAAGAATTATGAGTACTTTACATAAAGATCTATGCACATTTATGATACTATCTCGCTCCTTCTTCTTAAAATCAGAAATATTTCAAACAAAAGTTGTAGAGAAAATCAAAACACACATTTTATGAAATAATAAACACCAACTGCTGCACTAAAATATATATAATCATTATTCGTGTATCCAGACTATTCTCCCTGAAGATGGCCTAGCAGGGTCGAAACATGTAGAAGACTTTCACGAATAAAGATTATATATATTTCAGTGCATGAGTTGGTGTTTATTATTTCGTATGATACATTGCACGCACATGGAACACACATTTTATGCTCCGTAAGTTATTTCCGAAAATCGTCCATAACGTGGAAAAAAATGGTACACCCAAATAGACCACAGATGACAATACTGCCCATGCGCTTTGCATGCTGGATAACTAAGGCTACAGACACACATTTAGAATATGTAATACCGATTGCCTTTCCACGGCAACAATGGTTACGCGAATGCACCTCAATGTTGCGTTTATATGTACATAGCCTGTGTCGTTTAACACAGGTCTATGACTGGTACAGTACGGACCCATACCATGTGGCAGAATAAAACGCGCGTTTAGTGTCATGCAGATGAAGCTAGACCGATCACTTATCACGCCTTATCACGATATGCTGAACCCGGAAGTTTATTCTCCGTCGATAATGCGACATGAACAAGACATAGACCTTGCATAAGGTCATAGCCTTGTGATTTCCAGCTAAGAACGCAACTGTTGCACACCTAATGTTCCTTTCCCAGCCCTTTTTTATTTTCAGTTCTAATTTTCAGTTCAAATTTTGCCCTGTGGCACGCTCCACGTCATTATGTTTAAAGGTTTACAGCAGTAAAAAACTTTTATTCTTCATATGTTATTCCCTCAGCTGGATATAAAATCGACTGGAATGTCACTGCATTTAGCTCTATTCCTAAATTTCTTCATTCATTCATAAAATTCATTCTAATCTTCAGGTAGTGCTCTGTTCAACGTACTGTTTAATTACGCGGTCAAATTAACATGTTTTATGGCGGCGATTGACAATTGTGACATAAACTTAACCTTTGGAGACTGAAACTAATCTATATTATATATAAAGATTTAATTCGCACCTCACAGAGAATAAAGTGTGCTTCCATTAAAAATATCAATTGGTGAATGTTTTACAGCGAAATTATTTGTTTGTTTTAAGAATTATATGCAGCAGATAAATATACTGCGTATGCAAAATGCGGAGTTTCAGATGTGTTCGCATAAACAGCGAAAAGCGGTCAGTAGTTTCGCCATTTTCTGTCCGTCCGTCTGTCCGCATGTATGAGCGCTGTTCCCATTCGACTGATCTTTGTCAGATTTTACATTGGTGCCTTTTACGAAAATCTGTCGACAGACGGCAAATTTTATTAAAATCGGAAGAAAATATCGGGCAATTTACGTGAAGACCTAACTGCGTTTATATTGTTGACAGCAGTAAGAAATACTCTGTAGCCCACCAACAGTGCAAAAGGAACCCACTCAAGCTTTTCCATTGCAACACTAAATCGGTATACATTGTTGACAGCTTCCATGACAACAATGGTTACGCGAACACGTCACAATGTTACATGTTGGGAATCGAATCCCAGTGACGGTGAGATTTTCCGCACCCGTCCAGACCGCCCCCGGGGGCCCACGCAGTCTCCTGTACAAGGGGCACCGGGTCTCCCTTCAAGGGGTAAAGCGGCTGGGGCGTGGCGTTGATCACCCACCCCGATCTGGCGCCGAGGTTAAAGAAAGAGTAGAGCTATACCCCTACTCCCCTTGTGGGGCTTCATGGCCTGTTCTAGGGTGAACTTTAATTTTACTTATTATACAACTGTACAGTCAGTTCAAAGGGAATTCACAGTTCAGTTTTTAGAATCCATATTCAATAAAAAGTAACAATTCAATGTTTGTATCTTACAGCGAATTTAGGCCTCCTTGCATGTTATTACTCATCAGTATACAGCACGAAATTTACTGGTTACGTTGTTAGTAAAGATGCACATAGATGTTCTATGTAATATGCATACATTTAGAAGCAGTCTGAGTTAATCACATCCTTTCGTGCAGTAATTTCTTTCAGTGTCATTTATTGAGACAGACATCTGCTTGGAAAAAAAATTTTTTAGTTGCTGTTAAAGACAAATTCATCCCTACACAAGCCATGAAGTCATGTGGGGAAGTGTAGGTATAGCTCCACTCATTCTCAACTTGGACTAGACAGAGGTGAGTAGTAAGGTAATAAGCTTCAAGCTCCGACTGCTTAAACCCCAGGGAAGAGACAATAGTATTCATTTAATAGGCTGGGTGGACCCCACAGCCGGTCTTGTCGCTTTGAAGCAGACATATCTTGCCACTGCCAGGAATCGAAACGCGAATCTCCGGTTACGCAACCCGCAGTCACTATACTGACTGCGATATACCGACTCCTTAACTGCCAATACCTGCAATATAAAACACATTTCCCTTTCTGGATTTCTAAATAGAACATTAGGAAGTTCCAATATATTCTCTTTTCCTTAACCTCATCCAGTAGCTGCTTACGTCTTCTTCCCCGTCTTCCCGTCCCCTCTATCTTTTCCTCAACAACGTGTTTTAGAAAGCAGTTCCTGCGCGAGATATGGCCAGTTCAGTTAGCCCTCCTCGTTTTGTTGTACGTAGGGTGTTTCTTTCCTCCTAGACTCTGCGTAATACTTCATTTTTCAAATAGTCGGTCTAAATGATCTCACCCAGCCTTCTCCAGCGCATTTCAAAACTTTCAGCGCTTTTCTGATCTGTTTTCCGAAGTGTATAATTGTCAGCATCGTACATACTCAAAATGTAGCATTTCACTCGTTTCTACATTAATTGAATGGAAATGCGTGTGGGAAAAGTAACTTAATGTATCAGTTATGACCTTATAAATCAATTTAAATTAATAACAACACTGTAGAGGTCACTGTCAAATAGGAGTTAAGTTATTTATTAATCTGCACTACAATTCCCTGTCGATATTGATGTTGGTAAAGACTGTACCCTACAAACGAACATGGAACTTGATAAGGGCCGGGGGGAGGGGCAGTGTAAGAGTTATCATGCTGTAAGCTTCCTCTTATCAAGGCAGCAGACAGGTTGTTGCTCTCTCGAGGCTGTACTGCACCACAAACCCCGCACGTATTCCGTCATATCATGTTAGTGTGTGTCTCGCTTTTCCGATGACACTTTGCTTCAGCTGCATACATTAACAGTTGCTGGCCTACTCGCTAGAAACACAGCGAGCGCCAGGAGCAGATTTGAAGTGTCCCAGGTCGCTACGCCGTCATGGATAGGTGTGTTTGAACTACGTAGTACAGTAGAATACTCAAAACACAGTGTCAGTGGGGGCTGTGTTATTGACAAATGTAAGAAACACGCTTTAGCACAATAAAACCCAGAAGAATCCTGACCCGAAATAGAAACACTATTTGATACGACATTCTTACAGTCTTTGATGAACATTCAATTGTCGTCTTGTCAATATTTGTAACTGTTCACCAGTCGACACAGCATAACATCTCAAAAGACATCAGTGTTCAGGAATGTCGTATTTGTTCCCGAACCGTCTTTGGTCTTTGGGACTTCCCACCTTAATTTTTCGGCATGCCATCCCCAGGGATTAAACCTCACTTTAAAGTGTTTATTCCTGATTACAGTGAATCGCAATTACGTTCCTAGTTGGACGTTCCCGAAAATTTTTGTGATAAAACACCCCTCCACGTTGTATATAGCTTTAAATTACCTTACAGGGAACTAGATTAAATGCAAGGTATTCTAACTATGGTATAATAGATCACGGCCACATAGTCCTTGTCATTTCGCATAGCGACCTTCAGGGCGAATCTCATCTGGCTTTACGATCCTCCTACTCGTCACGTGATTATAGCTTATATACCGTACACAAAAAGCGACACCTTGTGCTGTAAACTACCGCCCGTCTGATTGTAGGACGGCACTGATTTACGTGAACATGACTTTGATACTCGTGAGTTCAGCCAAGACTCACTGATAAAACGCCAGGAACTTTATGAAAACAATCGTAATATACCTTACAAGTAACACTGCTGTTTCTGTATTATGCCCGCCGTTTTATTATTAGTACATGAGCCATAGCAATGACATCGATATACTAAGAAGAAGGACGAAGTCAGTAACTTATGAATATGAAAAATACCACCATAAAGCTAGAAGGGAAGAAAAATAGACACGCTAAAAGAAAAACGAATTATTAGCCCCCAGATTAATAAACTATCACATTCGAGGTCGGAGGGATTATGATATTTCCTATATTTTGTCTGTATCTGTGGGTGATTTTGAGACAGGAGCATATCGAAATGTGGATGTACAATAGTGAAAATATGTTACCGAAGCAGCCGTTCAGATTACATCGCTTGTTTCCGTTCCAGTTGAAACACACCACGAAATAAGATTATTTTGGATACGACGCCGTGTATCATAAGCCCCAAAAAAGTAACCTTAATTTAAATCAACCAGCAAAACTTCCCTACTTCTCTGACGCCAGAATTTCCATCCGGCCTAACACATTCAATCAAATCTGCCATTACCCCCACTCTTCAGACATCACTCAGCCAAACATTCAATAACGGCAGCAATCGGGTAGGTACTCAAACAGTCGTTTTGCTGACCAGTCAAAAACAAGCAAAATCAAACACAATTCGGCTAGTTGAATCAACCAGCTACCAAATGTAGCGACTTAAGCAGTCAACCAAACAAACAAAAATGGGGTTAATCATTTATGAATTTGAAGAGTAGTTTATCTAGTCAGTGATAAAAGGCAAACAACCAAATTCAATCAAGTGTTAAGGCAGTCAGCCAGTCAACGAAAAGTTCGGTTATTAAATGTGTCAGTTAATTATCGAGCCATTCGGTGATAAAAGCAACCAGTCAACCAAAACTGAAGTTAGCCAATTACGTATCCAGATAATCATTCAGCTAGGCAGCCAATTCACGTGACAGGCAGGCATCCCTCTAATCCTGCCTCCTACACTCTGTGCCTCTGAAACATGTGCAACGTTTCACGTAACAGCGGCCTATCTGTCTTTCAGCGTCCACAGATTACAAACTTTCAAAAATTCTTCACACAAGATAATAAACATCGGATCCGCTATGTCCTGACAAAAACTTAATTTTATGCCCATGGGTGACACGAAGCGAAGCAGACCGCTACAAAATTTAGTAACTGTAAATAAATACATAAATTAACGTTGGCACGACGTGGAGGTTAATGGTTAGCTTCACGATCCGGCCATTTTAACTCGGTACAAAAAGCCTCAATAGCAATTTTATAGGCTGGGTGCGTCCCAGATGCTGTAGCAAAACATAAGACGTTCATGAAAAGTAGCAAACTTGCTACCAAATTCCCACACTCAACTCACAATCCGTTAATATAAAGCAATGCACATTGCATAAGACATGTACGTTAGCTAAGGCAAGTAGAAGAAGCTACCAGACACTGTTTCGACACATACTTAACGCCAAGCAGGTTACGTCAGTGGTATAGCTTCTAATCTTAAGGTGATTCGTCTCCGCTGCATTCACAATATAACATGAAATGCAATATACTCAGTCTAAACACAACTGCATTTTACTAACAAAACCAGCTACATGTCTTGGCTAATGACGATAGACATCATCAGGCTAATTACAAAAATACAAACTGGAAATATTTACAGGCGTACAGATGGTTAGGGATACCAAACCTTACAAGTGCAGATGTAAGTTTAATACAATAATATTCTTAAGTATTATTAAATATTAATTATTATTATGATTATGATTAATTATTATATTAAACTTACATCTACACTTGTAAGGTTTGATAATGTTTACTATTAAGAATGGTTTGAAACAAGGAGATGCTCTGTCGCCATTGCTTTTCAACTTTGCTTTAGAATACGCCATTAGGAGGGTTCAGGCAAACCAGGAGGGCTTGAAATTGAAAGGTAAACTTCAGATTCTGGTTTATGCTGATGATGTTAATATATTGGGCGCAAGTATACATAGTATAAACAAAAACGCAGAAGATTTAATTATTGCTAGTAAGGAGATTGGTCTAGAAGTAAATGCTGAGAAAACTAAGTACATGGTCATCTCTCGAAATCAGAATGCAGGACAAAATCACAACATAAAGATAGATAATAAATCCTTTGAAAGGGTGGAAGAATTCAAATATTTGGGAGCAACCCTAACGAATCGAAACTCCATTCATGAAGAAATTAAGAGCAGATTGAAGTCGGGGAATGCTTGCTATCATTCGGTGCAGAATCTTTTGTCTTCCAGGTTGCTATCCAAAAACACAAAGATTAGGGTATACAGAGCTATAATTTTACCTGTTGTTCTGTATCGATGTGAAACTTGGTCTCTCACACTGAGGGAGGAACAAAGACTGAGGGTGTTCGAGAATAGGGTGCTGAGGAGGAAATTTGGGCCTACGAGGGACGAGGTGATAGGGGAGGGGAGAAGACTACATAACGAGGAACTTGATGACCTGTACTCATCACCAAATATTATTTGGGTAATCAACTCGAGAAGAATGAGATGGGCGGGTCATGTAACACGTATGGGGGAAAAGAGAGGTGCATACAGGATTTTGGTGGGGAGACCTGAGGGAAGGCGACCACTTGGGAGACCCAGGCGCAGTTGGAAGGATAATATTAAAATGGATCTTCAAGAAGTGGGATGAGGCATCGACTGGATTGAGCTCGCTCACGATAGGGACAGGTGGCGGGCTCTTCTGAATGCGGTAATGAAGCCCCGGGTTCCATAAAATGCGCAGAATTTCTTGACTAGCTAAGAAACTGTTAGCTTCTCAAGAAGGCCTCTGCTCCATGGAGTTAATAATTAATAATACGTAGTATTTCAAAATATTAAAATTGCGGTAGTGTAGGCGAATTTTGTATAGGCCACTGCTATGCATTTACTTCCTTTGTATTGTTTCGGTGGTAGTACGCTGGAACACAGCTAATTTGCTCAAGGAATACAGTATCACGTGATTAAGCTGTTGTTTGTTATGTACATAAAAACGCCTAGTTGAACCTCTTCGGAGGTTCATATATGTCTTACAAATTAATTTCTTGTTATTGTCTTTGTCTCCAGGACGTTTCTACATACACTTTTATACAATTACAAGATTCATTTCACGCGAGTTCGTCTCGATCAGTTTGACACGTATCGTTTCATACGGTGTGTGACGGCCTACTGGTTTTGTTTGTAAAATCAAGTTGTGTTTAGACACAGTACACTGCATTTCTTGTTATAGTTTCTGATTTGTATTTACAAGACGGTCGGTCTGACGGCTTGCAACTGAATATCCGCAGGTTTTTGAGATACTCCTCAAGTCCTCCGGACAGCTGCCGGGCTACGCTACCTTAAAATGAGCCCACAGTTCGTCTTGTCTACCAGCATCCCCTACGCACCCTTTATGCCTTTAGTAGCCCATCGTATTAGGGCTAACATCTCAGCCGGCCGTTAATATCCAATGTAACTGATACAGCGCCGTAAAGTAACCTAAGAACAAGCGCATAAATTCGCACATCTGCTACTTCTGAGTTAGTTCCTATATGAAATTCGCAGTATAGTGTTTTAAAAGTCTCACTTGGTATTCTGAGGTCTGACATCATCGTTTTTCTTAGTCCTTCCTGTCAAATGTATTTTATAATAAGTCCTACCCACTTCCTTCAACACCCTAAATAATTAAATCATCACTATCGTCATGTAAAAACAGTGCTGAAATAGCGTGGTTAAACAAGCCACGTATCAAAACCTCGCTTTCGAATATGGGAAGATATTAACCCTTTAAAAACGAAGCGTATCTGTTTTATATAAGGACTCAGTGCGTACCGCGCTGTAAACACTCTCCTCTTCGGTTATAAAAACCAGTCTCTTAATGTTTTATAAGGCAAAAGTTGCTGTTTGTTCTGAGATCCGTACAAAACACATAAACGCAATGTGGGCACCACGTAGAATTTTTGAGTGTTAAACCTGGTGGTACGTAAAGTTACCGCTAGGCTTTAAAAGGTTAACAGAAGGCATCAACACGATAAGTACACAAGCAAGCCCAACACACTCACCAGTACAGCAAAGTAACTTCAGTTTGTGCTACATAAGCCACTTATCGTGTACAGAAAGTATGTAAAGAAAGGCAGACCAGAGCAGAAAATAAGAAAGCGAATTTTGATATCAAATTAATTGCTGTCTGTTTTATGGGCTCGGTGGAACAGTATGCAAGCCTGTTCCCAGCAGAAACATCTTGAAATAATACCGGTACAAGCATGGGATGAGGAGGGCGGAGGGGGGGGGGCATAAGGATTTTAAAACTCAACGTCGAAACAAGGGAAATTAATCAGTGAACTACCGGCAGCCACCTTACTGATACTCGGATGGCTTGTGGCTGGCTTTAGTGTTGCTGCTGCTGCTGCTGCTACTTGACACTTCAGACCAACACTTCTTGTGCAGTTGTGGGCTTTAATGAATTAGAAAAGTGATAAAATATAAACTGTTAGTACAGACATTGGCTTAGAAGTAAACATACTGAGAAAAGTTAGTCTATGTCCACGCCTCGTGAACAGAAAACAGGACAAAGTCGCAACACGAAGACAGGTAACAAAATCACAACACTCTGTCCAACAAAATGCACTGTATTTTTCGCATATGTTTTATACTACAATATCACGTTGAACACTGCTGCATGTTTCGACCGCTCATGGGATCATCATCAGGGAATCACATTACAATAACACTTCACAGGGTCTTACCCTTCCTCAAACACGCAGCCCGTCTCCAAAACACTGTGTACCAGGATCCTTTACACGACAAACGCATACACTGCAA
Source organism: Coptotermes formosanus (assembly GCA_013340265.1). Lineage (NCBI taxonomy): Eukaryota > Metazoa > Arthropoda > Insecta > Blattodea > Rhinotermitidae > Coptotermes > Coptotermes formosanus. Next base: position 297,737 of record BLKM01008216.1, read on the forward strand.
CTAGTTGACTTCTTTATATCTTTTTATTGTGCACAGGGATTGCTAGTTCGGTTTTGTGAAGTGTTACAGTAATGTGACTCCCTGATGATGAACCCATAAGGGATCGAAACAGGTAGGAGTGTCCAACGTGACATTGTAATATAAAATATCTGGGAACAATACGTGTATAGTGCATTTTGTTGGTCTGAGTGCTGTGAGCTGATTATGGGCAGTGCACGGAATGGACAGTATAAAAAAAGGGTAATAAATTATTTGAAAATGTGGACGAGTACGACTATTTTGGAACGACAAGAACAAATCAAAACTGTAAGCATGAAGAAATTAAGAGCAGAATAAACTCAGGGAATGGGCGCTACCATTCGGTCCAGAACCTCTTGTATTCCAGTTTGCGTATCTAAGAATATAAATATTAAAATATATAGAAACATTATTCTGCCTGCTGTTCCATGTGGGTGTGAAACTTGGTCTCCCGCATTACGGGAAGAACATAGGCTAAGGGTGTTCGAGAACAAGAAAGATGCTGAAGGAGATATTTGGGCCTAAGAGGGACAAGAGGAAACTGCGCAAAGAGAAGCATCACAATCTGTACATCAGCAAATATTGTACGGACGATCAAATTAAGAACAATGAGACGGGCACAGTAAGTGACATGCACGGACGAGATAACAGGTATGTTTTGGTGACGAATCCTGGGGGAAGGAGACCGCTTGCAGTACCTAAGCGTACAATGTAAGATAATATTGCAATGCATCTTAAGGAAATGGGTGGAAGGACGTGAACTGGACTAATCTGGCTTAGGATATGAACAAGCGGTGAGCTGTTCTGAACACGGTAATGAAGCTTCAAATTCCATAAAATGCAGCAAATTTCTTTAATACTTGAGAGTCCATTAGCTCTGAAGAAGGACTGCTGTGACTAGAATTCTGCATACAGTTGGGTCTATATGTGTGCTGCGTGTACAACCCACATCATTTGTTACATCACACTAGGAATACTTGATGGAAAGTAAATATAATGAAGCGCCTAGGTATGTAACTTTCTCCAGTTACCTGACAGTTCGTCTCGGATTCGAATATTCTTCGCCATTTTTTCTTAAACACCCTCACGCTGCGTTATTTTTTTTTTATTTTGACGCACCAAATTTCACTTCTATAAGAACACTAGATCAAGTTAAACCGTGCTTTTGTAAACAATCTGTAGGTTTGTGCACAAGATAAGTGAAAACAGGCGGTTTTAAACTAAATGACAGAACTGGTTTCCGAAACTTTATTTGTTCTTAATACTTCCTGTAACGCCAATTACGCTTTGACTATAACTCTTAAATATTTGATCTTTATTACACTCTCGAAGGGCTTGTTTGAAGCGTGTTTGTTTCACGACGCTGACAATTTCGAAGACTGCACAGCGTTGATGATAGTTAAAAGAATGGATATGGAAAATTGGTAGAATAATGAGAGGGGAAAACCGACGGAAAAAAACATGTTCCAGTGCCGCTTTGTCCACGAAAAATCCCACATAGGCTGTTCCGGGATCGAAACCGGGACTCCACGGCGACAGACCAGAGACTAACCGTCTGAACCGAATTAATTATTCGCCATCTTTATGTTGCCATCCTGCCGTGCACATTCCGGTCCCACGACCTAAGCGTACTGTCTTGTAGACTAACCTCCGTAATGGAATCAGGTGCTCTGTGTACTATTTACGCCCGTATCCAACAAACTGACACGCAATACAACAGCCAACAAACCAATATATTCCACTCAATATTAAAGTAACTAACGAATCGAAACTCCATTCATGAAGAAATTAAGAGCAGATTGAAGTCGGGGAATGCTTGCTGTCATTCGGTGCAGAATCTTTTGTCTTCCAGGTTGCTATCCAAAAACACAAAGATTAGGGTATATAGAACTATAATTTTACCTGTTGTTCTGTACGGATGTGAAACTTGGTCTCTCACACTTGGGGAGGAACAAAGACTGAGGGTGTTCGAGAATAGGGTGCTGAGGAGGAAATTTGGGCCTAAGGGGGACGAGGCGACAGGGGAGTGGAGAAGACTACATAACGAGGAACTTAATGACCTGTACTCATCGCCAAATATTATTCGGGTAATCAAATCGAGAAGAATGAGAGGGGCGGGGCATGTGGCACGTATGGGGGAGGAGAGAGGTGCATACAGGATTTTGGTGGGGAGACCTGAGGGAAGGCGACCACTTGGGAGACCCAGGCGCAGTTGGAAGGATAATATTAAGATGCATCTTCGGGAAGAGGGATGGGGGGGCATGAACTGGATTGAGCTGGCTCAGGATAGGAGCAGGTTGCGGGCTCTTGTGAATGCGGTAATGAACCTTCGGGTTCCATAAAATGCGGGGAATTTCTTGACTAGCTGAGAAACTGTTAGCTTCTCAAGAAGGCCTCTGTTCCATGGAGTTAGTTAGTTAGTTAGTTAGTTAGTTAAAATAACTAACAAATCATCTACAATCACAAAGGACCCATTTTTGTCAACTGCAGGAGTCTAAAAAATATCTTGCGGACGAAAAACAACAGCCAGAACGGAAAACCAGTTTCAAAAATGCCAGTTTGAATTAAAACCTGCACAAGTGATGGACAGCTGCATTATATTTAATTATTAACAACAGTTAAGGTACCTCGGTGAGTTCATACCTCATCTATTTCACTTAAGTGCTCTACGTCATGTAGTTTGAAATGTAATTTATTAAATCTGTCACTCCATAATTGCAAATCTAGTGAGAAAGAGACGTAAAAACGTTGACGACCCATTGTGTTTCATGCATAGTGTATTTAACCCTGTAAAGAAGAAGCGTATCTGTTTTATATAAGGACTCAGTGCGTACCGCGCTGTAAACACTCCACTTCGGTTATAAAAACCAGTCTCTTAATGTTTTATAAGGCAAAAGTTGCTGTTTGTTCTGAGATCCCTACAAAACACATAAACGTAATGTGGGCACCACGTAGAATTTTTTAATGTTAAACCTGGTCGTGTGTAAAGTTACCGCTAGGATTTAAAAGGTTAATATTGTTACTCTGTATGATGCGGGCTTTAAGACACTACTTCAGTACAATGCCCAAGTGTTGCTGCACAGTTAACACAACAGATTAAGTGTACATACTACCAATGTTCCCTCTATGCTGCGCGGATGCGCGGCCGCGCACTAACTGAAATGCTACCGCGCACACTGAATTGTTGCGGCGCAGCTGGAATTCTTCAATTTTCATTGTAAATATCCTTATTATGCACATTACAAAAAACTTTTATAAAGTGCCGCGCAGTCGCCAGGTCATATAAAAATTTTCTGCTCAGAGCAGCAGCAGGTCCGCGCAGCTGTAAAAAAATCAGCGGGAACGTTGCACACTACTAACACATTCTTTGTACGTGATGTGCACTTATACGAATTTGTTACACAAACACCTAATTTCTGATTTTATGGATTGGAATAGCTACACAGATCTATACACAGACAAACAAAGAAATAATGCAGCAGCAAAGTGTGTTATTTGACTGCAAATTGCATTTCGAAATAATGAACTTTTTTACGGCGAGTTCTTATGCATCCGCACAAACACAAAGTTGGGCTGACTGCAAGAGCAGTGTGTAATACTGCGGTTTGTCTGTGTCTTACAAACTACGTTTCATGCTACGTCACGTCAAACATGGCGTCTGTTGCACCTAATTTTCTTTAGTTTATTTCACTGAATCAAGGAGGATGAGCTAGGCGGGATATGTGTCACGCATGAAAGAGAATTGCATGCAGGATTTTGGTTGGGAGATATGAAAGAAAGGGACCACTTGGAAGACCTAGGTGTAAATGGAAGGATCCTGTATCTTAAAGAAATAGATTCGGAATGGTGACCCTCAACCTTTTAAAGTCAGGCGGTAACTTTACAAACGACCAGGTTTAACATTAAAAAATGTGGTGCCCACATTGCGTTTATGTGTTTTGTACGGATCTCAGAACAAACAGCAACTTTTGCCTTATAAAACATTAAGAGAATAATTTTTATAACCGAAGTGGAGAGTGTTTACAGCGCGGTACGCACTGAGTCCTTACATAAAATAGATACGCTTCGTCTTTAAAGGGTTAAACATGTGGGATAGAAGGGTTTGGACGTACAGTTATCTTGAACTCATGGACATTAGCACGAAAAAGCTACTAATAGGATTTTTAGCCTTCGGCAGAACCAAGAGCCTTTAGTGACCTAAACCCGGAGAATGGTGTAAAGATGAACGACCAAACGTGCTGGAACTCTTCATATCAGACCAACATCGAGCATTAGTTCCGCGCATACTCTTTTCAAGGTCATATTGCTGCAATGTGTCTGCAAGGTTCAACGATTTACTTATAAACAAAGCATGCACAGCATCATTTGTTTACCTTCAACAGAACAATTCTAATACTGTGCACTGCAATTACTCACACTGGCTCCGCCTTTCTGTCTAACTTCTTTCTCTTTGCTTCCTTCTCTCCTTTTCCTTTTTTATTTCTTTTCGATTCTCTTTTGCGTTTTGAAAATGTTTCCTTCTACACATAGGTTTTTATTATTATTACTAACTGCAGCTCTTCATCAAATATGATTACTGTGACAAAGTCATGGAGATGAACATGGGCAGGGCACTTAGCATGCGTGGGAACAATAAAAAATGCCTGCAGCACTGTAATTGCGAAACCTAAAGGTAAAAGACCATATTGTGAACACAGACATAGAGGGGAAGATAACAATGTATCATAAAGAAATGAGGTGTGAACTGAATTCATCTGCCTCACGACAAGGCACAGTCATGGCCCGCTTATAAACATGGCAATGGGCCTTCGTCTTGCTCAAAATTCACGGAATATCTTGAGTAGATAACTATCAGCTCCTCAGTAAGAAAGTCATGGCAGGTTTCACATCATTTATTTAGCTACTTCTACACAACGTCCTTCTTATAGGACGGAATTCTTGTTTTTTGAAGACTCTGTCAACGCTGAAGGCCATATGGGGCCGACGTTAGGGTGTCTGGTTAAGGAAGAATATGAAAATCTGGGAAATGAACTAGTTGTGGTCGCATCGAGGAACAATCACTGCCTCTGTCTGAACGGACAGAAGAGACACGCGAAAATATCACAGAAGAGACGGTGTTTCGCCCGTGAACAGAATCGAACACTTCCCGAAAACAGGTGCTGAGCACGGTTCTTACACTTCGGTCACAACGCGTCGTACAATGCGCACACTAAACTCTTACTGCGCATGCTAATGTGTAGCGGTATTTAACGTAACCCATATTGTTGATTATAAATTGATTATACAGCATCAGATCCAACAAACTGCACAATTAGTGATAAATAATCAATTGCCACTTACGTTCCCCCTACATGTTTCGACCCCTACAAGATCATCATCAGGGGGTTGGTTACATACAAAGGCAAACAAGTACAACAAATTCTGTCAAAGATGTACAAGTGTAGAGTAAAAATACAATGCTGTCAGTTACTAAAAATGTTTAAAATACAGATCAATGAACAAACATTTTTTACTATTCTAAACAATATTTAACCTTTCATTGCCGACAAACATCTAAGTAAATTTTTGTCATCTTCATTCAAACGCAATATCGCTGTGTTGTCTTTGTTGGTGTTTATGCCACGGTGAATCACTGTGTATTCAGCGTATGGATCGCTGAGTAAACACTGATCCACCACGGCATAAACACCAGCCTCCCTGCTTATGACCTTGTAGAGGTCGAAACGTGTATAAAGAACATAAGTGTCTAATGATTGTTTATCACGGACTGTGCAATATATTGGACCTAATACTGTATATGGCAGTATATTTTTTCGAGTGCGGACTCTGACGGAAAGATTTCGAGGTTCTTACAATGAAGGCAGGATAACGACAACGTAGTCAGCGGCCTTCACGAGTGTGCTGTATACAAAACACACTGCAGTTCTGAAATTCCCGTAGCTGGGTACATAAGTCAGTATTGCCGTCAGTTAGAAGGGTTTATATTTGGCGTAATCCAGTTTGAGAGAAATATACACACGAGAAAAAAGCTTGAATATTACCACCAAGCAAGGTGACCCGAATGATAACTTCTGGACTTCTGCTGAGGAGGTACCGGGGTCGAATCTCTAAGGAAACACGGACTGTCCTGAGGTTCAGCATGTATTCCCTTAGTTCCTCCGGGCAAACTGGGGGATAGCGCCTCAAATTAAACAACCATCACTTATTTGCACATCCTTAACGCTTACTTATTTATTATCACCCAAATATCCGATTCGTTTCGTAGTCCTTCCCTCTTCTACCTACTCACACTAGGTGCACAGGTTGTTTATTTTCACTTCATCACATTCAGACACACACCACAGCCGGTAGAACTCCTCTGGACGAGGGATCGGCCCGTCGCAGAGACCTCTACCTGACAACACAAACACTCACAAGAGACAAACATCCATGCCCCCGGTGGGATTCGAAACCACGATCCCAGCAAGCGGTCGGCCGTAGACCTACGCCTTAGACCGCACGCCCACTGGAATCGGCAGCCCAAATATCCGATGTTGTATATTTTGGGTTATTCACTTCGACGTCAAATAAACTACGAACAAAAAATCGAAAGGCCCCTTATAACACCAATCGTCCTGTTCCACTGCAAATCTTTTATCCCCTTTCTGACAGTTATCTCAGAAAGCACCAGTGGTGCCAACTTCAATTTTGTTTGCAACGAAGGGCCAAGAAGTTGTTTGCCGATGCTCTGCTCTGAGAGCGTTTTGGTTGATTAATGGATATACAAGTATAATTGACGCTGGCTTATTGCTGTGTTATGAAAACGTTTTTCTCGATGTGTACTTAATTCCGTAATGGACAAAATCGATTCCATCTGAATTGGACGTTTCCGCCCTGAAACCATAACTTCCAGCCTTCAGCAGAGTGTTCTCGAAATACGAAACGTACAGTGCAGCCAACTATACAACCAACAGAAACGCAAAAATGTCCATCCAAACGGGAGTACACGTGCTTTTATAATGCACGTTTCCGAATTTGCTTCAGTCATTCGATTTCATTTTAAGTTACTTCCAAATCTTTTTGTTCCAGAGCAAATCACAATCACGCTCTACCCTTAAGAGTCATGCAAATTATGTTCCCATCTCACTATATATTTGACGTCGAAATATGTGTTCCAATAAAGGCTGCAAAAATAAACACACAATATATATGTCATGTACCAGTTTTTGTACGACACCCTATACAATGCTCGATGAAATTCACTGTAATGTACTGAACAAAAACCCATCATATTTAAATAAATAAAACAAATTTTATAATACCCCAATATGTAATTTCATTTAGCTCTTTTGAAAATTTTCCAAAGTGAAATATGGGAAGGGAAAGACGGAGACCACCCACCTTAGCCTTCATATTACGCACGTTGTACGCAGTCGCAAGCATTCGGGAAAGGAATTCGTGTTTTAAAATTTCAGTTCACTAATACCCCTCGTCACATGAATGGTACTGGCAGGTGATTGCTGGAACATTATAAAGCGTTACTATACACGGCAGGACGGTACACTGAATCCGATTTCAGTTCCCTGTATTTTAAAAGCGTACGTTTAAATATATCATGCCACTATCATCATCAGTTCAATACACAGATATGAAGCTCATCCTTACAGATCACAGACATCGCCGTCGATAGAGAGCACTTGTTAGTGTTCCAAACGTCTCGGGTTCAAATCGCGGGCAATTCTGAATCGAGATGAACACACAATTACGACGTTGTTCCTGCCTCAAGCTTGTCAAGGCGCCTTATCGGTACGCAGGTACGACTCTAAAAAGACCTGTAACCTGTAGTGACAATCAGCTGGTTTCTTACACCGTATACAGTAAAAAGTTTACTGGTGTTTCAGAGGAACGCGCTCCTCCATCGTTAGGGTGAAAGAATTAGGCACAGGTGGCTGAAGGAGTGTCTGGATGGAGGGAATATGTCCTCCCAATGACTTAAGCGTCCACCCAACATTCATTCAGTTACCCTGAAGATGGAGGCAGCATGTCTCTTCGAAAGGTCGGAAAAACCTCATCCCACACAGTGTAATAACTGACAGCAGCAACATCTGGTGTAAAAGCCTGAACGCCTCAAATGATAGGGTACTACCTGACTAGTCTAAATGCTACCGACCAGTTTGTGCAAAAGTTGTAAAGGAGCGAACAAACACACACGGCCAGGTATCGCCATGTAAGCTGTAACACTTCCAGAAGTGTTCTTTTGGAATCAACATAAGACGAACTAGGATCCCAGTACCGCGTAACGGACATGAATACTTGACAGATTTAAGGATGAAACTTCAAATTATATGTTCTACCGAACAAGTAGGGTGTTAGCACAGGCTGGGGGTAGGCGTAAAGAGAAAAGAGAAGAAATAGGCCTACACATGATTCTGGGTTTGCAGATATCTCGGGGAAAAAACAGATAAGAGGTAATTATTAATATGTATAAACAAAGGTACACAAATTTTCCAAAAATCTGGGTGCCACATACAAGTTATTGGCGCTAGAAGGGTGAGGTGAAGTTCCAAACGGAGGACGCACAATTTGCAGTGACTTTTGAACCTCAATGTTACCTGGTGCTTTCTGCTCCGTGCAGGTGAACTGATACACAATTTTTTATGTAAAGTTAAAACAGCGATGATTTCGCTGCAGACATTCGGCGCCACCGTACAAAATTTAATCAGGCGCACTAAACTGAACGGATGCGCTTCAAGACAGGACCAGTAACCGAACGGTAGGACTCCACAGTGCCAGAGTAAAGAGCACCTGCTCTGTGCCTTTCCTTAACCTTTTAAAGCCTAGCGGTAACTTTACGTACCGCCAGGTTTAACATTAAAAAATTCTACGTGGTGCCCACATTGCGTTTATGTGTTTTGTACGGATCTCAGAACAAACAGCAACTTTTGCCTTATAAAACATTAAGAGACTGGTTTTTATAACCGAAGTGGAGAGTGTTTACAGCGCGGTACGCACGGAGTCCTTATATAAAACAGATACGCCTCGTCTTTAAAGGGTTAATGGTAAAGTCTAATTGAGATATACTCTACAAATTCCGTACATGGCGATTAGTCTTCTCAGACATGGCGCTATGTGAACTGGTAATGATTTACAGACGTTTACGCGGAGCTTCCTACCACCAACTTCAGGGTACTCTACTGAGGCTACCGTGAAGGTGGAGACAGGAAGCACCAACGCAGCGTTAGTAACTACTGTAGACCCTCTAGTTAAAGGACCTCGTACGTACAGACTTCGGAAATAACGGAATAAATCTGTTGGTCCCGAAATTTTCGTCCACGATGGGAATAGGTGCCGATCCCAGTGGCCGCGCGGTCTAAGGCGTAGGTCTGCGGCCGAGCGCTTGCTGGGATCGTGGGTTCGAATCCCGCCGGGGGCATGGATGTTTGTCTCTTGTACAGTGTTTATGTTGTCAGGTAGAGGTCTCTGCGACCGGCCGATCCCTCGTCCAGAGGAGTCCTACCGACTGTGGTGTGTGTCTAAGTGTGATCAAGTGAAATCACAAAAACACTCGAAACCTACTGTAAACAAGTAGGTAGAAGACACAAGGACTAAGAAAGAAAGAAGATGGGAATAGGTGAAATTAGCGATGCTGACTGTTTATTAGCCGACCCCAGTGGCCGCGCGGTCTAAGGCGTAGGTCTGCGGCCGAGCGCTTGATGGGATCGTGGGTTCGAAACCCGCGGGGGGCATGGATGTTTGTCTCTTGTACAGTGTTTGTGTTGTCAGGTAGAGGTCTCTGCGTCGGGCCGATCCCTCGTCCAGAGGAGTCCTACCGACTGTGGTGTGTCTCAGTGCGATCAAGACAAAAATAAAAAAAGCCCTCTACACCTGCTGTGAACATGTAGGTAGAAGACGGAAGGACTACGAAACGTCTGTTATTTAGCGAAGCGACTGCTACGTGGCGGACACGGATAAGCGCTCCGTCTCTGCTGACACCCGGGTGGGGGGTGGTAGCATATTGCTCTTCTCATAACCTGGATTGTGGATTTATCATATTTATCTGAAATTTATTAAATTCCCATTAACGATTACTTCCTGACAAAGTGATAGTGACAACATGGTAGTTGTGTACAGTGTTATGGGTATGCATTAGTGTTATATATACAGTACTGCAATACTGCTTCGGCGACTTTTTAGGCTATACATACACACACACACACACACACACACATATTTTCCAGAAATGCCGAACAATCGGCATTATCAAACCACACACACTCGCCCTATCAGTCCGTTGATTCGAGGGTCTACAGTAATTACCAATCAACTCTGCGTCATAAACCAGAAAAATTTATCCATCAACAACGCCGGCGAAACTCCAAGTCACGCAATTCTCTACTTATTCATGGCTGTCCTTGAATCATTATATTGTTGACGGTATATGCCACACCAAAAGGCCTTTGATAGTACAAGAACACAGCTTCGCATTTACGTATTATGCCGAACATCCTACATACTACGTTGCAGTATATTATAAGGACGGCCAGCTGCAGTTTTGCACTTGACAGTTTACACTGCCGACAGGATTAGTTCAGTTTATATATCCACCTGCCCATTTTAGTAACAAATATGTAGGCCAACGGAAATTAATTCAGCGTTACAATTAATACCCGCAATAGATAGCCGTGTGTACCAACGCGTCCAGTTACTTTTCATCACAAATTTTCTGACACAACTTCGCCGCTTGAAGGTAATTAAATTTGCGACCAATTTAGCGCGCCAAATTTTTGTTTCATCTTAGGCTCACATCAAAGCAAATAATACTTCCTTGTTGTAACTGATAATTCCGGAGTGTATGTAATAGGGGTCTCAAACACACGGATGGTCAGTTCATTTTGTACAGCCCTCTTACATATCTTACTACACTTAGGACAATATAATGGAACCCGGCTCAGTGGCATTTGCAAATGTGTCATATACCGGCACTGTCAATTGCTAAGATTTAGCATCGGTGAGAGATGAAGGAATAAGAGGTATTGATGGAATGATGCTGACAGGGGAAAACCGAAGCACTCAGAGGAAAACCTGTCCCAGTGCCACGCTGTGCACTACAAATTCCAAACGGACTGGCCCGGGAGCGAACAGCTCAATGTCCAAGTTGTTTTTCTAAATTTGATTTTAATCTTTCAGCATAGGCTTTAAGGCTCATAGATGTTTGCTATGCCAAGGCGGTAAGGTAGACGTACAACGGTAAAGAGATTCCAGTGCAATAGGGCTTTAAATTCAACACGCAGTAAAACCCGTCTTGAAAGAAACATGTATTTTGCAGAAAACTTTCAGAGGGCCAAGGGTCGAAACTTCAAGTACCTGTATCAAACGGAACCTGCCTGCAACGGTGGGGAAAGAATTTCGGTTCCGTTAAAAGCAGTTTTCACTGCATATACTATATTTGTTTAAATTTTATGCGCATTCCCATAATTGCGAAAAGCGACTACTAGCTTCGTCATGTCCGTCCGTCCGTCCGTCCGTCTGTCTGTCCGTCCGCATGGAACACCTCGGCACCCACTGGGTAGATTTTCATGAAATCTGATATTGAAGTATTTTTCGAAAATCTGTCGACAAAATTCCAGTCTCATTAAAACCTGACAAGAACAATGGGTACTTTACATGAAGACCTGTGCACATTTAAGATACTATCTCGCTGAATTCTTCTAAAAATGAGAAATGCTTCAGACAAATTTGTAGATAAAGTAGAAGTACATATCCCATGTTCAGAAACTTTGTTTCCGAAAATCGTGCCCTTCATGGGGCGTGGAAAAATATGGCACCGACATTGACATGCCGGTTAACTAAAGTAACAATACTCACAAAATTCAATATTTATTGTTTTCCCACGGCAACAATGGCAACACAAATATGCCTCTACATTACGCTATACGCACATTGCCTGTCCTCTTGTTATCAAGAGTATGAAGTATTCCTAATGCGTTTAATGCGCTGTATACGCAATGGCGCTGCATACGCAATGCGTATATTCGTAGAGCGCCGGCCGTGCTCTATGGACATAAATTTCTGTGTTGTGATTGTCACAATGTGTACATAGCAAGAAGGACTTTACCTCACCAGTGGCGTCCCAGCTTTCGGTGTGAACTCCCTCTCCCTGATGATGGTTGTACATACGCAACCGAAACATGTCGGAGTGAAAGTGATCCTCTAAAGACATAGTGTCACATATATTAGATTTGTGCATTCCCGTTGGTTCTTCTCTAATTAATACTTGTTACTAATATACAGCAGGATTTCACTTATGAAGAACCTCTCATACGATTCTTTAGGACATTTAAACTTCAGGTTTTCCAACTAGAGTTTTGCATGAAATTTCCTTATTTTCCCTTGTTACTAGGTGCCCATGCCGAAGTTCTTGATAAAATAACCTCAGCAATGTAAGATGAATATGCATACACTGGGGAAAATAAAACAAGGAGAAGACACCGCCATAAGGAGATGGCCATGTGCCATTACATTTCGGCCCATATTAGCAGGAATGTCAAAGGGAAAGTAGCAGGCTGTGGCCCTACGTGAACACAATACGTACAGAACTTCCTCTGCACAATGACTTCGAGACTAATGACAGCCCCTGATAGCACAAATTGTAGCAATTAGCCACCTGTAGAGCATTCCGACTGTCCTCCTTTCCTGTTTCTATTGTTGCGTATCAAGAGAAATTAGAGTAATTGCAGGCCAGATATAAGCACAGAGCACTAGCATTCTCTGTCAAGGCTGAAGTGCTAAAGCCCCCCAGCCAATGGTCTGTACTTCGATCCTTAGATGTAAAGAAAAATGTAATGGTGTAAAAGAAATTAATTAATTTTATCATGGCCACAGAATTGGGGAATTTGTGTAAACTTTCATGTAAGATAAAGTGTAAATGAGAAAAATCAAACTAAGAAAATAGCATAAAATTTTGAAGATGTGGACGAAGAAATACTGTAATACGGACGACCAGATTATTGACAATAGTTACAAAACATGTATGTCAATGTAAGCGATATGGAAGTTAGATACTAAGGCTTTTATGCCGCGGAAAACCTGGTATCAGCAATCACAACCCTTAGAAACATGTACATGAGAGCCAACAAACAGCAGCAGCAACAACAACAACAACAACAACAACAAAACGTGAGTTATTATTATTATTATTATTATTATTATTATTATTATTATTATTATTATTAAATCTTTACTAAATCTTCGATAAAGCTAAAAGGTACAAAACATTCCTACATTTAGTTTCTTTTCATTAACTTCATTCGAAATAAAACCGCTTAATAGTAATCTGCCACTTCGAGGATAACGATAATACACGTATTTACTGAAAGGCAGAAAATAAGCTGTGTTCTGCACAGATCTTTTCATTGCACCATCTCATGCCCCTGTTTACTGCACAAATCTCTTCACTGAACTGTCTCACGCCCCTGTTATTTGCATGCGAATTTGTATCGCTTTCCACGCGGATGAAGTCATCATCAGGTGTTTCTACGATACACTGACGGTAGTAATATTACAGAGGTTAGGTGGAAAAAGCAGTTGCCTGACTGGCTAAGACGTGGTCATGTTCCCTTTTACATCTGACCGATTCAGTCGTGGTGCCGGCGGATTGTGAGATATGCTGGTAGCGGTAACAGTTAAGTATGTTTGGCACACAGGAAGATGTTTGTGCCTTGCCAATACAGTCTGCAAATCTGAGCACCTGGAGATCTACCAACTGATAATTATTCCAGTTTAAGTGGGCCCTTGTAGACACACCATTCGCTTCTATTGAAGACAGCTGTTAACAGAAGTTTCGTTGTAGTGCAGTCACCGAACTGTGCATCATTATCAGAACTCCATATTAACCTTTTAAAGCCTAGCGGTAACTTTACATACGACCAGGTTTAACATTAAAAAATTCTACGTGGTGCCCACATTGCGTTTATGTGTTTTGTACGGATCTCAGAACAAACAGCAACTTTTGCCTTATAAAACATTACGAGACTGGTTTTTATAACCGAAGTGGAGAGTGTTTACAGCGCGGTACGCACTGAGTCCTTATATAAAACAGATACGCCTCGTCTTTAAAGGGTTAAAACAAGGAATGAACAAACACACAGTGCTGCTCAACGATGACCTTAGTAACTGGACTTGTTGCCGAAGATACAAGTCTCGTGGGATGCTGTCGACTGGTAAGTAGTTACTGATACCCCAGAGCAGCTTAGTGCCTCTGTATTCAGGGTCAAGCTTTCCGAAAGGCTTCATCAACAGCGCCTTGAAACCTCAAAGTATGCAAGATTTGTTACATCGTGTAACGTCTACACACAGTGGAATGATGCGGTCAGCAGGCTACAACGCTCTCTGATGATTACTCTGTATACTACAATGAACACCGGGGCAACGACAGTCAGAAAATAAATATGTATTTCAGTATCACGCCTAATATTTTGGTTATGCAATATATTTCATGATTAATAACGACTGATAGAATTAAATTCACCGCAACACTGCTTCTGTATGAAGGATTTTTATGGCATGAATCAAATATTTTGATATACATCTTATAGATATAAAGCATACACATCTACTTATCATGCTCTAACATGTAAAAGTCATCTGCAAGATCCGCGTTCTCAAGGAACATTCCACTGCACTACAAAAACTTCCAGAACAATGGTGAAGATAATAATACGTTTCGTGTAGAAATTATGCGTGCCACTTATTCGAATAAGCTGACATTTCATACCTAATTTACTACATAAATACGTACTAGTCCTGTTGCCTGTTTCATAAGGTCGACACAATACAGCATATCCATTACTGGAAGCTCGTGCTAATGGCCCAAGCGGGGCCGAAACATGTAGGAATTAATTACAGACAATTACGGTTTTCTCCCTAAAACAGCGCACTTGCCAGTTTCGGTTTCTGCGATTTAATATCCAAAGCTGCATGAAATGTACCTTGCTCTTACCAGTAGATACAAAAGCCACAGCTATTAAAGCGGTGTAGAAGAACTGGCAGTAGAGGTTTAGATGTGACGTCATACCTCTTTTGTTATTTTTAATTGTATAAGCAAACTTTAATTCTTTTATTTGAGTGTTACACTAGTGTTCTTTTACAGTTTTAGATACTACAGACTATACTGTGCTACTTATAAGGAGATCAACGTATTCCAGGCACCTGCTTGTCACTCATAAAATACAGAAATGGTATCAGTCGCATTTTCTCATTTATCTGATGGATGAATGACGAAAATTGCGGTTTTATGGTACCGCACTAGGGCAGAAGTTACAAGATAATCGAACTCGTCTTTCAAAATACGAAACAAATGATACGCTGTTCGTTAATAGTTTATAAACACGCCCTTCCAAGCCAGATAACACCACCACCTACAGTTACTCTGATGCAGATAAGAACTAAAACAAAGGATTAAAATGCATATTTATCCAGTTACCACCTTGTGTTTAAAATTAAAGTGTGTACTTATTTTTGTCAGCACTTGCAGCTGTAGTAAATAGCTTGCTTACAATAACGTATGTACATCATCACTGTAGCAGCTGCCACTGCGCCACCACCTGTGGCCACAGGGTTCAGACATCAATGTTGGCAACAAATTCATCTCGACAATCGTCAGCATGTTCCGATCAGCGTTTTACTCTGATGCAGGAGTCAACAACCTTTTTTCGTACGAGCGGGCCACACTGCCAAGATGTGAAGTAGAAGTGTACAACACAAGCTTTACTGCTAACTGAAGGCAACAAACTCAAATTATGGTCATATCTGCCCCTTCTGTTTTGAACATTCCATGAAGGATTATCCAAATGCTATTGAAGAAACGGGAAGAAATCAGCAGTATAGCTGCTACGAAATTAACACAATAACAACTGAATAATGTAACATTGACAAAAAACATTAAACACCAACAAATGTACAAACAGTTTTTTTCGTCAATTATAACACACTCCTACATGTTTCGACCCTGCTGGGTAATCTTCAGGGAGAAACTTTTCGTTGTTGTACAAGCCGCGACCACAAAGAGTTCACGCCTCCATAAGCGACACAGTGCACGGTCAACAGCACATTCTCGCTCAACTGTATAGTGCAACCTAGTGTAATGACAACGGAAAGTTTCTCCCTGAAGATGACCCAGCAGGGTCGAAACATGTAGGAGTGTGTTATAATTGACGAAGAGAAACTCTTTGTGCATTTGTTGGTGTTTAATGTTTTTTGTATAATATAGTGCACGGACATGGGACATATTAAATTAATGTAATATTGAATTAGCTGTAAGGCACACAAAGCCTTTCAGATGCAGAATTTTTGTCTCTAAGAGTATAATGACAATAGGGTATCATAAGGATATTTACCGTCAGATTTCAACAGTTCAATTAACAGTAACGAAATAGAGAGAGACAAATACTAGAATGCAAGGAGCAAATTCTTTGCGGGGTCGAAGGAAGGTCAAACCGTTGAAAACTCCTTTCTTTTTGAAGAAGTCGGCAGGTGGGCCGTACTAAACTACATTGGGGGCCGTAGGTTCGCGACTGCTGCTCTAACGTTTAATTGCAACTGGCACCCAAATTTTGGTAAATAAAGACATGCAGAAAAATATTTCGGTAAAATTCTCGTTACTTTATACTTGAATAAATAAAAATTCAAACACAGTTGTGTTACAAATAAATAAATAAATACTATTCAAAGTGTAATTATTTCATAATTAAATGAACACATTTCAAGACATTATTTTATAAGCAAATAAATAATTTCAAAGGATAAGTATGTTGTAACTGAAACAACAAGTTTCGAAGTACCGACCTACTTATGTTCTAATCAAATCAACAGATTTCAAAGCATTCTTCACCAGTGTCTGCTGGAATTCTGTACAGCAGTTACGGCGGACCTTCTTTAGGCAGAGGGCTGCAAACTTACCGTAACAGCCCGTACCGTGCCACAGTGTTGCTGGGTTACGAGGGCGGAGTCTGGAGTTCAAGGGATTTTTATGTATAATTTTAGGCACAGTTACGTCATTTATAAATTTTATTGAAGCAGTGACACGCACGTACAGTCTTCTGAGATGTTACGCCGTGTCGACTGGTAAACAGGCTAATTGCCGACGTTTCGAAAGATCTAATGTCTTTATATTCAGGGTCAAGCAGTTTAACAGGAAAAACTCATGTCCGTTGAACCTAAAGTGAAACATTACGCTCTTTCGAAACGTCGCCATGTATCAGACGATAAAGCCTAACTTTCCACAAGACTTGAACCTCCTATTGATTCTGCATCCTTGTTGTAATCTGTGGAGTCTAATTAACATCTCTTGTGATTAGAGAAAGAGATGGCCCGGGTGGAAGTACTGTATTTTTCCACATTCATGATAAACGTGTCTAATGTCTTCTGAAGGCTGGTAATACTACATTTGGCAACGTTAAGATACTGTACAGGGCAACGTTAAGATGCTACACATTGTAACGTTAAGATTCTATACATGGTAACGTTAAGAGACTATACATGGTAACGTTAAGATTCTATATATCGCAACGTTAAGATTCTATATATCGCAACGTTAAGATTCTATATATCGCAACGTTAAGATTCTATATATCGCAACGTTAAGATGGTGGTGGCAAGGTGATTGCTCCATACTTTGGTAATTTAAAACGCTTCGCTTAACTGTATTATTTACCTTATTTCGACGGTCATGAATACTGCGTTAGAAAGGATGTAGCAGCGAGTGGTCCTAAGCTGTTTCAGCTACGACGTAGCTGGTGTCGGAGTAGACCTTCGAATTTTGGACCTTCAGAAAAATCAAAAAGAGTACACTGAGGCGGTAACACCTGCGTCTGGGAGATGTGTCCATCCTCAGTGAAGACGTGCGTAGCCGTATGCTGTCCCTTCATACATATTCCCGCATAATATCCTCAAATGGGTCACAACCACTTGTCTGCATATCCTTATGTATCATTCGTTATCATTATCTCACGTCATCCGTACCTAAATAAAACTCTTGTCATTGAATTAGCATAGCTAAACTCGCTACAGTCAATAAGTCCTCTGAAACAGGAAAGAGAAACGACTGGCAATAAGACACAAAACGAGCTATAGGACTATAACCCGCGAACCACAGTTTGCACACCTTATCCTAAAATACAAGCAACCAGATAATAACTGTCATCATTACACCTGAACCTTAGCAACTCTGCAGCCCACAGGCCGGTTGTTTCTCTATGCTGATGATAAAAAAAGGACTGTTCTAGTAATCAGGTGTGCTTAGGAATACAAACAGCTGGGATGGCTTCTGCTTAGGAATACAAACAGCTGGGATGGCTTCTGCTTAGGAATACAAACAGCTAGGATGGCTTCTAAGTCCTCCCCTCTTATTCCTCCCGGAGGCTATCGAGATCGGTTAAGTTATATTTATGCCATCATGGCCCTGCATCTTATTCGATGTTTTACATTTTAACTTTGACGCATGAACACTCAAGCATGTCTGAGACATGGAAGTTAGTTATAATAATGTTTGTGTGTCGGGGGGGGGGGGGGGGCCTATGTTATTGGTGGGCTAGCAGAACTTACTTAAGAAAGATCATAAATGAATTAAGAATCACAACGACGTCATATATAATGATCATCATACGGTCATTATCATCACAATCATCAACAACAAAACAATAACAACATGATTCCCTAAATATATGTGACAGAGTTTCACTCATTATTCGCACTTTTCTTGTATTTTGGGGGATATTCGGTGTTTTTCACAGTATTTCAAAATTTCAAACCCTTTATGTATTTATTCTACGATTTCTCGCGGAACCGTGGTTGGGAAACAAAGGTTTAACTGGCAATTTTTTAGATGATCTTTCTGAACGGTGTATATATCAACAGCAGTTTGCACATACTTTGAACAATCAAAAGGAAGTCCTAAAGATCATTTACAAACATTCTGTGCTTATCTAAACAAACTCAGATTTCTCTATCATTAACCCAAGGGCAAGAAGCCTTGTGTCCTTGAAAAATAGTGGCGTGTATGAATGCGGCCGAGCGCTTGCTGGGATCGTGGGTTCGAATTCCACCAGGGGCATGGATGTTTGTCTCTTGTGAGTGTTTGTGTTGTCAGGTAGAGGTCTCTACGACGAGCCGATCCCCCGTCCAGAGGAGTCCTACCGACTGTGGCGTGTGTCTGAGTGTGATCAAGTGAAAATAAACAACCTCGACACCTACCGTGAGTAGGTAGAAGAAGTAAGGACTACGAAACGAATATGTATCAATGCGAAATTAAGTAACAGAGTCAGAGTACAGGAATAATAAATAATGATGACAAGTATTAATTAACTGTCACCAGCACAATTTGATACGTTCACTTTTTGAACAACAAGCGATTTACTGGAACACGCAGACATATGCCAGTTAATTCTCTAGTAAACCACTTTAATGGCTTGAAGAAGTCGCAGATCGGAGTAGCTGCTACGCAAGGGACTCGAGTTCGAATCGCAATCAACGACAGAAATACTAACCAGTTTTGTTCAGTCAGCAAAGTGGCTGGGTGAGGGAAGAATGGTAGGGGTTCCCTTCCCGAAGACGGCAGATGGTAAGAGATACTGTACAAGTCTGTGGGTTCCAAATTACAATATGATTTCCTAAACACTGTGCGTATGATGTGCAGGCCTGCCTCAGGCAGTGCACAAATGTCCACCTTCTTATATTCTCACTGGAACCATGTAAACTTCATTTTCAGATCTTTACTGACGAAAAAGACAAAGATGAACGCCAGCGGTTCCTTGAGCAGAGTGTTGGAACGTCGAAGCAATCAGTTCTCTGGGTACCAGATTTCTTCAGCGTCATTACAAAAGCCCACACTGAACCTTGTCTTGAAATTCACTCCAATTTCCATAATCTAAACACGTCCTCCATTTGCTCCTAACCTCACTCTCTTGTCTAAACATAAAAGCCAACAACGGTAGACCCATTAAGTGGCCGCGACAGCTTTCACTGTAATGACCAGGTTGAAAGACCGAGCCAATGTCAAGTGGTGACCTCCAGAGCAACGCAATAGTCCTTGGAATACTAAAACAACACAAAATGACATTGCCTCTAAACGTACAAATATTTGAAAATTCATGCACGAAGCAAAAGAGACGGGTACTAGGATCTATGAAGAGTGGCGTATTATATTACACCAAGACCTACGTAATATGAAACGATTTTTGCAACATACCCAATATACGCAATACTCAGCCAAACAAAATGCACTGTATATTTTCTGATATTCTATATTACAATATACGAAAATTAATCCAACATGTTTCGATCCCTCATCGGATCATCACCTGGGATTTTTGTATTGATAGATCTCTTTTGTCTGTTTGGCACTGATAAATTTTATACTGTTCATACTGCGCACTGTTGATAATCAACTCACACAACACTCAGTTCAACAAAATGCTCTCTATATTTACAGATATTATATACTACAATATCTGTAAATTAATCCAACATGTTTCGATCCCTCTTAGGACCATCATCATAGAGTATATTTTGTGGGACTGAGTAGTGCGTGATTTGATTAGCAACAAGGCACGATACGAAAAATATAAAATGCTTAAAGCTATAAACAGCATAAAATAATCATAAATTAAGAACATAAATGACGCAAGTTCTACCTTGTTACGCACCTTCTACATGGTGATAATCCGATTCCAATACATACACACCGCATCTAAGAAATCTGCGTCTAATTTCCTACGGCATGCTATGCTATTTATTATATATTATTATTTATAATACTTCACATGCTTGCAAGTTTACATTTTTCAGGAATTCCACATCTCACACTACACATGTGAAGGTTGACATCTCAAACCTGAAATACAGTTGTAAAACTATGCCTTTTATTTTATTAGACCCTGATGATGGCTAATTTCTTTTAGCCGAAACATGTAGCTTTCATGTTTCTTGAATATAAACGTTGTGCTCACTGACAGCAAAATCTCATTTGTATTTAGTGACACAGCGGAGATTAATCACCTTATATCATTTGCAAATTATTTTAAAAATATCTTTGCCTTAATTCAAAATGACAGAAGCTACCTTCCCAGATTATTTGTGGTTTGTTTAACTACGCTGTTAGTAGTTCGGGCTAAACAGTACAGAATGTTAGGCGGACCAATTAGTAAAGAATTGGAAAGGCTGTGGAAGGTGGCAGACATGGCGTGATACGGCACTCTCCCAGCATTTGCCTCTACGTACTGACCACAACCAGCAAAACACGGGGCCATCCACTGTGCGGACCGATATTTGCACAGGAAATCCCCGGAACAGGAAACACTTCTGCCATCTTCTCTGCGATGTTCTACGGCCATAATGTATGATAACGATATAAGACCATGATGATCTGGACGATATGACGACGATGATAAAAAATTACATAAACCAAATCGTCATATGTATCTAAGTTTTCGAGTTCTAAGCACAACCGCAGCCCTACAAAGTTCGACAGTTCAGCGATCCAGGAGGGACAAATGTTCTAACCATCAATACGGAGGAAATACAGGGCGCTATAAAGGGAACACGGTGACTAAAATCACCTCGTATTCATCAAGCCAACAGGCACGGCGTCCCACGGCGGAAATAAAAAGTACCTACAAAATTTTGGCCCTTGTGAATAAAGAAAGACATACTTGGAGTAATCTGGACGTAGACACGGAGTACAAGCCGAGACCGCAGAGAGTTCACGCCTCCAAAAACAACGCAGTACACATTCAACAGCACATTCTCGCTCAACTGTATAGTGCAACTTTAGTGTAACGACAACAGAAAGTTCTCCCTGAAGATGACCCAGCAGGGTCGAAACATGTAGGAGTGTGTTACAGTTGATGAAAAAAAACTCTTTGTGCATTTGTTGGTGATCAGTATTTTTGTACACGGTGATAATATTGCTGGATTAAACCGGCAATATACACGTCACAGTGACGAGTCACGAATATTAACTTTGGGATTATAAAAAGAGAATGGATTTCTTGACTAGCTGAGTGAAAATGGAGTTTACAAGCAGAGTTCTCTTCAGTGGGGTTGATCCTAACACTGCGACACAATAAATGAAATTCAGTTTAAATCAGCAGGAGATGGAGAGCTAGCTAAAAGCAAAGAGGCTTTGGCAGGCGACAGTTACTGTACGTAAGCAAGGGACAGTTAAGTAATAATAAAATCAGTAGAGGTGAAAGTAAACTTGTCTGTGTTCACACTAAGAAGGCGCACAAGCGGTGCAGAAGTATAGCTTCAATCATTCTTAACCTTGGCACTGGATGGAGATGAGTGGTCAACTTCACGCCATGGCCGCTTTGTCCCCACGAAAGAGCCCCCGCTATCCAGCGAATAAAAGGATGGTTGGGCCCCTCAGCCCGTCTAGACGTTATGGAGAAGATAAATAATAATAATAATAATAATAATAATAATAATAATAATTTATTTATTTATTTAGCAGGTTGTACAATGTTTCCACATCTTCCTGCGCCCATTTGACAATTATATTATCTTCTTCCTCCAGTTGTCATTCCAGTCTTCTTCCATTAATCCCTTTTCTCCCATCAGTCCTCTAATCCCTTCCGCCCAGGTAAGTTTAGTTCGACCTGGTTTTCTTCTTCCTTGTGGATGCCATTTCACAACTTCTTTTGGCAATCTCCCCTCTTCCATTCTTCGGACATGTCCATACCATTGAAGTTGTTTGGTTTTAAAATCGTTTAAAAGAGACCTTGCTACATTCATTTTTTGTTTAATGATAGTATTCCCAATTTTGTCCTTCCCGGAAATTCTAGCTGAGCGTCGCCAGAAGTCCATTTCTGTGGAATTTAGTTTTGCTACCGTTTTTGCTTTTGAATACCATGTTTCTGCTGCATATGTAAGTGTACTTTTAACTATTGCATGACAGATATGGGTCTTTGTTTTGGGGTCACATCGCAGTCCCACAAAATGCTGTTTAACTTTGTTATGGCTGCTCGTCCTCTGTTAATTCTACCATTAATTTCTGGCTCGTGATTTCCATCTTTGGTTATTCTTACCCCCAAATAAGTATATTCACTTACATGACTTATTATCCCCTTCCCATCTTCTAGTTGTAAATCTCTTGATGTGTCTCCTTTGGCCATACATTTAGTCTTTTTGACATTTAATTTTAAGCCCCACAATTCATACTCATCTATTAATTTCCTTGTCACTTATTCTAAATCCTCATAGTCTTGTGCAATTAATAATTGGTCATCTGCAAACAGCACTGAAAATATTTCCGTATCCTGAATCTCCACTCGCATCCTTGCACATTTTTTCTGCCAGTTTTCTAAAGCATTCTGAAGATATATCCTAAATAAAGTGGGCGATAAACTAAATCCTTGTCGTAGTCCTTTTGTTACATAAAAGCCTGAAGAAAGTTGTTTCCCTATTTTAATTTTGGAAAAAGAGTTTTCGTACAATCTCTTTATTGCCCTAATAATACTGTTACTAATACTGTAGTGTTGTAATGCTTTCCGTAAGTTTTGCAGGGGCG
This sequence comes from Coptotermes formosanus, assembly GCA_013340265.1. Lineage (NCBI taxonomy): Eukaryota > Metazoa > Arthropoda > Insecta > Blattodea > Rhinotermitidae > Coptotermes > Coptotermes formosanus. Next base: position 321,297 of record BLKM01008216.1, read on the forward strand.
CACTGTCATACGCTTTCTCTAAATCTACAAATGGTAAGTGTAGTGGTTGGTCAACAGCCATCTTTTTCTCTATCAGTTGCTTTAAACAAAATATATGGTCAATTGTGGATCGACCCGCCCTAAATCCTGCTTGTTCTTCTGTTTCTATCTGGGATAATTCATGTTCCAAAAAATATTATATAATTTTTCCATATAATCGAGTAAAAATATTCAATAGTGTAATTCTTCTGTAGTTTTCATATTTATCACTCTTTCCTTTTTTAGAAATATGTCCTATTTTCCAATCATTGGGAATTTTGTCACCATTTAAGCAGCGTTCAAAAACTTGTCTTAATAACTCATATAACTTCTCGGTTCCTGATTTCAGTAATTCTGCAGGTCCTCCTCCAACTCCACGTGATGTGTTATTTTTTAAGGACTTAATTGTCATTTTAAGTATTTCTATGTCTAAATTAATTTTATCCATTCCTATTTCCTTCATATCTTCGAATTCAGTCTCTTGCTCTCCCAAGTAGAGCTCTCTATTTTGTGTTAGAAGTCCTTTAAAATATCTTTCCCATTTGCCAATGGGTATAGGGTTAAAACATTGTCCTCCATTTTAATTTTTCCTTAAATTTTTCAGTATTCTCCATGCTTCTGTGCTTCGTTTACCACCCAAGTAGCTTTCTACTGCAGAACATGCCCTTTCCCAGCTTTTATTTTTCTCTTCTGTTATCATTTTTCTAATTTTCCCTTGCATCCTTCTAAGCTGTATCCTGTCCTGTGGGTCTTCGAAAATAATCCATTTCAAATATTTTCCTTTTTTTCTTTTACCAATTGTCCAGTTTATTCATTCCAGTAATAAAATGGCTTAGTTTTACTTGTCAAAATTTTCTCTGCTAATGCTTCTTTCGCTGCTTGGTGAATGAGTTTAACAAGATGTTGGTAACATTCTTCTATACTTTCAAAATTACTCTCTCCAAGTTGCTCATCCAATCTCTTCTTATATAAAAACTGGTACTTTCATCCCTTAAACTATCTATATTATATAATGGTAATTGTGATAATTATAATGCACAGTCTGTTATGTTTTCCCTTGATTCATTTGCATTGTTTTTCCCATATGAAAACAAAGTTTTTGCATTCACTAAATAATGGTCGCTCCCAACATCCATTCCTCTAAATACTCTTACATCTTGAAATTTTAAACCAGAATTTTGTCTGGCAATAATGCAATATATTATAGATGTTAGCTCCTGTGCATCTTGGTGCCATGTGTACTGGTGTGTACTGATGTGTACTGACGTGTCCTCTTGTGTTTGAAATATCCGCTCAAAATTTTTAATGAATTTTGTTCACATATATCTACCAGTTTATCACCATTATCATTTATTACTTCTTCTCCAAATGAACCCACAACCTGGTCATTAATTGTTTCCCTGTTCTACTGTTAAAATCTCCTGCAATTAAAATTTCCCTGGAGTTTCCTGTTCCAACTATTACTTCATTTAATTTCCCCAAAAAATCTTCTTTTACCAAAACATTTTCGTCATTACTTATTGCATAAATTCCTAAAATGCATAACTTCTTCCCAAATAAGTTCATATGTAACTTTATCATAGTTTCATTTATTGCCTCCCAAGTCGTAATATATCTCTTATATCTCTTTTTAACTAAAATAGATACTCCTCGCTTAGCTCTTTTTTCTTTTGGAACTCCACTATAAAAGTGTAAGATCCTAGTATTTCTATTCCATTCCCCTTTTTCTTCGTTTCTGCTAATATCGTAATGTCTTGTTTTAGTTCTTCCAAACCCTTTATAACTTCTCCTGTTTTGTTTCTTATTCCCTGTACATTCAACGTGCCTAATCGTATAGTCCTCTTACGTAGCTTATTCCGTCGTACGTTGCATATATCCGGAGTATTTCCAGTGGGTTTTCTAGCAATCTTCTTTCTTCGATGAGCAGGGGTGCTGGCCTGCTGCATCAACCCCAAACCTGGAGGACCGGGTGATTTTTGATCAAGGTTTTCTCCCTGTAGCCCTTGATACGCCAGTATAAAACTGCAAGGCAGCAGTGATAGTTTTGGTCCGCCCCGGGTATTTTATTTCCCCGGTACCCGCCATATTTGTTGAGCATTCCCCCATCCGCCACCAGGCGAGGCACCCGATGGAAAACTAGCAACTCCTCACGGGTAATAATAATAATAATAATAATAATAATAATAATAATAATAATAATAATAATAATAATAATAATAATAGAGCAAGCAGGCCCATCTTTAGGTGTTTACAGAAAATAAGTTAAATCTCCCACGCCAATTATAAAAAAGCAAGTTACAACGGCGGGGAAACAAGCCGCTTTTATAGCACCACTCTGCAGGTCTGTACTGTCATAACACAAGTCAAAATCCCTCTGCATTTTGACCAGAATACAGAAGTGTTTTACGGACGTAATATTCCTAATTGGATAGCCCGTTGCTACAAAACCTGTTTTTAGAGCAACTTAAACCAATTTAGCTTCTACATTTGATCCATAAAGCTAGATGATTTTAACTCCACCACTTAAAATATTTTAGATGACGCTGTTTTAAATGTTACCACAAAACGGAACGCTATCTTCTTGCACCGAACTTCAATCATCACCTGTCTATCGGTCAGCAATACGTAAAGGTTTTTTCTCAAGCAATGGGAGTCATATTTCTTACATTATTGCTTCAGTCCACGTGGGCGGTGACCCCGAATTTATAATATGGGTATTGCACACAGTCGTTTCGCTCTGTGGCCATAACAAAGAAAGGCCACGTTTTCCTATTTGCGAACAGCTGACAGGTGTAGACCGAACAGGATAAATTGAGGACTACCCTAGATAACATCTACTCTTATATCGTCTGCTCCAGCATTTAAGATTTTGAATAGATAAGATGATTTGTAAAATTTAGCAACGCTTCTTTACAACTGGTTAGACTGTGCAGGATAAAATATAAAGTAGGATCGTTGTGAATAATAAATTATAAAGTATTTCAAAGGAAGAAGTAGCGGTATATTTTACGGCAGTATCCAAAATTTGCAGGAGGCACTGACCAAGAAGAAAACATGGCCGGCGTGCGAAATGAGATCGAATCCCAGACGTCTTAAAGGAAAACAGAATGTGCTAACGACTAAATAGGGCTTCGTTGTGACAATGAGCACGGCAAGTTGAAAAACTATGAAAAATACTAGACTTTACGGCGAAAAATACACAATCAGAAAACATTCTTAACCTTCTACAAGAACTGCAAAGGTATTTAAATCAAGGAAGCTATAAGGGTCAACATGCAGTTCCGATGAAGCAAGAAACTCTTACAGAATTTTAGTGACGAAGCATATTTGAAAAACAAAGAGAAAATGAAGATATATAGGCCTATTTCAAACTAATCTCCAGGAAACAGACTACGAAGTGAACTGGCTCGAAAAAGGACATAATGGCTGACCAAAGTTCCCTCTAAGCTGCACGGGTGCGCGGCCGCGCAGTAACTGAAATGCTCCCGCGCACAACGAATTGTTGCCGCGCAGCCAGAATTTCTTATCATGCAAAGTACAGAAAAAACTTTTAAAGTGCCGCGCAGCCGTCAGGTCGTGTAATCATTTTATGCTCAGCGCACGGTAGCAGGTCCGCGCAGCTTAAAAAAAATTAGGGAACGTTGTGGGTGACTCTAGATTTACAGATATTTGACCCTCGAATTTGTCATAAGAATGTCAGGTGGACCCATTTTCAAGTGTAGAGGTGTAGGGTATGTCTTTTACTGCGCCCCTCGTATACGCCGTCACGGAATGCCCGGCGGATACTGGCTTCCTATACGGTAATACTGCCATGCTCAAGGATCGGGTAAAAGGGACGCAGCAATAAATACGCCCTCTAGCCACCTCTGATCTCCTGCACAACGGTAACGGACATGAAAGAGGATGTGACTCAGTGAGTGAGCCTAAAATCTCAGTAAATTGCTTTCCTTAAATAAATAAATAAATAAATAATAAAAAATAAATAAATCGTAGGCAACTTACTCTTTTATGCACAAGAATTTAAAGGTTCCACTTGTATTCAGGTTTTCTTACATAAATTATCGAAGTAACAACCGAAGCTCATTAATTATATTGGCAGTACTATAAATACATTAACCTTTTAAAGCCTAGCGGTAACTTTACGTACCACCAGGTTTAACATTAAAAAATTCTACGTGGTGCCCACATTGCGTTTATGTGTTTTGTACGGATCTCAGAACAAACAGCAACTTTTGCCTTATAAAACATTAAGGGATTGGTTTTTATAACCGAAGTGGAGAGTGTTTACAGCGCGGTACGCACTGAGTCCTGATATAAAACAGATACGCTTCGTCTTTAAAGGGTTAATTCTAACCGGCTTTGTATTATTGTTTACAAGTGGGAGGGGCCAATTAATAATCCCCTCATCCACCCAGCGCATGGAATCGAAGTCAGGATACTTATAGAAAGTTTACAAAATTAAAGATGATATCTGAATCGGATCTTCAGGTGTGAGACCTCCAGAAATGTGGAGTGGAACCAGAAAGCACCACTGACACTGCATTGTACAGTCATTAATAACACCCAGCCCGAATAGTGACATAGTGCAACTGAAATTGTGGGCGCCACACTTGTAATTTGTTGATATCAGGATAACTGGAAGGGTGGGAGGGGGGAAGGAGACAGTATTTGTCGAAACATGTTGCTTTAGTTATGATACATTCATTGAATCGGCTACGAAGCCGAATTTGCTGGCATTATGCACGGTGACGTAATATATCTTACCGAAATATTAAGCCGCGTGTATGTGAATTTCTCCCATAAACACTCAGTGAGTACCCAGAGGCAAGATGTGATTTCGCCTTCCTCATACTTCGCTCACATATATCTACCGTACATTCATGTAATGTAGATATGCTGCCTGCAGTAAAACCTTCCACTGCGGTACGTTTCTTGGACCATTCTGTGTACATGGCATTAGCGAAACAAACCCAACATCATGTGTGTGTGTTTGTGTGTGTGTGTATGTATGTATGTATGTATGTATGCATGTATGTATGTATGTATGTATGTATGTATGTATGTATGTATGTATGTATGTATACATATACATCGTAGCAGGTTATCAGTTATAATTTAAATTTATTACGCATTATCACAGCTCAGACGCGCAGCAATAAACACTAACCTACACCACAAGTGTGGGTCCATATATCTTCGCCTGTTTGTTTACTGCAACTTGAAACCCACGTCAGTGGAAACAAGACAGTTCATATCCGTCCGTGTTCTAGCTAAGATTACTCACGATGCCAAATATGTCAGCCTGATTTAAACAAATTATAGGTACCCCTTTCTATCAAATACACCTGAAATTCAGCAAGAAGTTCACGCTGTTTTGGAAAATAATCGCTGTTTATTGTGACAATTATACCAATCACATGAAGTATCCCGTGCAAGAAGCACAGTTTCTGAATACTGCAGTTGAAGGTACACATAGCAACCACTGAGCTGTAGCGGTTAAGTAGCTCCCGTAAACAAATAAAAAAACCTCATCAAATGCCACTTGGCAAGCATTACGAGTATAGTATTACAGAAACCCTATGGGGCGCAGATGCATAAATAGCGTAAAGGAACACAGCTCCATCCATCATGAATTGCAAGTAACAATGCATGTGTACCGACAGTAAACCTACTCCTTTCCGATGTAATCTTGAACAACACAAGCTGCTACTTGAGTGGGTCTTGAGAACTAAATGGAATTTGAGATAAAGGAAACAACAGTGTCTGTGTGTTTGATTACTGAGGTCTGGACGAGATCTATAAAGCTGTACAACACACCTTCCTCTCTATACATAACAGATTAATTGGACTGCATAACATATGGTACAATAACACACCTGACAACTTCTACATATGTACTGCTAATAAACATAAATCTGTATATGAACACAGCGGACTATCAATAAGAATTCTTAGAAGAGATTCGAGCGATAGGTTCCTTATCCTAACGTGAAATATACTTGTGTAATTTTCAATTCAGTAAAACGAAAGGTTATCGGATATACCATTTATCAAATCCTGAAAACGACCACCTAGGTTACCGAGCTTCAAGTCTTCCGACTTCTTCATGTATGAATCTATTATGGCTTAAAGAACAAAAGGCGTAAAAGAAAAGACGAATTAAATGTAGTTAATACATTAAAACCTGGAGAGAGGTCGTCTGTAGGAAACCCGGTACCTAATTTCGTGAATTGGCAGATGCTGAAACGGTTAATTTCAGACTGATTAAGACGCGGCTACGCCATGTTGTCTTTTTAAACAGTCAGGTTCAAGCCACGACGGGAACTCATACGTCACCTGTCGGCCCAGACATAGGGAAGAAACGTCCGACTCTTCCATAAACAACGCAATCACGAGGATGAACAACTCTGTATTGTCTACAAGCCAGATTTGAAAAAAAAAAAAACAGTCCTCTGTTCCCCCACTAACGTAACTATGTCATTGAGTTGCTGAACGGCAAATTATTTAATTACGCTTTATCAACCCTTAGAGGTATTTACATCTAGCGTAGTTTGGCAGTGAACGACTACATATATAGAATGATGAACGTGGGGATTCACGTTTGCGACTTTTTCGCCTTTATGCGTTCAGGTGGACTGATCTACTGACGTGACTTCATTCGACTCCCAACTGTCACTTAATTTATTACACTGCGATGCCAGAGGCGTAAACAAATCTACCAGCAGCCAACAAGAAATAATGAAAGTCACGATGAAGATGGGTGTTAGTTTAACGACATTCAGTTCCGCTGTTTCAAACATTTTTTTGCGAGGAATATTAATCAACCACAAACGATAAAAACTATAAACTGAGATTTTGATGGAACTCCTGTAAGTGTGCAGGTGCACTCGTGACCTACTATAAAATATTAATTCTCTTAAGACAGAACCAACCGATCAAATATTGAACAAGAGGCAGTGCGAAACCAAGAGCTAGTCCGGACGCTTTGGAAACAGGGAACATCTGTCGCTGCTTACAGAATTCCAACCACGATCGCTTAGTTACACAGCCCGTAGCCAGGGTATTGTAACGACTGCGCTATGTCACGTCCTTTGAAGAACGTAACTCATATAAACTAAGTAAAAAATTTAGTTCCTGCCTCACAGTGAACAAATTCCGCCTCCATCATAAATGCTGATGAATTAATGCTAATTAGAGAATAATCAGCGTTAACTGTAGGATCATACAAAACATAGTCCTACTGTATGTAAAAATGCAGAGCTTCCAAGTATTACAGCAAGTGGCAACACCTCGCATTAGGGCAACAAACATTCTCCTCTCCAAAAGGTCCACACGGGCTGCGGGGCCCACACAGTTTCCTATTCAATGGATACTGAGCTACTTTGTTTTCCCCTGGGGAGGGTAAATTTAAGCACTCACATCCATTTAGTGCAGAGGTCAAGAATGAGTGGAGCTATACTTTTACTCACCCCTATACGCCTTAATGGCGTAGATAAGAATACCTTTACCAACCCCCACCTGTCTCGTCGCCAGCTATAGCTTACAGACATATCATGACGCCGACAAATTTCGCAGGTAATCAGTTTCCTGATGACGGAGGCGGAGATGGCGCTCGAAACGTTCGCTTATTCACCGTTAATCAATCTGACGCGGCTGCTAGCCCGAGAACATTTTATCCACCTTTACCTTTACCAGATTTTTATGAATAACTAACCTAATATCTACTTTAAATGGCAGAATACATAGTATGTGGGTCGGACCAGCACCCAGTGAAAATTTGACCATCAAAATCCCCACACAGACCGACCGTAATCAAATCAAAGACAGTGTGACACGAAGCTTATGCACAGGCTGCAAGCCCGAATAACCTAACACTGAAAATGTCTCTATGCACGTTTGACACCGGTACGTCAGCGGATACACAAGCACCGCGAGCAAGTTTACTGATAATCCGTGTAGTAACATTTCCTATTACATTCACGCAATGAGCTTTGTTCTGACGAGTGCGAAATCTGATGCGGATGCGACGTGTAAATATAGCTTAGACCTTCAGCTATCAGGAAAGTGCAGGCTGGTACATATTAGTCAAGAAAAATACCCATTGCACTGATTCCAAGATTCTGTCTGGCAGCTGAAATGCACAGCTGCCAACAGTATTCTGTTTAAATTTATTAACGTTGCATACGCGATGACATCTTCAATGTCACGCCACATTTTCAGTGATCAATAGCATGTGTAACTATTCCCACTGTGTGAGGCTTTTATGGGAACACAGATTCATTACCATGTTAATGAGATCCCTAGCCCCATACATATGAATCACGGACACATACGTGTTGTTTTGTCTAAGACCCATTTTAATATTATCCTTCCATCTACGTCTAGGTTTTGCAAATGATCTCTTACCTTCAGGCTTTCCGAAGGAAGTTTACAACGTGCCATATGCCCCACCCATCACAACCTCCCTCATTCTATGACCCTAATAACACGTACTCTCCATTAAGCAATCTTTTTTTCATCCTACAACTTCCGGTCTCCCTCTGGACACCCTTGTTGTCCTAAGTACCCCGTACCAAGAGAGAAATGTATTTAATTTCCTTCACATGAAACTGGCTGTTGAGGACTATCTTAATGTATCTTAATTCTGCAGTGATGTGAGTAGTACTTCTATTCTTTTCAGGTTCGGGAGGAAGTTATGTAAGAAAACGGATTTAGTTTGGGCTCACATCCCTTACATTAGGGGCTACAGATTTTAACATTGACGAAGGTACTTTCGTTGTTTGGAGGCCTTCAGACTAACTGAACAGCAGTACACGCATAGACAGTTCGCCAAAAGGCGAAACTGAGCACTGTAAAGCGAAAGACGGCAACGTCATTCGTTATGCAGAAATATTTGTCATCCGCTCTATGGTGCGCAGTTCCGTTTTAAAGCTAGAGTGATTACTGCGTAGCGGGCGGCGTCATCTGTCAACACGCAGCAAACGAAGCCGTCCGCTCTACGGCGGGCTGTCCCATGTGAACGCTGTATTCATACCGCAGAGCGGACAGCGTTCTCGCCCAACACGCAGCATTTGACGTCGTCCGCTCTACGGTGCGCAGTCCAGCGTTAACGCGGGTTTGATACTGCAGGGCGGGGGGCCGCCAACGGAAACTGCAGAGCTGCTATAAGCGGATTTGTAGATTTCATAAACGAATTCAGATGTACGCTGTACACTCAGTACTTATAAAAACAGCTTCATGTTTCTTCACGTTACCAACCATATGACCCCTTATTAGGCTATGATCCTGGTAGGGGGCACATCTACTTCGGGATGTTCTAGTGAAGGTCAGTGTGAGGCAGACGGAAGAAACAGAAGAGTAAACGAATGGCGAAATCGTGTAGAGGTGACAGACTACTGCAGGGTAGGGAGGGGGAAATGATCATCACTTTGTTATAAGACTCTGAAGATTGCCCCCCCCCCCCCGCTTCCTTCTGGCATGCGCAGCACGAAGATTGAGGCATTAGAATGAAGACAAAAGGTCGTTTGAAATAGAGGCTGCAGAATTCTGATTCATCGGTGAATGGTAAAGTGAATAATTTGGAAAAAGAACATGGAAAAACAATTCATTGGTCTTTAAAACGAGGGGATCCATTTTCATGAATTTGAACAGGGAAGGCTGCATGAGAAGCATGCGGTAGCAACCTGGCACTTGCGACCCATACCAGCATGTATCTGAAGACAAAGTAAAATCAAGGAAATTTGTCATCTTTGCTCTTCTGGTTTTTCATGCAGAGTTGATCGGTAATTGTTTCCCGCCGTTTCCGCACAGCCTATCAGTCCAATCTTCAAGGATCAAGGCTGTCCCGAAACGTCGGTAAATAACTACCCAACCGACGCTGCTTTAACACCCTGAAACGCGAAGGCGACGGATGGCTGAAATCTTGCAAATAAAACTTGCGTCGAGATGGGCGGCCACAGGACCCCTCAGGTGCATACCGACATCTAGCCAGCAATCCAACACAAAAACAAATCACTGCCGTATCCAAAATACATTCTGAGAAGACTTGCCTGAACGAAAATTACTGCCTGCAACACGTGTACAGGGAGAGGCAAGGTACGTAAGTAATTAAGTACGTATTTGTACTTTTGTAAACAAACTTCCCACAAGTCCATACACACACACACACACACATGCTTTTGAAAGTTACATATATACTCTATCTGTATACATGTCCTACGTATGTGCGTGTACGTGTGTGTACATGTTTATGGAGCAGCACGAAACCTTTAAGTACATATCAGCACTTGCACAAAAAATAAGCATAAAAGAAACCTTTCAAATAAGGTAAGAATCATAACAATTACTGCAATGTGGTTACTCACAAATAACCTCGAAATACCACGTGGTAAGCATACACAGTTATGCAATTGTTATTAAACAAACCTATAGCATATGACTCTAAATTTTGGCAACACATGTTACCCAGACCTACTGTTACTCAGAGTGCATTGACTCCGTGTGCTCGTCTGCACCTCACGGGAAGGGAACCGTAACTGCTTTCTGCGTAAAAGAACTTAAACATTTTCCTTTCTGTCTGACATTACTTTACCAGGAACACACGGCACACAAAATTACCCCAAATCTGACCTGAAGAAGTAATGCAAAGGGCAATTATTTCCTACCGCTTAGCTGCAAATCCTACAAACGTGACAGAACATGACGTGTCATGTAATGTTACGAATCACAACACAGGCAATGTACTTACAACCGTAACTCTGAGGCGCGTTCGCGTAACTATCGTTGCCGTGGAAAAGTAATAAGTATTTCATATTTTGAGTGTGTCAGTAGCCTTATTTATCCAGCACGCAAAGCGCAGGCGCCATATTATATTGTCTTCCCATTTTACTGTTCATATATCAGAATAGCATGTCTTTGACAAAGACAATACGGCACAGGCCACGACCGCTTCCTTCCATTTATCCTACCATTCGGCGATATACGTAAAGTCCGATTTACTGGCAACGCTGTAAAATAAGAAACAGGCCCATCCGCGCACACACCCATAGATTGCCACGGCTCACGTGGTTTTACTCCAGCATTTCACCGAGCAGGTCCGGGTTCGATTCCAGGCCAGTTCGTGTATGATTTTTTTGGTGTACAGGTTGGCAAGAAAGCATTTATTCTCCCAGCACTTTTGTCTTCCCCTGTCAGTATCATTCCACCAACGCCCCATACTCATTCACATATCACCGACGCACTAACTCATCAATTCATGGCGTCTTTAATAGAATACTTTCTCCTGTCTCACTAATCGCTGAATACTTTTTTACTTTCCACAAATGACAAAATTTTTTACAGCGACATTGTCGCGGTGTTCACACCTTTTTTACCACGTATCAGAACTGTTTTCTTTTCCACTACATATTTTGTTTTCCTGCTGTTTCGCTTTTTGTCAACGAGGTCAGTGTCACTGAGTATGAAAACAGACTTAGCAAAAGGAACCGGTATTTTGGTATTTCGTTTAGCATTGTTATAGGAAACGTCGGGCATAATTAGTTTGTCGATTCCTTTAAATTCTTATTCACTTAAATCAGCTGATATGCAATGGACAGCATGTGATATGCCTGTCAAATCTTGTAGTGCAAGTTGTGTGTTTAACTGACATACTTTTGTTCACCACCAGCACAAACAGGATTAATTTCAGTGAGCAAGTAAGCGAGGTTCATGCGTAGGCAGAAACACCGCGTGCATCGGTGTTTATTAAGATTTAAAGGCAATGCATGAAATGAGGAATAATTTCCGGGAATTAAGCGCATACGTTCCTTCAAAACTTCAGTTCATACAGTAAGGCTAGAAATAAACACGCATTAATAATCTTACAGCACATTTCTTCTTATCCACAAAACATCACATGTGCTTCAAGTTTGCCCTATAAAGTTTTGCAGAGCAACTCTTAGGTAAATGTTAGCATACAGCTAAACGTTTTGCACAGATTTAGCGTTTTCCATACCGTGCACAAAATGTCACTAAAATTATATATAATCACACCAACTCGTGCAAAAGTTAAGATCCTTAGTAAAAGATATCAGTTACAACCCGACATGTTTCGGTGCTCTGAGGCACTATCATCAGGGGAAAACATAAGAACACTGAGCGATAGAACACTAGATGGCCGCATGCAGCCCTGGTTGGAGTAACGTTATCTGCTGTTCACCATAGGAAGTCCAGAAACTGAGGTGACGTTACTTCAACCACAGCTGCGTCCGCCCATCTAGGGTTTTGTCGCTCAGTGTTCTTATGTTTTCCCCTGATGATGGTGCCTCAGAGCACCGAAACATGTTGGGTTCTAACTGATATCTTTTAATAAGATTCATTTATTTGTAACTTTTGCACGAGTTGGTGTGATTGTATACAATTTTAGTTTCGCAGAGGGTTTACCTATGATTTAATCGACACAAGATACATACTTCGCTCTAGCAGTTCATTAGTTACCGTATTAAAACCTGTCAGCACAAATACTATAATTTCAAAATCGTAGGCTACATTACTTAGCCACAGTTTCATTGTCACAAGCTTGCACAGCCAACGTGATGGCACTAGAAGATATGGAGTGATTACAGGAGGTGTTTTCATGAAAACTTCGAATTACTTAAAACTTTGTAGCCACAGATAATGGGATAATAGGCGGATACGGTGACACCATAAGCATCTTTCCTTATAAATTATGGAAACTGGGCTGAAAGGGTGTACAAAGATGTCGTGTCTATCCATTTGTCCAACGGCACGCGTCGATCGAACTGAATATATTTGCTATATAGCTAGAATGTGTTTCAGACCGGTTTGTGTTCAGTTACTACTCTATTTTGAAGTCTGAAGGTTTGCCGAACTGTAAATATACCTGTCATGTATTGCAGAACTCAAATATTTCTGCAGTCCAGTTCTACAGGGACCATCAGTTTATACTCAGATATTGAAGTTCGCTAAGCTGGTGACTACACACAGCCAAGAGCACAGTATTTACACCAACCTGACACAGTGGACACTTTGCACACAGCCTTTTGACGCCACATTCACGATCACGTCCAAATTTTTCTTAGCCTTTTAAAGCCTAGCGGTAACTTTACATACGACCAGGTTTAACATTAAAAAATTCTACGTGGTGCCCACATTGCGTTTATGTGTTTTGTACGGATCTCAGAACAAACAGCAACTTTTGCCTTATAACACATTAAGAGACTGGTTTTTATAACCGAAGTGGAGAGTGTTTACAGCGCGGTACGCACTGAGTCCTTACATAAAACAGATACGCTTCGTCTTTGAAGGGTTAAACAGACCCAGGGATTAGGTTTTACTTCTTCCTTACTTACGTTTTCCTTCTTTGCTTCTTTCCCCACATTTTCTTTCTTTCTCCTCCGTTGCCTTTCCAAATATTTTCCGTCTTTCATTCTTTCTCTTCCTTCCTCCTTCCAGGTTTCATTTTGTTTTTATTTATGTTTTATTAATTTTTAATTATTTCGCTTTCACGATGTTCCCCTGTTGTCCGAACCAATAACCCAAAAAACATTGAAGGAAATCGGAATGTAAGCCTACAAAATACAGAGGAACTGTAAAATTTTCAGCTACTCAAATTGCAGCGGTTTCGAACCTCAATGTGCCACACATAAGGAAAGGTATCCGACTATCTTCGACATGGCTAACTACATGTAAATCTCACTGCACTGCAACTTAATGACAGTTGCAACACAAGGACCTGTATGATCGATCATGGAGAGGACTGGAATCGACACCGTGAAAACCAATCCTGTACGGAAGAATGGGCAGCGAGAGGTAAGATGGCTTCTGGCTTTCCTCCTTGAACCATTTCCTATAATCGCAACAACCAGTGAAAGTCGACCGCCTGTATCAAACGACTCTCGAACAGCACGGCAATATAAAAAAAAAAGAGAAGTTTTCTTTCCTACAAAGGACTGGTGATGAGAATGGGCGCGGAAGGAGGGGGGCAAGAAATGAAGCAAAAGGAGATCAACCAGTTCTAAAATTTGAGGGTAATCTAGGTGGAAGAAGAGTTTCTTCTTCGTGTATATATATATAAAAAAAGTTTCGTTATGCATCGGCGATTGCTTGAAACCAGAAGCAAATAGAGAAACACTTCTTCAAAAGCAAACTTAACATCTTCCACTTGTGCCTGCGCTATGTACTAATGCGAGCATTGTATTCATAGCAGCGTCCACATACCGACGCAGAGCTGACGACAGGCTCGACTTCAATACCAACTGCATGCAGTAACCCCATCCTCCGCCACTTTAGACAGACAAGCATCACAACAACGGGCAAATGTACCCTGGCGGGTGGCATTAAAAACAGACGCGTTCCTTCTGAGCAACGGCAGTTAACTGCTCTTTGGGTATGTTTAATGACTTGCAAATTGAACAAGAGATATCAGTCACACGGCATGGTGACAGCAGGGGCATCAAAAAATGTTTTAGTACAGTATAAATACAGTTACCAACTAATTTATTTATATATACTATTTATATAGTAAAAAATGCACGGTACAAACAATATAAAATTAAAAAAAAATTTAGTACAGTGTTTAACAACTAGCGGTCGGCGTGTTTAGTGGACGCTACTCAATACAGCATATTCGGTTTTCTTTTAGGCCTTTTCTATTGCCATTACTACCAGGAAAATTCTTGTTTTCGTTACACATTTTTACAATTACCCAGAACATTACTTTAAAATTTAAGTATGTGTCTTATTTGCAAAAACTGGAACTGTAAACGTTACCGCCAGCCGTGCCTAAGGGTCCTACTCCATGGCGTTAGTTGGCTACAACTAAGTTTGCTTACACAATATAAATTAGTTTGACTCGTTAGGCTCCCTCAATTATTAAGCACCTTAAAAATCTGTGAGCACGAGATACCCGTTCCTCTGCGGTATAACGTTGCGTCATAGGGTACTGGTTTGGTGACGTTTAGAAACAACAGAGCGGTCTCGTTTTTAAGGGTCGAAACATCCAAGAAGAATTTCGGCCCTTGAAGATAGACCGGTACGTATTTTTTGTTTTGTGTACCGTGCACTTTATCGTAAGGTTAAATCAAACAAACAAATGCACAAGATTATTGGTAAGCATAACATAAATATATCTTTTACTTACCAACAATTTTGCGCATTTGTATGTTTCATTTAAGAACCAGTACGTAGCCTCGAAACCTCGGGAGTCCAATCCTCAGTGACGCAGGGTTATGTCGCACGAGAAGGGATACCTCAGCCAAATTTCCACGAACACCAACCACCCCTCCTCCTTAAGCACATCTTTTGATTCGTTTGAATGATTCTAAGGAAATAGCACATACAGCACTTCCACTGGCTGTTACCACATACAGCTTTGTTCACTTCAAGGCTGACGTACCCACGAAATTAGCTGCAGTTCTGGGTACTCTCTAAATAAGTGCAACATATAAAAATGTCGCGTATAAAAGTTGCCGGAATTCAAGAAATACACATATTTTGTGGCGTACGGCTTAAAATATTTCCAAAACGACTTTCGGGCTCAATGGGATCAAAACACCAATGACACGTACATCTCCGACATTGTTGCCCAAATCCTTGCGGCAGTCCTGCCCTCTAGCTGGGATTTGCTCGACTTAACACTACACTGCATACAGCCGAACAACGGATAAGGGTCATTACTACAGCAACAATGCTCGCTTTGATAGCACCTCAACAAAGCACTTGACCGTTATTGCTAAAGTAGGCCTAAAAATCAATTACTTTCTCCTGCTGCGAAGTTGTACTGAACTTCTGTAAGAGTTCCATGTTACTATCACGTGCACAGCACTTTTAAAAAAGTTTCGCCTTCAAGGCCGCAACCAAAATTCTCAGGTTCCGTGCCGTTCAGCAATATTCTACAGCTGGAACTGCATGAAAATTACACATGCCGGTACTTTATTACACGTTGAACGTAAGTTAGATAAAGAAATGTGCATCTGCCGATGAATATTAATAACCTAAACGTGTTTTGGCAAAGCATTCCACGGCAGGCCCTGCAACGTAACTGCTTACGGAGTTAAAAGTCAGAGCAGCCACCACGCTGTGTGGTCAGCCCCTCCAACAGGAGTGATTAATGTAACATCCGTGACAAATACAAGATTACAGAGTACGAAAACAAAATGATAACACTATACTGAAATTCCACAATTATATTGGACGCAGCAATATCTGACATTACATTGTGCTAAGAAACTTCAAAACCACATGAAACATCTACAGGTATAAAGGAATGTGCGTGTATGTTGATTTGATCCAACAGAATAATTCTGAATATGTTATGAAACTCAAGTGACTGAATCTGCTGCAAATTAATTCTAATCTTCGCGCAGCTACAGTGGAGAGAATGTGGCTTTAACTGGAGCTCCACGCGAAATCTAACACGCCGAATAGGAGCGGAGACACCGCAAGTGTCTCCAATGGCCGAATCTCATTCAGATAAAAACATTATTAACTTTCTTGGAATTCTTGACCCTTAAAGATAGGACAGATAGGTTGTCCCGAAACGTCAGTAGAGGATTATTACTCTGCGCTGCGTAATATCCCAGAAGAACGCAGATCTCGAAAATATTATTTTTTTTGCTTACATGGCATGGTGAACATAAAGAAAAAGAAACAACTTTACAAAAATTAAAGCAAAAACACAAAGAACGAGGAAGAATAGGTATAGTGTTTAACAACACATACATAAACGGTACTAATTAAAATGTGCGTGATGTGTGGATCTCGAGGCGATACAAGAGAACAGCGAACCAGCTCTTCCGAGAAACTGCATGTCTGTCCCTGATTCCTGATATTTAGGCTACCCCCAGCTGTCGGTTCATAACACGAACCATCCAAAATTAGTTTAGACAGAAGTGAAGGACCTAACCGGCCTCCTCGTCGCATTCTGTTCTTCTGGGATATGACGCTGCGCCACGCGGTAAAAGGATACGGACGTTTCGAAGAAACGTAGCGTCTTCCTCTTCAAGGCTCAGTAAGTCCTTGAATAATCAATTTTTCCAGGACTTTACCGATCCTTGGAAGCTAATTGTAATCAATTTTATGCATAACTAGGGGAACAGTGACAGGTACAACTGTACAGTGTCAACTTTAATATCCAACTGATGTGTTATTTTGCGATCTTCGGAATGGTCATGGGAAGGAAACTGTCACACTGGAATAATTAACCTTTTAAAGCCTAGCGGTAACTTTACGTACCACCAGGTTTAACATTAAAAAATTCTACGTGGTGCCCACATTGCGTTTGTGTGTTTTGTACGGATCTCAGAACAAACAGCAACTTTTGCCTTATAAAACATTAAGAGACTGGTTTTTATAGCCGAAGTGGAGAGTGTTTACAGTGCGGTACGCACTGAGTCCTTATATAAAACAGATACGCTTCGTCTTTAAAGGGTTAATATACTGGGTGCTGCTGTATTTGATTGCTGCAAACGAAGAACCCGACTGACATCTACGATAGGGTGTAATAAATTCGTTATTCCTATGTAAACTTATCTGAGAACGTTGCACATTAGGCCTATTCGCAAAACTGCACAAAGCGACTATTAGCTTCGTCATGTCTGTCCGTCTGTCCGCATGGAACAACTGGGCTCCCACTGGACGGATTTTCATTAAATTTAGTATTTGATAACTGTTCGAAAATCTGTCCACAAAAATTCAAGTTTCATTAATATCTGACAAGAATAACGGGTACTTTAAATAAAGACCTGTGTACATTTATGATAATATCTCGCTGAATTCTTCTTAGAATGAAAGTTGTAGATAAAACCAAAATACACATTTTATGTTCAATAACTCTTTCAAAAAATCGTGCTGTTTATGTGATAATGTGTAAAAATATGGTACAGCCACATAGGTCACAGATGACAATACAATACTGCGCATGCGCTGTGCATGCAAGATAACTAAGGCAAGAATACCGACACACACTCATAATATTTAATACTTTTTGCGTTTCCACGGCAACAGTGGTTACACGAAGACGCCTCGATGTTACATTATACGTACAGCGCCCGTCTAGTGTCATATTTGTTGGACATTAGAAGTAAGAGCGAAACATTTAGCTTGTCCGACGTCTTTGAGACACAGAAATTAAAAACCCCTACTCAAACAACTGGAAATGAATGGTTTGTCGAAAAGTGACGATTTGCTCAAATACACGTAAATGTGGCGACGGTGCATAAAATAATAAACTGATTTATCCAGATATTTTTCCGGGCCTTTTTTAAAACAAATGAATTATCGGCTTCCGTTACAGGCAGTAAAATCGCTGAACAGGAGAACAAAAATGACCTCTAAACAAAGTTAATTATTTATTTCTCTGTCCTTAGTTTTCATTCTCATCTTCTCTCTCAACATTTCGTTTCTTTTTTTCCCCTGCTAACTTCTTTAGAATGTGATGCATTTATGACATGCACTGAACATTCATATTTGATAAAATAAACAGATGTCTGCCCTTTCATCAAGTCGACTGCTCACGATATGAAAACGAATTAGTAGAAATGTTACTGCAGATCAGCGTTACAGAACTGCTGACATAGGGCCTATAAGTCTCTTTGAATTCCCTGCAGAAACAGAAAACACTTTAAGCAAAAAAAAAGGCCGCGCATTCTTCCCAGAACTTATTGGCACCCCCACAATTAGCACCGTGTTTCTTTTTTTCTTGTCACAAACAACCTGTAGGACCAGAAACATTCGCTTGGAAAGTAATTACTGCTGTTTGCATTCAGCTTGCTGAAGGAGTGGTTCGGCTTCCAGCAAGCAAACGGCCTGACGAAGGTTTGCACAGCTCTGAGTTCAAATTTACAGCCTCTCAGGTTATAAAATGAAAGGCTAATGACACCTGTCGAAAAATAAAATGTTCGTGTCTGGAATATCACGCAGTAAATTCTGCGTATAATCAAAATATTACAGCCACAACTCTGAAACTGCTTCCAGAAATCACTGAGCAATATCAGGTCATTGTTCAGCAGTTCGACCAGTACCTCTCAAAATGCTTCAGTAGTGTTTTTGGACATTGCTCATCTTCCACAACATTTCGAAAATTGATAACCTTTTCGTTTTCTGGTGTAAAAGGGGCTCAGTGATGATTCTCTCTTTCTAAAGGGCTCTTCAAGTCGGGATCCATCTCTCCCATTTCTACTTGAAGATAAAATGATCGAACTTACGAAACACTGTGCTGAAAACAACGTCAGACGACAGGCAATATCCAAAACACTAGTACAGCCAACTGTAATATACCATCGTCAGAAACGTTTAAAGCTGAATTTCTCTCAGGTTCTGGTCTTTTAACAGACCACTTAGAACACCTAGGCCTAGATGAGATGGTAGAGCTAATGTTAGTATGGATGTTAAATAAACTGGATCTGAACTTAATTACACTGCACACATCATGGAGTTGCCGATTCCAGTGCCGCGCGGTCTAAGGCGTAGGTCTGCGGCCGAGCGCTTGCTGGGATCGTGGGTTCGAATCCGACCGGGGGCATGGATGTTTGTCTTAGCCGGTAGAGGTCTCTGCGACGGGCCGATCCCTCGTCCAGAGGAGTCCTACCGACTGTGGTGCGTGTCTGAGTGTGATCAAGTGAAAATAAACAACCTCGACACCTACTGTGAGTAGGCAGAAGAGGTAAGGACTACGAAACGAAACATCATGGAGTTATGGGTTGGCGGTTGTGAAACTTCGGACTACAGACGGACATTTCTTACGCAGTAAAAATAAATATGCTCCTCACTGAGAATTTACAGAGGAAGTGACGTAAGTTCCGTTGATGATTTGAACAGCTTTTGTCATCGAAATCAGTAAACAAGCAGCTTTGTTAGGTTCATGAATTCTGCGAAGTAAAATAGGGCAACGAGCTGCATGTCGGGTAAAAGGATTACAATTCAACTGGACGAGAAATAGCGACCGTATTTTGTCTGCTCTAATGCCGATGGACTTACAGCAGACCAAACCGTTATTCCTCTCACCCCGTGCCTAGATAACGCATGGCATTAAAAAATGGGCTAATGTTATACTGCCGTCCTAAGCAAAACGTCCAAGGCTGCGCAGCCAAGAAGCACCGTTACCGACAAACACACTATTTTCAAATGACAGTCCGCAGACCCGTGTTGGTCCGCTAGTCTCATTTGGTGTTGGAAACACAAAGCTTACATTTCCTAATCGCAGCCTCAAAAATTACGGTGACCATCGCTCAACGCGGTTTCAACTTCACGCTGTCAGAAACAATAAAATATAGGAAGAAAATCTGATGAAAGCTGAATAGTTTAAATATACATGGATAAACGCGGGTGGTTACCTACACATGTGGTCGTCAAGCCTCGATAATGAGGGGGCCCTGGTCCATTGGGACTGTCGCGCCATGGAAAAAGAATTACAATTCAAATACCGAAATTTTGCAGAGCATCAATGTCTGTACGCCGAGGGGATGTCAGCGTCTCGCCCACCTCCAAACAGAAAACTCACTCCGTGGTATCTGTCCTTCAGAGATTATTCAGTAAATATACAGTCACCTTACATGTTGCGAGGCTGTTCCCTTCACCAGTAATTTCAGGATACTATTTGAATACAAAGGAAAATAAAACATATCGGTGTGTTTACCTTTTGCGGAGAGGCGAGGTGTTTCCCCAAGGTGGTAACTTGTAATGTTACTTGACGGCTGTTGTCCAGTTCCTCGGGCGAACAGTAAAGTGTCTCGCTCACGAAATATGCCTCCGTACTGGTCAGCCTGAAACACAAGGATAAATGTCTATGATTTAATAGACCGAAATTCTTACATACACCGATTTATGATCTCATAAACAGTTCCCTAATTTAAAAAAATATTATCCCAACAGCCAGTCTAGAATCTCCTAACTGACATCAGCACAGTCAACGTGAAACACATTTTCAAACGTAAAAAATGTTAACCCGCCTGTGATCAAGTAAGGTACGTAAACGTAAAATGAGGTTGGTCCCGAATTCTGCACCTATTTATGACAATGCCTGACGTCGCTCTGCCCAACAAACTAATACTCTAGTAACCGGTTCAACACCCCGGACACAATCCTTACCAACCATCATCCTATCCACACTAACCGTTTAAAATCCAGGGGTACCACTTGGTGTTCTATAAAAAAACTCTGAACTTTGCCACAGAGTGTATTCATATATTTTCTATGATTTGCACAATAAACACCGATTACTTCCCCAAACAGCATTAAGCGATTTGCCCTTGTAATGGAGGTGGACTGTGTTCTCTGTGAGATATAAACAATCACTATTTATAATTTAGATGAGTTTCAGTCTTGAAAGGAATAATACAAAGTATTTCTGGTACAATGTCTGTCTAAAATAAGACATTCTCAAGACAGAATGCAATTAAAGAACACAAGTTCAAGGAATTTCGTTACTCACAATCGTCTTCCTCTCTGTGAAGCCGAAATATAGTCTCTAGTGTATTGAAACGCGTGTAATTTATGTATCTAGCTCACTTCAGGGTATTCATCATTGAATAGAACTATGTATTCTTTAACGATGATGCATGTATAAGACAGATTTATGTCTAAAATATTGACTTTACTTTACTTTACTTTACTTAGGGGTGTAAATGAATAAACACTTACGCGTGTCCTGTAATGCTTACGTTATTTATAAAGTAAAAAAAGTCCTTCACAGAGTCTGTGTATAATGTCGCACAGCACATCGTCTGCCATCTTGTTATGGTCTGGAACGTTCTTCTGGAAGGAAACCCTGTTAATAGGCGGGCAATAGGATGTAACAGTTTACCTTGTGCACACATTTTTCATCACATCCGGTTTAACATTACTAACATGAGTTCTGTCTTTGCTGCGAAAGTAATGCTGTTTTAACCTTTACAGTTCTGCACGTCCACATTCTACTGGTTCTGTCGTTGCAAAAATTAATGAAAACGTAGCTGATAGGGTTTGGCGCCGCAGCAAGCCAGTTAATGAGTTCTGACCCGACAGTTTGTGATGGTGATGGCTTGGGAGACCAACGTTATGCACAAAAGGTAATACATTTTTTTCAAGTTGATAGGAACCTTGTGCATGCAAAATTTCAGCCAAAACATAAATCGTCCATCACGTGGCACTTCGTTTCCCAACTGCTCCTTACCCATGGGGGAGTACTACATTAGCAAAAAGGACATACTGGTATTGCGTATGGGATGAATACTACACGTGCAATAAAACACTTAATTGCTTTCTGAAACTTTCAGATGTTAGCACATTGTTCCGTATGGTTTTGCTGCTTGCAAGTGTAATCTGCTGTTTAGTTTTCAATTTTCACCTTGCAGGTGCAATGCATTTTGTAGCCTGCTTTCCAAACTTGCAGGTGGAATACATAAATTAGTCTGCTTCCTGGACCCTGTACCTGTAATAAAAACACAGTTTGTTTTCTGCAAAAGGGGCACGTGTAACCTGTAACACAGTTCGTTTTCTGAAACAGGGGCACCTGTAATATATAATACAGTTTTCTGCAGAAGGGGCACCTGTAATATATAATACAGTTTTCTGCAGAAGGGGCACCTGTAACATGTAACACAGTTTGTTTTCTGCAAAGGGGCACCTGTAATATATAACACAGTTTGTTTTCTGCAAAGTGGCACCTGTACTATATAACACAGTTTGTTTTCTGCAAAGGGGCACCTGTAATATATAACACAGTTTGTTTTCTGCAAAGGGGCACCTGTAATATATAACACAGTTTTCTGCAAAAGGGGCACCTGTAATATATAACACAGTTTGTTTTCTGCAAAGGGGCACCTGTAATATATAACACAGTTTTCTGCAAAAGGGGCACCTTGAATACATAACACAGTTGGTTTCGACAAAGGGGCACTTGTAAGTTTCCTTCCTCCAAATGATATATGTAACACGTAGAATCGTTTACGTTTTGGTCCTTGCAAGTGTAATGAATTGTCAACTTTGCTCTCTGGATCTTATACAGTGCAACGCGGTAACATTACACCTATCTTTACACGACGTTAAAGCCTACGCAATTTGCATATTAGTTGCAGGAGGACGTCTGATATCTTGCAATACGCGATTTCATTACTACGTAATACCACGTATTCACTGCCCTGTTTGAAATAAATTCCTTCAAGCGAGTGTTTATACGTAGCAGAAGCAACTAACACGGAGCGATTAGAATCACGCATGACACTAACTACTCTTATAACATTCGTCTAATTAGATCGTGTTTACAAGCTACAATACTTATGCAATTTGCACCTAAGCTTACTATTATTACCGTAATCAAATAAGGGATTCTGTTTTGCCGGGACAACTGCAAGGGGTTTCCGGTCCCCAGACGGTGAGCATTGGTCTGCAAACAACCTTTCGTGGGGTCTGTACTATTTCGTGTTTAGAAAAGAATAAATACACTTCTAGTGCGAAACTTTTGTAAAATGGTAACAAACCTTCTTGTTCCCAGAAGGAAGTGAATTTCTTGATTAGGTAAGCGGCTATTAGTTTATCGATTAGGACTCTACACCGTGACATAAAGTGGGCCTAAACTCATTTGACTGCTATTTTGAAATAATAGAATTACAGTACATCGCTCACCATAGCTCAATAACCAGTGACTACGAAAAGGAATTTTAAGTAAGAATGACAATAATTACCTTGTGAAATCAATTGGCTACGTCCTTGTTTGCGCAAGGTTACAAAGATTCATACTGGAGACAGATACCAGCAGTTTTGCGCAACAGACGTCGCCTTGTCTAACGTCATTCTATTGCCGAAGTCTGCAGAATTAAGAACCTGTCGTCCATTACAGCACTTAAATAATGATTCAATACAGTAACCAATGTCATTGCAGTATTTTCCACATAACGCTGTATGTCTACGCCGTTTAATACGTATATACATCAGGGGTCCACACATTTTCCAAAAAACTACAATCTTTATCAAAATTCGAGGCGCCAAACGGGTGGCGTCAAACAAGTTCCGTACTGAGGTCCCACAAATATTAGGAGATGCCGTACAAAATCTAGTCGCCCGGGCGAGTTTGCTTCCTGGATTTATGCACCCCTGCTCTACACCCACAAAACGCGATACACTATCATAAAAGTCAGCAATTTGCTTCACTTGCTCAGGCAACAGCGCCATCCACAGGGAATCGAATTTTCCGCTTATGTTTTCCCGCGCTGGGCTGTATTGCAGTTTCGATTTTACGTGAAATTACAGTGAAAGTAATGTGTAGGCCTTACTTGACTCGTAAACGGAAAAGTTTAAAATGCTGCTTTTGTAATTAATTTAAATTGATGAAAAAGTACATTCAATTGACACACCTTTACACTCAAAATCTTAATATAAATTTTGTAATTACCATTGACGACATGTTTCGGCCACTTTGTGGATCGTTTTTAAATATTTTAATGGAACACCCATAAGGTAAACCGCGTCTTAAAGAGGCAACAACGCAAATCCTCTCACGTATGGAAATGTAGTACAAGCAAGTGTCTTCTTAGTTTTTAATTAACAGGCCGCTGGGAAATAAATACAAGCCATATTCTAACAACACAATTTATGGCCAACATAACTTATAAATTAGTGTCGGACCAACGTTTTTATTACGCTTTATTGTTCTTAGTATTCGGATGCTTCACTCCGGCCTGCGGGCCCTCTTTTATGAACCAACATGGCACTCTGCATTCCCAGTAGCAGTTAGAGCATGCACGAAGTAGCAGAGAAAATACTGGATCTGTCCGTCGTAAATTCGTTAGGGTAATGACGGAGAAGCTAGCAGTAGTCGACCGCGAGAGAAACGCGGCACAGGCCTGCTTACAGTAACACGTAACGTAAGAATGTAACTCTTTCATGGCACTGTTTGTTTCGCTGGGACCATCGGCCGGCGGTCTGAAGACTTGCAACAAACGCTTCATACGGAAATAAAAAATGTATAAACTGAAAAAATATTATAATTTAACAGATTAAGTAAATTTTATAATTTTTCTTATAGTAAAAACTGGGAATATGGGACATCAATTAATGGCCACTTTCCATTATAAGACAGCGCAATACAGACCTGCATCCTTTGTAGAAGACATAAAACGCACTATGATTATACACCAAAGGCAAGTTACACGTGTCCAGAGCTGCTTTTAGGCGCGTTCACTACCCTGCGGAGTCTATTTTAAAATCGTTCTGCCCCTCCTTCTGTACGTATCTAACAACTTGATACTTGCTGAAAGGATTTTCACAAAATTTATTACATGAGGGTTTTACAGAGAATTATGGAGGTACAGTATTTAAATTGCGGTCAAACCCGCGCACTTCACTTGAAGATCTACGCGCATTTCTGCACACATCTGTCAGGTAATTCGTTGAATATTTATCGCAGCGCAAAATACAAGCACTGAGATGAAAGCTGTAGAGTATAATACAAAGAATACTGCAATTCAAGAATATTTTTTATAACTTTAACGGTTTTCGGAATAATTATGGAAACGGCATGCAATGCATGCGTTTTAGAATTTGGTATACTGAAATTTTCAAAATGGTTCCTAATGTAGGCCTACCAACATTCCCACGAGAAAAGGTAAAGGTAAAGGTAAAGAAATCCCCGTACAGGCCTGGACATACCCTGAGGCTTCCATGAGACTGAGGCACATGAAGGTTCTAAGGTTGTCAGCCCTACGCACCGGCCGCCTTTACCCCCAGGAAATATTCCTGGTACTCATTCCTGTTACAGGCTGAGTTAACCCCAGGGCCATAAGGCGGCCGGAAGGATTAAGTCAATGACATGAGCGGGAATCGAAAGCGCGACCTTCAGGCTTGTTGCGAATTCCCTCAACCAGCTCCGCCACCGCGTGCCCCTCCCTCGAAATAAAGTAAATACAGGAAATAAAGGAAATACAATCTTAACCGCGCTGCCAACAGCTCAGTTGTGGTCTCCTAATGCACGGTTCTGTTACAATAAAACTCTGTAACACAAACCGTGTTAACTACGGTTTATAGGGCCTCCAAATATTGTCTGGGCTAATCGATGGAAGGTCGAGTTATTGTGCTTCGATTTGCGGCTGAGTCAAGAGATTCTTCTTCTCAGAAGCCTCCAGACCGGCTCCTTGCCAACTCACATTCCTTTTCAATGGATATGGAGGACACTTCCCCTGTGGGAGGGGAGGCAATGTGGCCGGAGATTGAAACTGACCATTCACCTGCATTTTGGGTCGAATTTAAACATGGTGAGATATACACACATCTGCACTCCCTCCCGTCCCTTTATGGCGTGCATAGGGACAATTTCATTTTACAAGACATATATATATATATATATACACACACACACACATACATGCATGCATACATACATACATACACACATACATACATACATACACACACACATACATACATACATACATACATACATACATACATACACATACATACATACATACATACATACATACATACATACATACATACATACATACATACACACATACACATACATACATACATACATACATACATACACACACATACATACATACATACATACATACATACATACACACACATACATACATACATACATACATACATACATACATACATACACACACACACACACACACACACACACAACTTCCAGTGCTTGTAACACCAGTAAATAATGGACCTTGCATATTGTGTGTGGGTTGGTTTTTGAGTTAACACTAATATGAAACAGAGTATCCGCTAACAGTGAATTCTGAATCTAATGTTCTCCTCTGAAAGCACGTGACCAAAGTAGTCTCGGTAATTTACTTGCAGGTCACATCTCTTCGTCCCTTATGACACTGCTGTGTAAAAAGTGGACACACACTTTAAAGGGCTAGCGTTATCAGTGGTTTGCTTCAAATAATTAATTCAGTGATTTTTTCTAACAGAACATCACTATTTACGATTCACAAAATGAAAGTCTAGGCTCTAAACACTTTCAGTTCGTGGCTGTAGTGGACTGTGCCAGGGCTCAGGCAGTTAAACCCCAGCCTGTCATGGCGGACGCCAAGTTTAATCGCAAGCCAGTGCAAGTGGCGGACAAAGTGGCACTGGGTCAGGTTTCTGTCGCAGTACTTCGGTCTTCCCGAGTCACTGCAATTCCACTGTTGCTCCATAAAAATTCACTTATCCATTACCGACGCTACATAACCTTGGCCGATCCCAGTGGCCGCGCGGGCGTGGGCCTGCGGCCGATCGCTTGCTGGGATTGCTGGTTCTAATCCCGCCGGGGTCGTGAATGTCTGTCTCTTGTGAATGTTGTGTGTTGTTGTCAGGTAGAGGTCTCTGAGTAGGGCTGATCACTCGTCCGGAAGTGTCATACCGAGTGTGGTTTGTCTTAGTGTCATCGTGAAGCCTCGATACTGAGGACGCTTTGGCCCACTAGGGGCTGTCGTGCCAATT
This sequence comes from Coptotermes formosanus, assembly GCA_013340265.1. Taxonomy (NCBI): domain Eukaryota; kingdom Metazoa; phylum Arthropoda; class Insecta; order Blattodea; family Rhinotermitidae; genus Coptotermes; species Coptotermes formosanus. The sequence continues at coordinate 348,741 of BLKM01008216.1, forward strand.
AAAAAAGAATAATCCTAGCAGTTGACAGTGTCGTTAAAACAAAACCCTTAACGAATCTAGACCCACTAACACAGCAAAAGCATAACTACTATGCTGCGAACAAGTTTCGTAACTTGCCGTACCTTCTTTTTACATGGTAAAATATCATGTCTAGCATACGCGATAAGTCACGATTAAATGCTACAGATGTACTTTCCAGCTAAACGACAATAACCGGTGCACAACTGCATATACATGTTGCTGGGGTACGTATTACATACAAGACTCTTTCATGTGTCAGAAATTAGGGCTGGTGCAAACAAATTAAATATCGTGTTTAAAACTAAACTGTAATCAGCTCTTATTAACTACGGTTCAACCCTACATATTTGTTTCCAATTATGTAGGAATATTTGGACGTAGACCAAGTGAAATTATTTAATTACATTTAATGGCTTTGTGAGTACAGCGACCTCAGGAAAACTTGAAAGCTAATTAATTTAAAATGAAAGCCTGGCAGTAATTTATATGTAAAACCAATCCTAAACAGGGGAAAGTTCCTCTGTGTAATATGTTGAAACGTTTTCATTTGCGGTCGACATATTTCTACTGGCAACTGCTACAGAACGCTATGTTATTCACCCCCTTCTCAAAAAAAGGACCAGCTTCTACCTCTGGCACTTATCAACTGATTCATGTAAAACTAACCAACATAACATGAAGGTTCCACACCGCTGACAACAAAACCCGTTTTTCAGACACGAACCTGAATTAATTCATATGCCTCCAAACCTCAGAAAGCAATAACACTCACATGCACCTTAATGTTATCCTTCCACATGCTCCTCAGACCCCGGAATTCTATTATATTTGACATTCGTTTATTCTACACGAACTAGCCCCAAATGCCCACGTCTTCCTTATCGTTCGCAATTCACTATAATAGCATCACAGGTGACCTGTAAGTATCACAAAATTACACGCTAAATTAGTGCTTCTAAGCAAAATATTATAGTGTCCATTTCGTTTACAAAAGTCTCATTACGTCATCATTTCAGTGGAATAAAAGGTGGCGTTTTGATCCGTCGTTTCTACTGCGTACTTCCCAATATACATACAGTAAAACACGGTTATAATGACATCGGTTTGTGCGACACCTCGTCTATAACGTCAGATATTCTGTGGTTCCAATTAATTCCTCACTGTTAACTATAATCTTATACTCCTCGGTTATAACAACACTCGTATAAAACGACACAAAATATTCAGCCCCTTTTATGACGCTGTAACCGAGTTCGGCTGTACTTCTTTTTCACTTTTCCTTTCATTATTCAAAGCAGAAATAGCTCGGTATGTATAAAGACTAAGCTACAAGCTAGATAACAGAAGATCCGTGGTTCGATTCCCGGAAAGAGCAACACACTTATCTGTTCTCCAAATCCTCCAGGTCGGCTGCGGAGTTCAGCCAGCGTCCTAGTGAACGGACACCGCGGTCTTTTCCCGCGGGCAAGGCGGCCTGGGCAGGAAGCTAATCACTGAAATCCATTTAATTCCAAGACTAAGTGGAGCTATAAATTCACGGTTCCACATACGTCTATGGCTTGTACAGCATCAACTTCATTTTTCAATCTTTAAAGTCTCCACTGCTTCCGTAATACTGCTATTGCATGTTAAATATGATAAAGGTTACGACTCAGGCATATTACGCAGGTGCAATTTTTATCGAAATCAAATTCATAAAAATTTGCAACTAACCTTATCGTCTCCAAAATTTCTAACTCTCCGAACACTTCAGACAAACGTGTATCAATAGGCCTACGATTTCGAACATGTAAATTGCATTTTGAGGTTATTCGTTCCGTGCATTTTGCTTAACATTCATTTATAAAACCAAGTCAGTATACAGATTACAAAACTTAGATAAATGTATGGTCTTTCATCACTCCTACATGTTTCGGCACGTTTGTACCATCCTCCGGGAGTTCATACACCAAATTTAAAACTAGATAAAATATAATTACAAATAATAATTATTAATTAATAATTATTATATTGATAAAATGTAATCAATAGTTATTATCAATTATATTTTCGAAAGTTTTAAAGTTGGTGTGCGAACTCCCTGAGGATGGCACAGACGTGCTGAAACATGTGGGAGTGGTGAAAAACCATACCTTTATGTATATTTCTTAATTTATGTATTGACTTGGTTTTGTAAATGAACTGCAAACCACAATATGTCTATGGAGCCACGGGTGATATTTCAACAGTTTTAATAAGGGGTGCCATACCATATTTTGTCATAATCCAACAAAGAATTCAGGCATTTGGAAACACAACAAGCAGACAAATTCGAAACAAAATAATTTTATGTGGTGACGAGCCAAAGAGTCAGGAGAAAAACTGCTGGCACAAAACGGGCCCTTCTTGCTACGCAGCCCTGTATAAGTACGGCCAGTAACACAACAGCTGGGTACTTCAAAACTGCACTTTCCAATATGCATTCATTACGTTTAGTAAACTGTGAACACGCTGCAAGTTTAAGGCGTCTGCTTTCTGCATCGAACTTACAACGTATGCTCCCCCCCCCCCCCCAAAGAGTTCAACAAGGGGAAAAAAGATGACTGGATGGTGGGTGAATTCTTACTACTGCCTGTTCCCTCCCACAGATCCTCCAGCCCATACCTTCACTTACATTCTTCAAGAAAATGTGTAAAAGAAGGGGAACAATAAAAGACGAAGCATTAAAAAAAAAAGGAAATAAGAATGATGATAGGAGAGAAGTTGAGGGGGGATTGAACATCAGATTGCAATTAATACATCCTTGAATGGACTGGGTAATACCGGAGTTAACAGGGTATATAATTATATTCTGTGTGGTAGTAGGTATATGTGTTAGCAGGTGCTTTACCTGCTAAACACAGTTTACAGAGAGACGACTTGCAAAAGGGATAACCAGTGTTTAACGTAGAGAAAAACATCCAAAATTACATCAGTTGTTGTGTACCGGAAAATTTTTACGAAAGAACCAAACCTCATGACTCGCATTACAAAGAACCTAGAAAGTACAGCAGATAGAAACAAGCGTGTTAGTTATTTCAAAGTGTAGTTTACATCTTGACTTCTGGCCGTTCTACATACAGGAAGCAAGTACGACCGGAGCCCATGAAAATTATTTTATGTATTTTCGCAACAGGCATATTTACAGCAGTTTTAAAGAAATGGTACACAATCTGTGCCTTTTCCCCCAAAAAATGCCACGATTTCACAATGTCATCGTTTTTTATTCGTACGATACATTTCGTATGAAAGATGCGCTAAAATTTCAATATCCATCCCCAGTCATTAAGAGAGCCGGGACAGCGTAGTCGGTATAGCGACTCGCTAGGGGCTGGACGGTACGGGAATCGAACCCCGGTGGAAGGCGAGATTTTCCACACCCGTCCATACTGGCCCTGGGGTGCAGCCAACCTCCTGAGCAAGGCGTACCGGGTCTCTTTCCAGGGCGTAAAGCGGCCGGGACGTGCCGCTGACCACCCACCCCCGTCTAGCGCAGAGATTAAACAAAGGGTAGAGCTATACCTCTACTCCCCTCTCTTGGCCTTCATGGACTGTTCGAGAATGAACTCTACCTTTACCTTTAATACCCAGTGGTTACAGGTCACAAATGCCTTCCTTAATTCGCTTTATTCATTTCCTACCTGCCTATATATTTCTTTTTTCCCTCTTTCTTGTCTCCTAACTTTCGTTCTTCTGTCTTGACCTTATGTTTATCAGACATGTAAAGACGTGATTAGAAACGTAATAAGCTTATAGACAAATTTCTTCAGATTTCCAGGCATTATGTAAGGGTAAGGAATAAAGACACACCTGTGGTTCATGCAAAACAGTTCGTATTTTACACAATGTAAAGTAAAGTTGTCCCCTGTCCACGCCATGAAGGCATTCCAGGTGGAGTGTAGGTACAGCTCCATGAGGTCTTAAACTCAACGATACGTGAACGTAAGTGGACACCCTCATGCTTCCATTCGCTATACTAACTAACTAACTAACTAACTAACTAACTAACTAACTAACTAACTAACTCCATGGAGCAGAGGCCTTCTTGAGAAGCTAACAGTTTCTCAGCTAGTCGAGAAATCCCCCGTATTTTATGGAACCCGAAGGTTCATTACCGCATTCACAAGAGCCCGCCACCTGTCCCTATCCTGAGCCAGCTCAATCCAGTTCATGCCCCCATCACACTTCTTGAAGATCCGTTTTTAATATTATCCTCCCATCTGCGCCTGGATCTCCCAAGTGGTCGCCTTCCCTCGGGTCTCCCCACCAAAATCCGGTATGCATCTCTCTTTTCCCCATTCGCTATACTGCCTGGAATGAAGTCCCCAGTACACAGTGGATAGAGGGCATAATGAAACCAGTTTCTTTGATGTGAATCCTTTTTATCCACCAAACTACAGAGGGTAGAGTTGTCCTGTTAATTTAAATAATTTCTAATCTTTATGCATACAGTTTTTAAAATTTCACAACGTCACTTCTTGCTATAACTTTCTACATTTACATTTAATGTACAAACGTAAGAAAAAGAACTTCCGACATAGTAAGGGTTATTAATATTCAAGATATTTTGCAGCACCTTTAATTAATAATCTGTGACGTATTCTGAACCATTTAATCACAGCACGACCACGCACTGACATAATTGCGTATATTACGGCCGTCCTGAAAGGTTATTGACACCGATAAATTGCGACATTAGTAGAGAGGCTCCAAACCATCACACGCCTGGCCTGTACACAGACGATATCTGGCACCGGAGTTTGTGCAAAACAACTCAATGACTGGCCGAGAGATGTGAGGTTCACACAGCGGTGTAGAAAGGCAAAGGTAAAGCTGTCCCTTTCCAAGCCAAGACAGCACATAGGGTAAAGACAGTTATAGCTCCACCCATTCTTAACCTCGACACCAGACGGAGGTGTGTGGTCAACTTGAATTCCAAGGCAACAGCCCCGAATAGGATGCCGGATGAGTCCTACAGCTCGCACTGAGGTTTGGAAAAGAGAGAAATATCTTAACCATCCCGGGAATTGAACCCTGTATCATTCAGCCCACAGCCCAGTCACTATATCGACTGAGCTACCTCGGTTCTTCTCACAGCATCGTTCATGAAGATCAAAGTCACTTGGGGTTTTCTTGTTCAGAATGCCCAATAAATTAAACAGTTCATATGAAACTGTAGTTTATTAAGAACTGCCGAACTGACTCAGTGGAAGTGGTACTTCTGTCAGTCAGGTGTCATGGCCATTTTTAAAACAGCTGTCAGGAAGACAGTCATATTTATTGACTCCATCCGCGACTAGGTTATGCTCTATAGCAGTGATCTTCAAATTCTTCGTATCTGTGAATACCTGGTGCATCAAACTGAATTTTCACAGAACCCTGTAACTGTAATTATTGCGTACAAAAATAAAACAAATCCTTTTAAAACATGAACTTTTATTCAAAAACTAAAATACTTAGGTACATTTGTAACAAATAAAATCGTGTTTGTGGTGATTTACACGGAAAATAAATCCAGCACCCATTATGTACAAACATGCGGAGGAAAACAAAGAAAATTGTAATTAAAATTATACGTACACCTTTCATTACGATTCAAATGTGCTTGCGGGTTACCTGGGTGTCGCCCGTCAAACACCAGGGTTCCGCGAAACACAGTTTGAATACCACAGCTCCACATATTTAACAGTCAAGCCTTCACCATTCCACCTTCTTGAATCAGAAAGTAGCATTTTCTGGTCTGCAAACGTAACAGTTACACTGCAGTCGCTGTATTCTGGAATTCTGCAGTGATATTTTCTCTTCTATAAACGAAACGGATGTGCCACCATTAAGTACAACCTCTAATCTTATGGATAATTCAGATGAAAACCTTCCGAGTTGTTACACCATGTAGGGTAAGTTTCTTCCGACATTTCGGTGCAACACCTAAAAACTGACATTCCTTTCCCGTGGCGCTACAGCCCAAACCGGGCCTATACAGCCTCCTTTTGGAGGTTTCTAGATCACACTCAGCTCGACAAACCCCACTCGGTAGGACTCCTCTGGACGAGTGATCAGTCCAACGCAGAGACCTCCACCTGACAACACACAACACTCACAAGACACAAACCTCCATCCCCCAGGCGGGATTCGAACCCACGATCCCAGCAAGCGCTCGGCCGAAGGCCCACGTCTTAGACCGCGCGGCCAGTGGGATCGGCAAAAACTTACACAATATGAGTAATTGTTTTATCTCCGGTTTTTGAAAGAAATTTGTCAAGAAATTAATTTATTATTATTATTATTATTATTATTATTATTATTATTATTATTATTATTATTATTATTATTATTATTACGTTGTCTTGTCACAGACCATTTCTTCCCGGTACTCCTCCTGAACCAGCGGTGATCCCCACCACTCAGGTATCAAGTTCCAGACCACAATACTTTCCGTACTATGTGTGATGTTCCAAGTATAGCTGTCTTCTGCAGCGAATCTATTGAACATTTTCCTGGTATGGCTTCTAAATTTTTCTTTAAACCTTTTTTTACTACTCCGGTGGCTCCAATTATTACCGGTATAATCATGTATTTCACGTTCCACATCCGTAGTACCTTATTATTATTATTATTATTATTATTATTATTATTATTATTATTATTAAGGCTTGAACATCTAAGAAATATACTACAAGCAGGGGTGCAGGAATTAGCGACGTCAGCTCGTCGTGGCCACTGTGGATTTTATCTGTGTGTCCTAAGTACGGAACTTCCATTATTCCACCCTTCGATCGTTTCAAATCTTGAGGTAGCTGCTAGATTTTTGGAAAATTTCTGTACCCCTATCCTATACGGCTCATCGCCCATCAGAAGTTCTGTGAATACATACTGAGCCTAACTCCATAAGACATAATTACTCAAATTATGTCTGCACCTTACTGAATTTAAAGCCTACGTCATGCAGTAAGTAGCACATCATTGTTCATACACATTAGCTGAAATTCAGGTTAAAGATGCTGTTGATTTCTTTCAGCTACAGCCCTTCCTCTGTCATTTAGAACACTTCACTGTGCTAAGGTAATACCTTTGGTTCACAGTATTAATTTTCAACAGCATTGTGCCTGGTGTAAATTACGCATCTACTGATGAGTTTATTAGGAGTTCATATAGAGAGCACCGCCTTTATCAGGCGCGGTCAATGCTTTCCGCTACAAGACATATTCAGGTGTGGAAGTTAACTGTGCGTTGTTATCAAAAGTTATGGATTTAATGAAACATCCATTTATATTAAAATGAATCGTTCATGACACCGCCTCTGTAAGGAATGTCATAACCCAGGGTAAAGACGGGCATGTGTATTGTGCGTTAGATGTGGTCAATGGCAATTGATGCTGTGGTATGCAGTGCCTTTGTATTTTGCGTTAGATACGGTCACGTTCAAACACTGATTGATACTGGGGGAATGCTGTGACACTGTGCAGTGTAGGCGCACAGTGCCTTAGATGTTAGGTTCAAATATTGACTGATATTACAAGGAATGTTGTACCAACAGAGTAATGCAGTACAGTGCGTTTGATGTGGACAACATCAAATGCTGATTGGAATTGGGGCACAAAAGTAACAAATCAGTACAGCGATTATGAAAAATTTAAAAACTGATCAAGTTCAGGGAATGCTGCTAGCTGCTCACCGTGTTCATTCGAAACGTCGGTAATTTAATAGTCGACACGGCTTAACACCCTAGAAGAGCTGAATGCCAGTCCTCGTCTGCTGATACTTCCAGCAACTTAACACCCTAGAAGAACTGAATGCCAGTCCCCGTCTGCAGACACTTCCAGCAACTTAACACCCTAGAAGAGCTGAATGCCAGTCCCCGTCTGCTGACTCTTCCAGCAACTTAACACCCTAGAAGAGCTGAATGCCAGTCCCCGTCTGTGACACTTCCAGCAACTTCATATCCGATCTCTCAGAGAAAAGCTTCAAGGGCCCCCGGGCTAAGGCGAACGTTCAGAGGCAGAGGACAATCCTTCCACCAAGACCCGCCAGCCCACATAGATTAGACACTGATGTTGACGTCCAGTGGTATGTTAATACCTTGAAGGGCTCTATTAGATCCCCCTCTCCTCCCCCTAATCTGCAGAGTCAATAGTACAGATACCGGTCGCTGTCTGATCGGCTGATCGTAGATAAATGAAACATTAATCGACTAATCGAATTGGTTAAATATAATCGATTGAACTACATGTAGTATAATCTCAAATTTGATCTCTAACCTCAGCAGTATCTCTATCTGCATATTTTAATGACTTCAGTACCTTTATAGCGCCCTGTGCCGGGATGAAGGCCAGTTCCTAACAGCGCTTACTCATTGTGAATACGCACTTTATAAACTTACATTTACTGATCCGTTAATTAGCCTTCAAATATCGTGACAGAAAGAAAAGAATTATATTTACTAAGAAATTATAAAAACATATTGGCCTACTGTAATAACTCGTGATATCTTCCCTCTCTCACTTCCTCCTGGATAATTTTCTTTGAGATTGATGGAAATTATTATTATTACTATCATTACTATTATTATTGACTAATTTTAGAAATCAGTTCCTGACTACTTTTATATCGAATATTTAGTACATAGCAGACAAAACGAAAAAAACCAAAGATTTTGAACACAAATATTTAAAATATTTTACACGTCAAATTAACAGCTTTAAAATAAAGAATACAAGTAATGAGTTATCAGAAAATGATGATAATTATGTTTATATCATTACTGTTATCATCATAGTCATCAGCAGACGTAACAATCGATATTTCATTGGTAGCTGACATCAGGTTTTCACTGCATTAAGAATCCATATATTTGTGTCGGAAATATTTTAGCCCCAAATGCTTTGCGGCCCACGCTACGTCGTACCCATACGCCCCCAAAGGGCTGTATGCCACACGGGCCGAAACCCGGAGTTGAAGTGCGTGCCTATTTCAGCCGTTCGTGTCAACAGATTTCGGAATGTCAGGCATTACAGATTTTTGCGTCAGAACTGACTATGGCCAAAACTCAAAAAGTATTATTCATCTTCGAACTACGAAAACCTCCACTGCAAAAATAACAATGATTGTGATAATGCTATGATTATAATACTAATACAGTTCAGATTTTTTATTATTAATGTGTTGACACAACAGCCAAAGCGCCAGTTACAGAGCCAATATAGGAGTAATAAGTGATACTACGTATAATAAATAACCAAAACATAAGCGTATGGAAAAGCGATACAGAAAATTCACAACAGGTAGTAGGCAACGTGAATAAGCTTAAAATTATTAAATGAAAAGGGTTACGAAAATGGTATGTTCAGGAATGCATTTGTACTTCAGTTCCAGCCTATCGAATCAATTCCTTGTTAAAATTCTTAACAGGAACGACATGTGAACTTAGCGAGAGGAAGCGCAGCATATAACCAAATTAACTATAGACGTCATAACTGCAGAAATTTCAACATATTTTTTTCATATGTACTCACTTCAGGAAACATGCTGCAGCCTATATTTGCAGTGCAGTTAGCTGGCAACTGACAATAAGCACTCGCAATAACAGACGTAAGACGCATATGTCATACCTACGACATATGCTAACAATAATAACACAATAAAAATAAAATTAAAATCAGCAAACAATAAAAGGGTTCTACTGAGCAGAATCTGCTCAATTTGGGGACCTCTTAACGCACAACTGACGGACCCCCCTCATTCAGAAACGCCAACCTTGATTACTGTTACTTCGAAATATTAATACACAGTGAGACGAAGGCATTGTTCGTGAACATATATAGTTCATACCCAGCAGACTGGCACAGTGTCACGTAGTTTGGTGTGTATTCGGAAGAAACACGCTTCGAATTTGGTAGAACACCTGTTATTCTGTGTTAAAGATTTTCGTGGTATGTCTTTTAAGTTTTCCCAGACGATTGCACAGGCAGCACTGTAACATAGGCCAGCCTGCTTCCTTGTCCATTTGTCGTAACGTTAGATCTTCCTGCTCTCATGCAATGTTAAATAACTTCTTCAGCAGAAACACCGTCGTTAACATTTCCATGGTCATATACGTTCTACGTAGCGCAGCATGAAGTGACAACTTTTTCCACGAAACTAAAACAACTCCTATGAGAATTAACGGCAGATTCATTCCTAAAAATCACATATGTTACCATTTACGAGGAAACACTGTACAAATAATAATAATAATAATAATAATAATAATAATAATAATAATAATAATAATAATAATAAGCAAGTAACTTNAATAATAATAATAATAATAATAATAATAATAATAATAATAATAATAAGCAAGTAACTTGAAAAGAAAACACGGAAGTTAAAGTTCGCTGCGCGGTGCTGTCAGCTCTGCGGTATAGTCTGTACTCCATTTGAGGATAAGAGGCCGGGCTTTGTGGCATTACGGTAAGCCAAGCCCCTAATATTTAATAGTCCAGGAGTGTCCGTAGAGGACATCAAAGGCACCGGCAAGGCAGGGAGAGTGAGGAACTGTACACGCGTGGGAAAAAAGAGGGAAGCATTAAGGTTCAGCTATAAGAAACCGTGAAATGTAATGAAAATATTTGTGGAAACCTCGACAGACAAATATAAAGGCGAGAACAAACGACACTTGTTCCGACTGTACTTGTTAGCAAGTAATGGAAACCTTTTAAACAATATTTACAATCACAACATATTTCCTTTTCTTTTTTGAACACTGGTTACGTTACGTCCCTCACGAGTCGAATTCCGCGTAAGTCGGGATTCAGTATACATACACGTATGGTCATCTATACATGTATATAAGAGGCAGTACAGTCCAAATCCAAACTCCAACACGCTGCAATATGACCGACCGTAGGACGGCCGCTCACGCTGCATGCGTTATCGCCCAGCAGTACTCTTCCGCCACCTTCGCCCCACTGCTCCTTCATTTCCGCAAGGAAAAGTTCGGCTACCCGTCAGTTTCTATTAACCGCCATGGTGGCGAGCCACTATATGTGGCAGATGTAGGAGGACAGGCGCATGCGTTCCTTACCACACGGTGCCTTGTGCGTAATGAAGAGTGCATTCTTTCTGAATCTTTACTTAGTCTGTGAGGTTCATATGTAAATACATTGTAGTTTTAAAATAATAAAGAATTTTATTCGTATTAACCCTTTAAAGAGGAAGCTTATCTGTTTTATATAAGGCCTCAGTGCGTACCGCGCTGTAAACACTCTCCACTTCGGTTATAAAAACCAATCCCTTAATTTTTTATAAAGCAAAAGTTGCTGTTTGTTCTGAGATCCGTACAAAACACACAAACGCAATGTGGGCACCACGTAGAGTTTTTTAATGTTAAACATGGCGGTACGTAAAGTAACCGCTAGGCTTTAAAAGGTTAAGCAGTGTGTAATTTTCAAGCACCTCATCTATTATCCATCTATTCTCGTATCCGTCATTGCTGGTCCCTGACGGACAACCGAAGTTTTACTATATTTCAGTTTTTTTTTAAGGATTGTCGTAAGTTTTAAATCGCATAACTTGAAATCCAGTAAGCAGGAGATTTCTGTGAAGAAAACCGGCATCCTTGCAATTACCGTTTGAACAACGCACGTGGATTTTTAAGTACTACTGGAGACGGGAGAGTATGGTTGACGTAAAGAGATGTTGGAGAAATGGATTTGGGGATTTGGAACGTTACTGTGTGTGCTAAAAACCAACAGCGCTGCACGACCTAAGACAAAAGACTGAAACTACTTGTGCCACCATTACATTACAAACAAATCAAGAAGTTAGTTTGACGCTATCCATCCCATCGTGTATATAGACTTACATAAATAACACTACGTATTCCGCGTGACACAGACTGTATTTACTATTATTTTTAAACACTGAATGTTTCGATCAAGCCGATCATCGTCAGGTGTTTGTTTATACAAAAATTTAAAATTCAAGGTAAAAATGCACAATTTTGCGAGATCTCACAAATTACGTAAAATGTATGAATTATGTTATACACTTTACATCATGTGTGAGATCTCGCAAAATTTTGGATTTTTACCTTGAATTTTAAATTTTTGTATAAACAAACACCTGACGATGATCGGCTTGATCGAAACATTCAGTGTTTCAAAAAATAATAGTAAATACAGGCTGTGTCAGAAACAATACGTAGTGTTATTTATGTAAATCAGGAAGTATGTCACTGTTGCACTCGTTGCCAAAAATGTGTTGACACTGGCGATGGATATTTTAAAACACTTAAGACATCAACAATGGATTAATGTTTGCCCACTTCACTTGTTAACACACTGGTTAATAAACTGCGTACACATCGATGGGAACACACTGTATATAAAATGGTTACTTGGTATCCTCTAACTGACTCATGAAAATTTGCGCACTGCATGGTATAAACACTGAATTATTCATACTTGTCATTAAAAACTATGTTCTAAGAACGGCAGGTTGTGGAACTACACATCTTCCGCGTTATTCACCGCCTCGCACGTAACGCTTACAGGCCTCGCAACACCAAACAGTAAGCTACGGGGAAAAACAGCTGCATATACCGACAGCTTCACGCATTAACCCTTTAAAGACGAAGCGTATCTGTTTTATATAAGGACTCAGTGCGTACCGCGCTGTAAATACTCTCCACTTCGGTTACAAAGACCAATCTCTTAATGTTTTATAAGGCAAAAGTTGCTGTTTGTTCTGAGATCCGTACAAAACACATAAACACAATGTGGGCACCACGTAGAATTTTTGAATGTTAAACCTGGTGGTACGTAAAGTTACCGCTAGGCTTTAAAAGGTTAAGTCGTATATGATCTGCTAGCAACCACTAGACAGAGACGGCACAAGGGTCAGATTACGGGCGTCCCTAGATTTTTCAGCAGTGGTACACATGTCAGAAATGCACGTGCCTGCGGGCTACATGAAAACTCATTTGTCTATTTTCAAATTACACGTCAAGCCATTAATATAAATGGGAAATTAAATTTTAGTTCAATGACACCCGGTATTAGCCAGATACACATCGGTAGCGGCGGGCAGGTGGTTAGGCGCCACTGGCCTGCTGTTACGTAGGCGCAACGTAATTGGGTTAAAAATACTGAAAATCTCAAGGTACCGCACCCTGGGGGCAGGGGGCCACATGTAGGACGCCCTGGTATTACAAATGGACGCCCAGATATTGTTTATGTCGTACACTCCAAAAGAACAACAAATTCAGGGCGTTTAAGGAAATGCGCTGAGGAAGATATTAGTATGTACGGGATAAAAAGTACGAAACTGTTAGAAAAAAAAATGTTTCAAAAGGCATTCATAATGCATACTTCTCCCCATTTATAAAGTGGGCGGAACATACAGCATGCATGGATGAAAGGAAAAAAATATAAAATATTCTGATACAAGAATCTCTAGAAAAAAGGCAAAGGCAGAATATGAGGATAATATTAAAATAAATCTCATGTAAATCAGATATAAGAGTATGAATCCCAAGTGGCTCAGGGCACACACTCCTTAGTGATCAAAAAATGATCAAAAATCTGAGAGCGGGGTCAGGGGAGAAGACGGTTTTGAACACAATGGCGACCTTCTAGCATGACGGGTGGGCAAAGAAATATTTAGGAAAAGAAGTGATTTTGTGAGCACGTGCAAGAACTTAATATTTCCTGAGGATGGCATCAAAACACTTTTGTTAAAAAACAGCACCCAGCAAGACACATAAGGACAACATTTCTGTTGTAAAAGTTCCTAATCATACAAGCATTATTATTACTGCTGTTGTCTTATTCTATTCTCCGAAATAATTTATTATTAAACTGCGATTCCACACATAAAAGTCAGATACAATCTCAAAGTGTCTTACCATAGCCATGCTTTTAACTTAACTTATAACCAATAAACCACACAAGTTATTCGATAACTTAGCTGGAAAACACATGCAGTAATTCAAATTCTGATAATTATACATAAATAATTACAGGCAAAACGCCTTCGATTACTCGCCACTGAGAAGCGAATGATTCATCCATCGCATACACGGCAACGAAAAGACGAATACATCGCATTTTCTAACACCTCATAACTTCAAAGGGCCGAAGAAAATGCTCGTAACTGGATATAAATAAAACACTTGACTTGATACGAATTTGACGCTGTAGTAACTGTGGCATATTTTCCAACCATAGAAAGGAATGTGAGGGCCTGAGCGCGCGGGGCGGGGCGGGGGGGGGTTACACGGGAAGGGTGGGGGGGGGGGGGGGCAAGGACCGTGTTATTAGGAGCGGGAAAGTAAGATTACTGCGAGATGAAATGAAGGAGGGAAAACTGAAATAAGGACAGAGTCAAGAACTAAGAGCAGACAAGAAATAAGCATTGTTCTTCGTCAAATCTCGTTGCTGCGGCGGAGGTCTGCAGCGACTGGCGACAGAAGGACAATCCAGTATCCAAGGAATATTAGCGGGCGCTTAAGGAAAGAAGGTGAACAGATATGAGGGGAAAGCAGTACACAGGAAGGAAACGTTGCAGAAGGACCTCGGCCTACTCTTGATTGCGCGAGGCGTGTAAACGTTTACAAACGTGATAACATAAACTGTACGGTATGTTTTATGATACAGTGCACGCTACATCAAAATTGTGCGGATTAGAGCCACGTTGGGATCGAAACTAAATACATAAATGTTTGAACTGAGCAATCGCATAGCGCCTGCATGTATAAACTGCAATAAGGGACACTCATATAGACAAACTACATATACCAACACAACTTTAGCATCACAGATAGAAATATTAAGCACCAGTTTTAATTACACTTGTAATTTAATTAACCCTTTAAAGACGAAGCGTATCTGTTTTATATAAGGACTCAGTGCGTACCGCGCTGTAAACACTCTCCACTTCGGTTATAAAAACCAGTCTCTTAATGTTTTATAAGGCAAAAGTTGCTGTTTGTTCTGAGATCCGTACAAAACACATAAACGCAATGTGGGCACCACGTAGAATTTTTTAATGTTAAACCAGGTGCTACGTAAAGTTACCGCTAGGCTTTAAAAGGTTAATATACTGACACATAACTGCAGTATCTTCTTCATGCCTGTACTACACAGCTGACGACGATGTGTACTTTATGTTAATATACGTCCTGTCTTCTAGCGGGAATGTCGCGGATTCGATTCCGGATGGAGACATTGGAATTTTTCATTGACGTAATCCTTGAGGTCGACTCAGCCTCTAACAGAAAAGAGTACCACGAATATTTCCTGGGAGGTAAAGGCAGCCGGTGTGTAGGGCTGACAACCTTACCACCTTCATGTGCCGACTGTCTGGAAATCTGGAAGCCTCGACCTCCTGGAACCCTAGAAGCCTGTCCAGGCCTACACAGGGATAGCTTTATCTCTTACCTTATGATTCCCTTTGGGAATGAGTATCCCTGAAGAAGGATCATTTAAACCGAAACATGTAGGAAAACGTAAATTATAAAATAGTAAAACTTACCTTTTGTCACAAAAGCGCAATTAATTGGAATTATACAAAATAAATATACAATGATGTTAAGCTGCATCAGCTAATAACAAACAACAGATATAAAAAGTTTGTACACCCCTTAATTCTCACTGGGGATTACTTCTGTTGATATCATTATACCTTCTCTACACTTACCATAATAAGTATTACATTATAGATGCACGTCATTAACCTATACTATCTTAGCATATCAGCAGTCAATGCAAGTGCCCACAAAACTGTTCATCTATGATATATTTCAATATTGCCTTCCAACATCCTGAGTCACACGGTATGCTGCTGCAGCATGCGATGCCAATCGTGGCCGCGTTACAGTGATTCTTGTAGCTTTTTAGGCGCATTCACTCAATTGTGAAAACACACTAAACTGTCTGCTTTTGTCATGTGTCTCTCCGTGCGTCCGCATGTAACACCTCGGCTCCCACTGGATGCATTTTCATTAAATTTGATATCTGTGTATTTTTCGAAAATCTGTCGAGAAAATACATGTTTGATTAAATCCGACATGAATAACGGGTACAATACATGAATACGTACACAAATTTACGATAATTTCTCGCTGAATTGATCTGAGAATGAGAAATGTTTCAGACAAAAGCTATAGAGAAAATCAAAACACATTATATGTTTAATAACTTTTTTCCCGAAAACCGTGCCGTTTATGACATAATGTGGTAAAAATCTTGCAGAGCCGGACAGGCCACAGATGACAATATAATACCGCGCACGCGCTTTGCATGCTGGATAACTAAGGCTACAGAGACACACCAAGAATATGTGATACTCATTGCTTTTCCACGGCAAAAATGGTTACGGGAACGCCTGTCAATATTACTTTTATACGTATATGGCCTATCTTGTTGTTTTTCTGGCAACTGTCACGGTGTTTCCCAAAGACTGAGCAACACCGCCTTCTTCCTAACCATAACCAACGTATTTTTCGTAGTTATTATCCATACTCAGTGGACGCCACGTAAGTTTTATAGATGACACACTTTAAAACGTAGTTCAGCATCACAAAAATCAAAGGAAGAAAAATCATATTCTTGAATCGACGAAAGGAATAAAATAGAGAATTATCCAAAAATTAGTTAACGGAAAACTTTCCCCGGTATTAGCAGGATTTCCCAGTATACAGTTGTATCAATCAGTTCGTGAAACGGTATAAGAGGGTTGTGAGTTATGTACTGAACATGAAGGATCTCATTTAAAACATTTTTTTCTAAATTCAGTAAGAAACACAGGAATTTACAAAGAGTTTTAGAGTAAATGTTTAACTAATCGGTTAACAGAGAGACAGAGGGGTCCACTTTAACTTAAGCCAAGCTTGTTGCACTTAATTAATTTCCAAATCGATTGCAACATTTTAAAACAGCATTGTTGCTGCATTAAGTACGAAGTAACAGAACATTTGTGACACGTCAATTCAATTTCTCATGCCAAGAACAATGAGTTATTAATATGTAACTAAGACAATTTGGAAAGATGAGTGACGCTATCTGAAGAACGCGTATGGCACAAAACAACGAATCTTACATAATTAAAATATGTGAGGTAACGCCCCATGGAAATAGTGTTCGCAAAAATTAATCGATTTTGCGCTTGTAGTTAGGGAACAGCCGGATCGGCAAAGTGAGAACAGCTGAAGTAGAACAGCACTGAAACTTAATCAATGTAACACAAAGGATATAAATCTCGAAGACACGTCAGTTTGGACATACAACGAACAATCCACAAGGTACGAACTACTGTAATTACAAGTGTACAGCGATTATTAAGAAGCTGAAAATTGCATCTCCAGCGAAAGAGGAATTCATGGACAGGACTGGCCCTCTATATCAAAAAAACTTAATACAAATTAGAGTCTAATCCGGTTATAACGTCATGAAAGGGACTAAATACTTTGTGTCGTTATAAACGAGTGTTGTTATAACCGAGGAGAGTAATGTTATGGTTGAGAGTGAGGAATTAATTGGTACCACAGAATATCTGACGCTATAGACGAGGTGTTGTACAAACAGATGTCGTTATAACCGGGTTCGGCTGTATATTAATTATAAGAAAAATGTTATTCTTTTGTGCTTTAGGTGCGCTTCCAAGGAAAAAATTCGAAAAAAATGCGTTTGGTTTTGTCATCTACATCTTTCCGCAAGAAACTGCTTACGAAGTATGGAAGCAAGTAGGATTAAACGCCAAGTACTAGACACGAACTTAATTTTCTCCGCCTTCAATTTGATTCATTTTAAGAACCACTTCATTTAAAGACCTAAATAGCGTTATATTTTTTTCCTCAAATAACAGTTTGTTCTAGATTTAATTGCCATGAATTACTGAAGCAGAATACACAAATTGGACTCTCTGCTTTGTCAGCCCTCTTCAAGTCAGTCTTTACATCTGCTGATACTGCCTCAGCCAGCCACTGTATCTGCAGTCAGTCGAATTGTCAGCTACTTCATCGCATACTTATGCAGCCAGGCAGCACCAGTTGTCGCTTGCCACAAAGTCAAATGTTCAAGTCTGCAAGACAATTGCCAGGACGGTACTGTAAACACCTGTTTGTCCTTAGTGAGGAGGACAGAACTGTCCACAGCTGATACGTTCAGTTGTTTCCTCCTGGGCAATAAGCTGAATTTCACATCAGCTCGAGCACTCGACTGCGCTATAACTTGTCCGATCTTCTAACGTTCCTACTGCATAGCTACGAAGCCTTACGTTTATTCTGTGCTTTTTATTCCCTCGAATGCCATTACTTGGTTCATAAAACAGCGTGGAATTCCAAGCCATAAGTACAGCTGAGAGATGTAACAGTAAAAGGAAATCATTAAACCACTGAAGATATTTTGTCGTGTTTCAGATACAGGTGTGCTGGTATAAATATGAAGTTTCGGAAGTTTAGTGCATAAAAGGTTTTGCCATCATGTGTACCTGGCGTGTAAAGTTCCAAAACATAAACATAGGACCAAACTGAATCGCGAACTTCAGGATATGTGAATTTCTGCGACCAAAATGAAAACACTTCGCGCAATATAACCCCACTACACTGCTGTCTGCCTTAATCTTTTAAAGCCTAGCGGTAACTTTACATACCACCAGGTTTAACATTAAAAAATTCTACGTGGTGCCCACATTGCGTTTATGTGTTTTGTACGGATCTCAGAACAAACAGCAACTTTTGCCTTATAAAACATTAAGAGATTGGTTTTTATAACCGAAGTGGAGAGTGTTTACAGCGCGGTACGCACTGAGTCCTTACATAAAACAGATACGCTTCGTCTTTAAAGGGTTAATAACCTGACGGTTTGCAAAAAAATCCGTTTTTACATATTTTCCACCTGTGTTCAAAAAGCATACTGGCAGATTAAGCAATCACTTTACCCACAGCAGTGGCTGTAATGACGTTGTTTGGTTTGTACCATCTACCAAAATGTAAATCACATCCAGGGAGACAAAAAACTTGAGGAATTTATTCTCTGTACTAGATCATGTTCCTGAAGAAGGTAGTTTTACCGCACAGACAGCCTGCATCCGCCGGGGCACCCTCAAAGAGACACGATAAAAGAAACATTCTCTAAAGGCAAAAAAAAAACGGTAACGTTGTCTCTGTAAATGCCACGAAGACATATAGGGGCAGCAGCTGTGTAGCCCCACTCATTCTTAACCTCGGCACTAGATGGAGATGGTCAGTCAACTTCACGTCACGGCCACATTTCGCCCGGGAAAGATACTCGGTACTCGCTGAATAGGAAAATAGGTGGCCTGCAGAAAGAACCTGGAGTTTTATAAAAGAGAAAAGCCTCTTGCCTCTGACGGGATTCGAACTCCGGCTCCTTGTTACAACGGACACATGCAGGCGTGATATTTGTCACTCTGACAAAGCCCGTACCACGTCAGATGAAACTGCTGAGGAGAATATTATGAACTAGGAAGGAACAAATAAATAGGATGATGTACGCTATTACATGAAAAAGGGCATTAATATTGTTGGCGCTGTCATAACAAGGCGTATAAATTCGTGTGATTTGTAGTACTCATGCGAAAATGAGGTTGTTGTTGCGTAATAGACAGAATGCTGTCAAGGAAAACGGCTGAAATTTCTGTACATTTCCTATCAGAGTGAGTACGCATCTGTGTCGCGTGCTGACCAATCGCTGTTGAATGTTGCGTCAGAATATGCATGAAGCTGGGCGGGGATTTGTTCTCTCAACATCTGTTATGCATATTACTGTTCGTCGGATTAGGGAAGGCGTCCTTCAGTTCCACGCGTCATGGCTTCACACTCAACTGCTGTTTGTCTACTGCAGTCGAATCTTCATATTCTCACTGCAGGAGCGGGTGTCGTTCAGCCAGTGACTATCTACAGGCAGAATTGTTGCGTTTCGTAAGGTTTCCTTTGACACCATGAAGTCCAGTGGGATTTATGGTGGACAGAGTAGCAATAGGGACAGGATCTCCTAGGAGTCTTTAGGATTTTCCCTGTCAGTATAAATTCCATAGTGCTCCATACTCATATTTCGTCTACATACCATCGACGCTACCAACTGGGAACGCTGTTAAATGATACACTTCTCTTCGCACGACGCCCGCCGGCTGTGTAATCTTCAGGTTTCCTATCCATTGACTTGCGGCGAGCTCTCCAAGGGAGTAAGTATATCGACAGGAACACGGAGCTGATCACTGACCTCATTACAACGCCGAGGTTAATAATGTGTGGATATATACCTACACTTATCCACAGTTCTTCGACACGCGGTGTTTGACTAATCGCAGGGACATTACACCAGCCTTTACGCTATCGCTACGAGAATGGTAAGACAATGAGAGACAAGCGGCTTATGTAACAACAACAATTACAACAACAATAATAATAGCATATTTGTCCTCTACGATGTTACGCCGTGGCGACTAGTAAGTAGCTGTCGACATTTCGGAGGATCCTAGTGACTTTATCTTCAGGAACAAACAGTCCAAGATGAGTGGATTATAATACTGGAACTATAACACATGTTAGTGCAGTCAGAAGGGCTGCATCGGAAAAAAATGCAGAAGAATCTCTTCTTACCATTTTTGGGACCACTCGACGTTGAAGTTGAAGACACAATTCGGTGACTATAAATCAGTCGACATAGCAGATATCCAAGAAGATTGATATCTTCAGTAACACCGCTGTCAGACCCACAAACCTCTTAGCAGCAGCTGTAATCAGGAGCTTATGGGGCTCTGTGCCACTCTCAGTTGTCCCTCACAAACCCGCCACTGCCTACACTTTATTGAACCCGGTAATACGCAGCCAGGAGCTGTTAAACGACAGCCTGAGTTATGGCACAGCCAATGTCTGTGTGTTCCTGTGGTCCATAATTCTCCGCGCATTATGCCAAATACTCTGGTTCAGGGGCGTCCAGTTTGTCACAATAGTTGGCCACGACCTGAAATCCATATGTGTGCAACCTCCTGTAAAATGGGTAGCAGGTCTCCTTCCCGGCGGTAAAGTGGCCAGGGCTTGGCGTTGACTACCCATCCCCTTCTACTGCCGACGTTCAAGAAAGAGTATAGCTACATTTCTATTCTCCCTTTGTACCTTCAAGGCATGCTAGAGGGTGAAATAAGCGATCTATGTCCAAGGTATCGTGGCTAGTGATCTGTTTCATGCGTAAAAGGGTCAATGGAAATACATAAGCAATTTCAACGTTCACCTAGGCTGAAGTTCTCTTTTAAAGCTAAATACAGTCGAAGAACAGAAGTCTTTGGTAAAACAATAAATAGGCCTGCATACAAGGCGGGACAAAGTAGTGTCTCGACAAGATGTAGCACTGTTTTTTTTTTGTAGAAGGGCCCCGCAGCAGACGCTACGGACGCACCGCAGCCTTAAGGCTTATTGTGCAACCCTGTGATGAAGGCGAAAATAAAGTTGATGATCAGTTTTTCCCCCATTTTTCCAAGCAATGGGGCACGGGTGGAATGAAATTGACAAGGTAAAACCGAAGTACGTGGGGGAAAAACCCGTCCCACTGTCACTTCGTCCACCACAAATCCCACACGGACTGCCCAGGAATCGAACCCCGGACCTCCCCAGTGGCATGCCGGAGACTAATCGCCTGAGCCATGGCACGTCCCACGTACCACTGTTAAAAATGGTTCATAAATTGTAATGTAAGAACGGCAAGGCGTAGTTCGGTTAACAGTGCTGTATCAGGGCAGTGGGGTACACGACACCCCGCCGACTACCCAGTTTGGGGGTCCTGAGGGTCAGGGGCCCCCCAGACATACAGAATATTAAAAACGTTTCGTTTCTTTCGGACTGAATTGCGTCCTTCCGACAGAAGGCAGTATTCTGGATCCCTGTTATGAGATCTGGCAGTAATTTTATTAATAATTACGCGAAGGGCACGATTACGGAGTCGCAGGTGGGCCTCCGACCGGTTATCTACGCTACTGGATAACTGTACCAACTTACACGTTCTCAGAAAGGGAATCGTATAATAACAAGTCGAACCCGTTTATAAAGACATCGGTTTATACGATACCTCGTCTATAGCGTCAGATATTCTGTGGTACCAATTAATTCCTCACTGTTAACCATAACCTTAGACTGCTCGGTTATAACAGCACTCGTTTATAATGACACAAAATATTCAGTCCCTTTCCTGACGTTATAACCGAGTTCCACCGCACTTTGCAAGTCCAAGGGGATGGCTACAAACGTCGGTAAAAAAAATCCTCATGTCTTCGCTTCTTACAAAATCTGAGCACCAGTTCCAATAAAAAGAAAGGCAAAAAGCACAGAAGTATTTGGATCTTCAAGTTGTCATTCACAGCCAGAAGACCATTGCTTCCTCCGGAGAGAAAAATTTTTGTCCTGTCTTGTCAAGAAAAATACAATCGTGATTTTCAGCATGATTTCGCATGCTGCAGAGTGCAAGAAGCAAGCAATTCCCTAAAAGTCTGAAATTCAGCTACACAATACATAGGCCGAGTTTCTACTTGTCTGATATGTGTCTTCAGTAAAGAGACCGCTCAGTTAGCTTCGTTTCGTAGTCCTTACCTCTTCTGCCTACTCACAGTAGGTGTCGTGGTTGTTTATTTTCACTTGACCAAACTCAGACACACACCACAGTCGTTAGGACTCCTCTGCACGAGGGATCGGCCCGTTGCAGAGACCTCTACCTGACAACACAAACACTGTACAAGAGAAAAAACATCCATGCCTCCGGTGGGATTCGAACCCACGATCCCAGCAAGCGCTCGGCCGTAGACCTACGTCTTAGACCGCGCGGCCAGTGGGATCGGCCGGTCAGTCAGTGACTATTCAGAACAGGCGAGACTACCAACATATTTTGTATGTTTATGCGGTTTCACATGGGTCGTTCTCCATAACATATACACCGGTCAACTTCGCAGAACCTAACTTCTCCTATAAGGAATACAACTAACTGCCTGCTCGATATCAAATTAGCCGCAGGACACACGAGACCGTTAGTGCACGTTTACTGTGTAAGCACCGCTAGTGGGTTCATTCCTTATACTGAGAATAATATCACGCACTTTTTATTTTGCCTGCGACCCAGAAAATAATTAACACTAATTAAACAAGCAGACTGTAAGTCCAATTATACCGTGCCAGACTTAGGGAGGTTTACAGTACGTCAAGGGTGCTAGATAATAATACCTTCATATAAAATATTAGTATATATTTAATATATTCTAAATTAATTAAAGCAGTCATAAACATGTGTCTATTCATACGCATATTAGCCGCTTCCTTCTGTCCAAGATGTATAATTACTGTCATTCATCACTGGAAAACACATAAGGGGCTGCACAGTGCCAAATAGCTACATGTTTATCAAAGCAATCTACCGCCACTTTAAAAGAAAAATAGTTTTAATAATTTCTGAACACGTACATTTACTTCAAAATAATACGGTGCGATCTGAAGCGAAAATAATTGCAGAAAAGAAACCAAAATATCGTGATTAAAGTCAACGAAAATTTGACGTATTACAACAGTTTTTAAGGGCATTTTCACTCGTTACCAGAGACACCGGGGGTTGCTAAGTCACTCCAACGTGCATGATTGTACTTCCACCTCTTTCTAGCATTACAATATAAGCGTGATGTAAAAGAATTTGATTGTTTTCACACCACAGTCATATATCGAAATCTTAAGATAAGGTTGTTCATGGGCACCCCACCCCATGAAGGTATACAGGGGAATGGAGATATAGCCCCATTTATTCTCAGCTTCACCCCAGGAGTGAGATGAGTGATCAGCTTAACGTCACGGCCGGTTTAATCCCACAGAAAGAGCTCTGGTACCTACTGAACAGGAAACTGGATGGAATCAACATCCGGTCTGGACGTTCTGGAGAGGACAAAAATCTTTATCCCTACCGGCAATCGACCACAATTCCTCGGTTCTCCAGCATGCAACCGAGTCACTACACCGGCTATGTTATCCCAGATCTGATGTTGGAACATATTTCTATTACAGGAAAAAGAACGGTTCTTAACCTACGGCCCACAAAGGCAATAGGCCTAGCGCTTGAGGATTGCACACAAAGACGAGGACGCCGAAACCGACATGAAACTGCAATTTAAAGCTCGCCAGTTTCTTGAAATCCTATTTATAGTGACGTAGCTAATTATCTAATCGACACAAATCAAAGCTACGTACATCCAAAAAAAAAAAAAAATTGTGAAAACCCCGATACCAAATTTGAAGAAGATTAATTTTTCCTAAGACAAAATATGCGTATGGGCATGATCTCATAGTGACCTCTTTAATAAATTGAAAATATCCAGGGAAAATTACTCTATTCTTACTCGGAAGATTGTTCCGCTTCTTGCTGCCTTGTGCAGTAAATTGCACATCACTGCATCCATGAGCTCCTCAAAGTCTCTTCATATTGTGGACGGGTTATAACAAAGTGATATGAGACAACAGTCTTCGCAACTAGTAGAATATATTATAAAGTCTCGTGCTAACTCTACATACCTCCAGGTTTGACCGTAGAAACTGCATGCGTCACAAACACTCCAATAGTATGTTCCCAGTTGCAGTACAGCCCCGATCATCCGACCCAAACGGACCAACAGGTGGTTGCATTACCGGAAATGTCGAATAATACGGAAGTGAAATGGGAGTGTATTACAAGTACAAATACTTATGGTTTATGAACAATTATTCTACAGTACAGCTAACATTGGCGCACGCCGTGATGCAGTTGGTTGATTCACTGCGCCACAAGCCGGCCTCACTATGGCCGTGGGGTTGACTCCGCTTCTAACAGAAATGGGTACCAGTGGTATCTCTTCGGGGGGGGGGGGGGGTAAAGGCGGCCGGTGCGTAGGACTGAACCTTACCACCTTCAAGTGCCGACTGTCTGGAAATTCTGGGAGCCTCAACCTGCTGGAGGTCTCAGGGCCTGTCTAGGCCTGCACAGGGATTGATTTACCTTTTTACCTTTCACAAGTAGCATAACAGAGTACGAAATTAATGCTTGAAGAAGCAGTGAGAGGGGGAGTGGGATGCGCGAGTATGAATGCGCGCGAAGCACAAAATTGTAAATAGCACGTCGTGTGACTGTCGGGTAAACCGGCATATGTCAGGTAACTGGCGGTCGGATATTTGGGACCCTACTGTATTCTCACAATAAACAGCGATTATTGTCCTAAAACTCAGTTCATCTTTCTTTAAAATGGACAAAGATGCTGTAAATATTTGAAATATTTTTGGTACTGAAATGTTCAAGTTATACGGAATGAAACTAAAACGCAAACGCTGGAATTATCCACCACATCATGTCTAAAGTCACGTCTTGAGAATACTGCCACACGTTCGCATTAATGAACCTCAATATGTGACCCGCGTTCAGAGTTTACTGTCGACACTGGACACACTTGATGTCAATGCTGCTACACTCAGGGGCGTAAATACAGCGGGGTCAGTGTTGCTGCCGCCCCGCGAGGCACAGTCCAAGAGGTGGAAAAATTAGCGGAAAAATTAATGTTTTCAATGAAAAAAAATTGTTGCAACATACTTACATATGATATACATTTTATTTATCATTGCATTTACTGTTGTAAAAAGAAGAAGATATTCCACTTTCCAAAACGAATAGAGTTTTTAATTTGTGGTTTCTGTGTGGCCTGATGATGGTTCCTTGAACCGAACCTGGTTGCCCCTATATGGTTTTAACCATTTCAAGCCTAGCGGTAACTTTACGTACCAACAGGTTTAACATTAAAAAATTCTACGTGGTGCCCACATTGCGTTTATGTGTTTTGTACGGATCTCAGAACAAACAGCAACTTTTGCCTTATAAAACATTAAGAGACTGGTTTTTATAACCGAAGTGGAGAGTGTTTACAGCGCGGTACGCACTGAGTCCTTAACCTTTTAAAGCCTAGCGGTAACTTTACATACCGCCAGGTTTAACATTAAAAAATTCTACGTGGTGCCCACATTGCGTTTATGTGTTTTGTACGGATCTCAGAACAAACAGCAACTTTTGCCTTATAAAACATTAAGAGATTGGTTTTTATAACCGAAGTGGAGAGCGTTTACAGCGCGGTACGCACTGAGTCCTTATATAAAACAGATATGCTTCGTCTTTAAAGGGTTAAAAAAGCAAAGGTTTGATGCTGATCATGTAACAGTAAGTGGAAATACATACTTTTGTATCTGCACACCAACCGGGATGTTCAATATTAAACTTACAAAAATGAAAAAAAAAATCTGCACTTAACAGATGTTAAAGTACTCAGACGAATAAAAGTGCATTCAGTTAAGAACTGCGAGTTTTTAAAGCTCTAACCTATGTTCAAGGCGGCCAGTGTGATTACTCGCCCCCAGGCGTCTACAAACCCAGCTGCGTCACTGGCTGCACTACACAAATATTAAGTTATACCATTTTCCGTGATTTAATTTAACCCAATCTTAGAGTGCTGCGGTAACGTTCCGTAAAACATGTAACAGCAGCACGCCAACCATTAACAACCCATCTTCAGCAGGCTACATGCCAAAATAAGTAACCACTTTTCTAGTTTGACGTTAGGTGTAACAATCCTGGAAGCTACAAACACTTACGTGCGGTCTGGGATCTGCGAAATGTTGCAACTTCCATTCAGAATGTCAACAGGGGTTCTGCCAGCCGGTTGGTCGTTTTGCCCACTACCGGAGTTCAACATTGTTACTGCTACATAACTCGCTTACGTTGACAAATGGCTGTGTCACTGCAGGAACAGATAACACCCCAAACACAGAGCATCCCTTATTGCACGACCTGACAAGATATTAATGTCTACACTGCAATCCACTATTATATAGCCAGACCATAAAGTCTCAATCCGTTTTACTGAATAAAGATAAATGTGAACGCTACGACTGAACTCTGGTTCATTCCAGTACTATACCTCAGCCCTGTGCTACAAACCCGTTTTAAACCCGTATTGTACTTCAAACGTACATTACAATATCACGAACAGGACACATATTATTCCCCTTAAAATTATATCTTATTTATTTGAAATATTTCAATTTTAAAACTACAAATGGAGGTACAGAAACTGAGATCTGCAGTATTCTGGGATATTAGAGCAGCGTCGAGTGGTAATCCTTTACCGACGTTTCGGAACAACGTTATCAGTCCCGCCTTCAAGCGTCTTCTTGGACTTCTTGACCCTCGAAGATGGGACCGATACGTTGTCCCGAAACGTCGGTAAAGGATTACCACTCGACGCTGCGTAATATCCCAGAATAGCGCAGATCTCAACGACATCGCGGCGCAAACCTGAAATCACAGAAACTGTGCCGACAGTTCAACAAATTGTACTCGGAGCAGTACCCACGAAAATAATGAGTTAAAAGCCTGACAATGGGGAACAAGAGCTCTCCGAAACGTCGCTTTCTGTTCCATTCTTAACGGCATGCGATGACCCCAGAACAACTTAGTAAATAACTTCGCCTTGAAAGCTTCAAAAGTGACACGTACCGATAAATGTACCTTCATGTGCCGACTGTCTTGAAATCTGGAAGCCTCAACCTCCTGCAGCCCTCAAGGCCTGCCCAGACCTGTACTGGGACTGCTTTACTTTAATTTGTCCTTCGGCGCATATTAATACAGCGGCTTGCTTTTTCAGTTTCTAGTCATTCCTTACAACCAATTTTTACTTTTGATACTTGTGTATTATTACATTGACAACTCTTATTTCAATTGTTGTTTAACGTCTCTAGTACTTTCCCAATCCGACGTCCCTGCCCTTGCATTGAATCAAAGAAATTATCTCTGCCTTTTGAATAACTCCCAGCTGCCCCACTATTAACGATAAAAATTTCGATCCACATAGAAACACAGATATAGAATTTTAGTAAGGTCTGTCTTTGGCACTTTGCAAGTAGACCTGTGCGTGTTTTTATAACTCCCTAGCACCCTTTAAATACCCTATACAGTATAGAGTTACATTTCAAAATAACTCTGTCTGTCATAGTCTGTCTACACTGTCTGCCTATACAGTCTGTCTAAACTGTATAGACCTAATTCAAAATACACGATTCTTGTATTTAATTACATACGGCGAATTAATAGGCAAGAAAGTTAACTAAAGGTCTTTATTCTCTGCAGTGTAACATCTGTCAGAAAATAGAATATAGCGCAGGCTTCAGTGAGTTGCCGTTCCTCTAATTTCAGTAACAGTGAAATATGATATAAACTTGTGATTATTGAAACGGGCTTTAGGCACCCAGTCAGTAAGCCTGAAAAGTAAGAAAATACAGTCCTCCCCCTCCTCCCCACCCTCATTATTCTCGTCCGAATGAAATTACTACTAATATTTGCGATAATTGTATTTATCGCAGCTATGTTAAGACAGACGGAAGTGGTCTGGTATATGACGTCCTGTCGATTGATAAATGATTACCGACGTTTCGGAAGAGCTTTCTACCTACAACGAACAGTCTTTTGGGCTAAATATCAGAATCAGATGACTGCAAATCTTCATAAAAAAGCACTCAAATTTTTGCAGTTGAACTGTGACAAGAAATGGTCCTCGCCTGTTTACAACTCTGTCGATAAATAACGGAGATTATTTGTTAAGAATAGCTCAAACAGCTCTGAACCATGACTACGTCACTGTGCGTATAGCAACTGCAGCCAAACTGACGGCCTGCATTTGGAGATGTTTCTGGCACTACTAAGGCAGGTGTTAGAAGGTGACACTAATAAGGAACACGACAAAACGAAAGTCTGCTCTAGAACCAGCAGCCTCAGAAAAAAATAGTTGTTTTATCAGCAGCAGCCTGCATTTAAAAACATTACTTATATCCTGTCCAGTGCAATTTAAAGAACCAAATATAATCACAAACAGGGAGTATTTGAAAAGTAAGTGGCTTTATACTATGTATGTATGTATGTATGTATGTATGTATGTATGTACGTATGTACGTATGTATGTACGTATGTACGTATGTACGTATGTACGTATGTACGTACGTACGTACGTACGTACGTATGTATGTATGTATGTATGTATGTATGTATGTATGTATGTATGTATGTATGTATGTATGTATGTACGTACGTAAGTACGTACGTATGTACGTATGTACGTACGTACGTATGTATGTATGTATGTATGTATGTATGTATGTATGTATGTATGCATTTATGCATGTATGTATGTATGCATGCATGCATGTATGCATGTATGCATTTATGTATGTATGTATGTGCGTATGTATGTATGTATGTATGTATGTATTATGTATGTACGTATGCATGCATGCATGCATGTATGTATGTATGCATGTGTGTGTATGTACGTATGTATGTATGTATGTATGTATGTATGTATGTATGTATGCATGCATGCATGCATGTATGTATGTGTGTGTATGTATGCATTTATGTATGTATGCATGCATGTATGTATGTATGTATGTATGTATGTGTGTTTGTGTATGTACGTATGTATGTATGTACGTATGTATGTATGTATGTATGCATGCATGTATGTATGTATGTATGTATGCATGTATGTGTGTATGTATGCATGTATGTATGTGTGTATGTATGCATGTATGTGTGTATGTATGTATGTATGTATGTATGTATGTATGTATGTATGTGTGTATGTATGCATGTATGTATGTGTGTATGTATGCATGTATGTATGTATGTGTGTATGTATGCATGTATGTATATGCTATTATTATAGCGATTGTATTAAAGATTAAGAACCAGTTTTGATCATTGTTACCATTAGCCATCATGAACATGCTTACAGTCATAGAGTTATACATAGGTTAACAATTATTGCACGTTTCTGTTTACATAAAGTTTACAGCTGCCTCGTCAAACCACTAACACAGCTCGCAATACACAGTGACCGAACACAACTTCACAACACATTTCCTTTTTGAACATCTAAATAAACACAAGTAACATAACTGTACTGCACAGACAGCTTATTGGAAACACGCAGTTAGAAACGACATTCACTGATATTCAAAAATTTGAAGCACCATTAACACGTTCATAAAATCCTTTCATTTGACCCTACGCTAAGCTAGTTTCATTCAGTCCACGTCCTCACGTCCTAATATTTTCACATTAGCGTTCCTTCTGCTTCAAGGTCTTCTACAAGACCTCCTCCACGTAATTATGTAAATAACTTTGGTCCTTTCTTATACCACTCACCCTTGCTGCACGCCATACAGAGCCCCACATAAAACCCCTTGTCAGTCTAAGCCAGAATACTTCGGAAAAATGGACGTAAGAAATAAAAATTTTGATCGCCCTTAAACTATGTGAAAAACACATTACCTTGAAACAGACATTAACCCTTTAAAGACGAAGCCTGTCTGTTTTATATAATGACTCAGTGCGTACCGCGCTGTAAACACTCTCCTTTTCGGTTATAAAAACCAATCTCTTAATGTTTTATAAGGCAAAAGTTGCTGTTTGTTCTGAGATCCGTACAAAACACATAAACGCAATGTGGGCACCACGTAGAATTTTTTAATGTTAAACCTGGTCGTACGTAAAGTTACCGCTAGGCTTTAAAAGGTTAATAGAGCTCGGTTGATAGTCTAACAGCACTGATGGTGGCAGGTTAGGCAATATCGCAACAGGCATTTGTTAGTAGACTTAATATTATCACGAATTTATGAGGTTCCCACAGCGGTGCTGACGGCGACACCGTTTGCTGGGGTATGGTGCCGTGTGAATTGGTGTATAGGTAATAACGTTTCAGATGATCTTGCTGTTTCCATTTACAGGATAGTCTGAGAAGACTGGAATTCTTGGAGGGCATGTGGCAAGCATGAGGGAGATACCTGAAGGCAGAGACCGCTTGGGGTAGACAGAATAACGTTACAACGAATCGTAAAGAAATGGGTTGGGAGGCTGTTGTGAACGTGTTAATGAACAGTAAAGGTAAAGCAGTCCCTGTACAGGACTGGACAGGCCCTGAGGGTTCCATGAGGTTGAGGCTCCCACAATATCTAGACAGTCGGCACATTGTAAGGTTGTGAGCCCTACGCACCGGCCGTCTTTACCCCCAGAAAATACCCCTGGTACTCATTTGTGTTAGAGGTTGAGTCAAACCCAGAGACGCAGTGAGGCCAGAAGGATTAAGTCAGTGAAAAATCACACCATCGGGAACCGAACCCGATACCTTCCGGCTTTGAAAGCAGTGCCTCAACCAACTGCGGCACCACGTGTCCCTAATGAAATTTAAGTTTACAAAAAATGCAGGGAATGTCTTGACTAGCTAAGGCACTACTAGCTTCTCAAGAAGGACTCTGCCCCAGGGAATTACATTTATATCCAGTTTCCGAAACTTACGGCTCAAGAAATCCGACCACAAAAATTCATTTCTTAAATTATTTCAATGGCTGGAAACGAAGGCAATTCGTAATGCGCCATTAGTACAGTTACTCACTCTCAACAAAGAAATGAGGTTGTGCAAATCACAAGCGTTTAGTTAGCCAGTCTCCTACTGTAACCTAGGTCTACGGGGGAAACACGGTTTTCTGTAGTTCAATGCACGAAAAATTACAGTAAAGGAAAGTTTATTGATTTCGTGCCCGTTTACAGTATAGGACTGCAACAGATTCTTCTTGCAGAAAACTACACGTTCTCACACACACAGACACATACACACAACCCTTCTTATAGCATTGAATATTAACATATGACCTCAGAGCCAAGCATGGGAACTGCACGCCAATAAATTGTTATGGTGCAGCATGAATTTCATATATACGGTACGCACTTTAAATATAATATGACCATCTTTCATGTCATGCGCAACCAACACTGTAATGAAATTCTGATTACAAATGCCGTCACTACGAGTAGGTTCTCTCTAGCCGTTTTTAAGAATGAGGTAATAGAGGTCTGGTAAATCATGGTCTAATAACCATAGATACCTTCGAAAGAATATACGGAGTCAAGGGTTAAAGGCAAAATCATTAAGTCTTCTCACTCAGTTTGCAGCCAGGAGAAGTCTAAAACGAGCGTGTCGATATGCATGGAATATACAAGTCAGACAAGTTATTTGTGTCACATAAACAGTGTGTAATGTTTATTCGCGGTTTATTTAATGGCACGGTCAGACTTCAGGCTATACTATAGTGAGGACTTGCAGTGACATCGACGAGGGCAGCGTGTTACCAGGGGATGCACTTGCACCAGCTTGGGATTGTTAAATGACTTACTTTTCCAGGTGCCTTCGCAAAATTGCGAAAAGGAACTATTAGCTGCGTGACGTCATATGTGTCTGTCTGTCTGTCTGTCTGTCTGTCTGTCTGTCCATCCGTCCGTCCGTTTGCATGGAACAACTCGTCTCCAACTGGATGGCTTTTCATTAAATTTGATATTTCAATATTTTTTAAATCAGCTGAGGTATGTCATGTTTGATTAACCTTTTAAAGCCTAGCGGTAACTTTGCGTACCACCAGGTTTAATATTAAAAAATTCTACGTGGTGCCCACATTGCGTTTATGTGTTTTGTACTGATCTCAGAACAAACAGCAACTTTTGCCTTATAACACATTAAGAGACTGGTTTTTATAACCGAAGTGGAGAGTGTTTACAGCGCGGTAAGCACTGAGTCCTTATATAAAACAGATATGCTTCGTCTTTAAAGGGTTAATATCTGACAGCAATAATGGGCACTTTACGTGAAGATGTGTCTACATTTATGACAATATCTCGCTCAGTTCTTCTTAGAATGAGAAATTTTTCAGAAAAAGTTGTACAGAAAATCAAACCACACATTTTACGTTCCTTAACTTATTCCCGAAAATTGTGCTTTTTTCAGGTAATGTGAAAAAGTATAGTACACTCGGAGAAGCTACAGATGGGAACACACAACGGTGTATGCGCACTGCATGCTGGATAACTACGGCTACAGACACACATTCTAAATATGTAACATTTACTGCTTTTACACGACAACAATGGATATGCGAACGCGCATCACTGTTGCGTTTATACGGAAATTACCTCTCTTGTTGCGTGTAATGATTTATTAAATCAGAAAATAAAAATTCTACAAAAACGGTACTAAACCTCGTACAGTCCCTACAGTTTTAGGCTGAGTGTGCCTTACATACTTGTTGTCTTTAAATAGAAACATCATTCTCCTCGGTTTCTCCACTACAGATCACCAAAATGTCTATTCACTTAACGCATATGGAATATGCAACACCTTGTTCAAAATCCGTGCCAGCGCAGGTGTTTAGTGACCTATATTATAAAAAACACAATTGTATGCAAAACATCAAAATTGATAGTCTGAATAAATAAAGCAAAGTTATGGAGGAATTATTTTCTTATCTTACTATGTTCGATACTACATAACATCCCGCGCACTCTATAGGCCTTTAGGCTGACAGTACTAAAGTCATATTCCTTGCTGCATTCGTGTTCTGCATTTTGGATATGTCAACAGCGTGTCCAAAACCAATGTACGTACATCGATATCGAGCTGATACGGCAAGGGAAAGCAAGCAGCACAAGACAATAACAGTTTTTATTATTGAAGCTCCACTGGTTATGTTGCGAGTAATTATATTTGGCAGATTTTAGGAACTGTTAAATAATTCCTTACAATTCGTCTGACGAACTGTTCTTAAACAAAACCTGTGTCCGTAAGACCAGACTGTACCTGATATATACCAGATTTCATAATTTCACACTGGCCAAGTCGCCACCAAGAAACACCTGGTTCTAACACATCAATGCGTTGTTACAAAGAAAGAATAGTTAGTGTATTAAAAAAAATGGTGGTTACAGGGCTGATAGTTTCAATATTCCTATAAAACAATTAACCTACAGTAAGTTACATATTTTTCTAACGTCTATACCTACATAAAAATTCAAGATCGTGTACTGAATATCCCAGAAGAACGAAATCCTTATATTTCAGTTATTTATTTGGAGCACTAATTTTATCAGTGGCATAATTAGCCTAGTAAAATGTATCACTAATTTACAACGAACACAAACACAAAAATTAGCGTGTCTATATCATATACATACGAATTTAAAACAATTTCAAAGTAGAATTACTGGCAATATTATTGGAAGGAAAATATCTCTTTTTTTTTCACAGTCTAAAAATTAACACCTCTAAGTCCTGCATAATATACTGACTGGCATGTGATGCCAACAATGGCAGCGACCATATCTTCCATACATACACGAAATATAAAAACTAGCTATGCATTATTGTTTTTGACGCGTGACAGGCTACATGAAGTGAATCCAATTAATGCACAAGTGGCTCTCCTGAGGACAGCACCAGTCTGCTGTCAGACGCAGGACAGACTGCACTACCTCGCACTAATAAAGACCGATGTGATCTGTACGTTCTGCACTAGGCTGGTTGCGGCTGCCTTTCCCGTCTGAGTTACCGTTTATGTAAAACGACACAAAATGAGCACTAAGTCTGTTTAGATGACTTATTGAGTACTCCAAGTAATTAACCTCACAAGGAAGCCTCCCATAAAATTGTGCAGCACCTCCGTTTATATCAGAATAAACTACGGTAACAGAATTTTATGTATTCCATACCGAGCACGTATTCACTAGAACAGCAAAACAACAGACCAACACGTGCACACGTACTTTTGTTGCTTGTAGAAGTTGCTTATAAAGTGAACTTCTACAAGCGATAAAAGTACGTGTGCACGTGTTGGTCTGTTGTTTCGCTATTCTACAGTAACAGACGGTAGTCCGGTGATAATTGTCAGACAGGTTTATATTCGAAAGAGATACCCGGAATACCGTACGAGCCCGAATATAGGGCCAGAGTCTGTTATTCCTTCCAGACGTCGAAATTTGAAAAAAAAAACTTTTGAAACGTTTCGGAGGCGTGGAACAGACTGGAGAAAAAGAAATAAAGTGAATGAACAAAATTCTCAGGGGGGGATCGATGATAATATTGTTTTTAAGGTGCTAAACTTTTGTGTAGTGACGGTTTTTTGGATATTATGAGAGCATATTTAATTTTAATGTAGAACATCCCCGTTGGTATATTTATCAAACCTACAGGGTTTCTACTTCTATAGTTTCTGTTAATGGCCTGATGATGGCTGTGTACTAAGCCGAAACTACTTGCCAAGCTTGTTGAGTGTAACTGACGAACTAACAGACATACATTTTACCGGATATTTAGATTACTTTTCACAGACTGTATTAAAAAATATGGCTGCTGCGCGAAACCTGCAGGCTACATAGCTCTTCGTTTGTAATCGGCCACGAAAAAATGTCAAAGCTTCACACACACACACACACACACACACACACACACACACACACACACACACATACACACACACACATCATGTGTGATATTAAATGGTAACACACTTAAAATCTCAGAAAATCGTACGAACGCAGTGGATGCAGGAGGCACATTCCACACTGTTAAAGTCGAAGTAGCCTGATACCCACCATTGCCATCTAGTGCCGAAATCTTGAATGCGCTCAAACCTACCGCCACATATTCTATGGCCTCCAATACAGAGAAAATGTCTACATTTTCTTTAAAACAACAGCACGATGACACGAAGCAATGGCGATGTGTGGAGAACCTAAGATATGCAGTTCTATAATTAAAAATTTTCATTTCCTAAAAAGAAGAAAATACTAGACAACGACCACGACAGAGTCAATAGCAGAGAAGTATTCGGCATGGGTAACAGGCTATTGCTAACCTCAAACAGGGGCCTCAACGGCAGCACTTGGTAACAATCAACGGGTTCTAAAGATGTATCGACCCCAGCATCTAAATGCAGTAGTCACACCGCACTAGCTAAACACTGTACACCGATTATCAGGTACCGAAAAGTTCAAAGGATGACTCATAGGTTATACGAAGGTTCCAAACTAACAAACAGGGTTCCATAATACGTGTGTGACATGTGGGGGCAGGGGGGAAGGGTACGAAACAAACTGCGGCACTAACCCTTCGGGCAGCCGGGTCTCAAACGTGGTGTTCTCCAGTTGTCTCAGAACAGCTTTCACTAATTCACATACAGTCTGTCACAGCTAATTACCTCTCTGTAAAACCAGCTGTAATTTATCTTCACACCTGGTAATAATCATTGCCTTCTTCCATGAATTTAAATTCGTAATCGCCATGTCATGAATGCTAGGAAGAGCACACTTCATGACAAACCACTCACAGTCAATAAACTCCCCTCGGACTACGTATTAAGCGTCGGAATATATTACTAATTTCAGGGTTTAAACCAAACCTGCCAAATTCAAACCAGGTTGCGGGCCAACTCCAAAATCCAACTTGAAAACCTGGGCTGACACACGAAATGTCTCCCGCACCCCCCNTACATACATACATACATACATAC
Organism: Coptotermes formosanus; assembly: GCA_013340265.1. Classification (NCBI taxonomy): domain Eukaryota; kingdom Metazoa; phylum Arthropoda; class Insecta; order Blattodea; family Rhinotermitidae; genus Coptotermes; species Coptotermes formosanus. The sequence continues at coordinate 385,204 of BLKM01008216.1, forward strand.
ATACATACATACACACATACATACATGCATACATACATACAAGGCTAAAACATAGCACGGAATGCTGTTGGCAGACAAGTATTTGACAGAAAAACAAGTTTTCTATATGCCGTAAGAATGTTTGCTGTTCTGTTCCGCAAGAAGTACAGTAAAACTAAAGATATCAAAATGACTGGGGATATCACATTATAAACCTGGGGGTGCCAAGTGGTTTAGAAACCTGATTAAAAAGTGTCTACTAGCCTAAGTTTGTTGTGGTTAAGTGTCTAATGCCTTCTTTGGGTTAAAGGTTATTGACCGCAAACACTAAAAGCTTATTATATATGTCTGAAGTTTAAGTTAATTTTCGTTTAACGATTCCCCAGTAGCCATTTCTAAATGAGCCGAAGTTCGCATTCGACTTAGACCCTTGGCGTCGCTAGCGCTTCCTGAGACTCAGACGGTAACAGATCGTAATGGTTCTTTATTGTCACTTCATACACAGCGCTGCCTTACGGTCCGTGACACAAATGCTTTTGTAATAACTATAGGTGGCTAATAAAATTCGAGAAATATAAAGCAAACAGTTGCACTCCTACAAATGCGCGTGCTGACAGCTCTTAAGATATATGTGGATGGAAGAGCCAAATTGCGTACGCCAGGAAAGTAAGTTTGTGTTAAGGTGCCTCGTTAAAACAGCAGCCTGTATTATCGAACTAATCTGATCAATGCTGAAATACGAGTATGTTTTCTTTATACTGCTAAATATCCATTGGAAAGGACAATACAGTCCGTAAATATATCTGCATGTTTAACCCTTAGAAGCCTAGCGGTTACTAAGTATACCCTCAGTTTTAACATCCAGAAGTTCTACATTCTGCCCGCACAGTGCATTTATGTGTTTTGTAAGCATCTCATAACAAACACCGGATTATTTCCCTATACAGTATCAACTGATTGGTATTTAAGTAAAGAAGCAGTGTGTTTACTGCGCGGTACGAAATAAACCTTTAAATACAATGCACGTTAGTTTTCTTAACCTTTTAAAGCCTAGCGGTAACTTTACGTACCACCAGGTTTAACAATAAAAAATTCTACGTGGTGCCCACATTGCGTTTATGTGTTTTGTACGGATCTCAGAACAAACAGCAACTTTTGCCTTATAAAACATTAAGAGACTGGTTTTTATAACCGAAGTGGAGAGTGTTTACAGTGCGGTACGCACTGAGTCCTTATATAAAACAGATACACTTCGTCTTTACAGGGTTAATGTAATAAGCACTCCAAATGTTCATACAGAGAGCGTTTTGAATAAGTAACATTGCGTAGTGCGTTATTATGCTACGCTGAGCAAACAGCAGCCAGCAGAAACATAAATTTAATGTTAAATTCGAATAGAACTATTTCCTTATTAAGTTATCAAATCATTCACTAAGCGACTATATGTAAGGTTTAAACGAATACAGACCTTAGTTCTAGGAACCTTCTTCACTCAGTTCTAGGAACCTTCTTCACTCGATGCAGCAACAGCAATATTTTTTTAGTAAACAACGCCTACACAAATGCGAGAAGCGTTCCATTATGGGTCACGTTGCGACAGTAAGTACTGACCTCAGATCCGTAAAACAGAGTTGAAAGACATTTAGAAGAAAAAGTCACTTTATTTATCGCAAAACATAAAAACCTTCGTTTTCTACAAGCTAAAAAAAATTCCTAAAATTCAACAAAGATACCTTAGAGCTTTTTATGTAATTACATACTTCTCTATAATCTTAAATTTTATAGACTTTAAAAGCGGTATTCGCAATAAATTAAACAGCCTACCTGCGGCCTTAGGGCACCACTCCTCTTATTTCTGTAAAGGCCTCAAAATTATTATGTGTACACAGTATTGGAAGCACGTATAGATAGGCGTTTTGAAAAGACTGGCTGTTATGCCGTCGCGTGGAAATATATTGCCTGCCTGCTTGAACGGATGGTGTGTGTTAGAGGGATAGAGGGTGATAGCACATAAATCTATGTATATAAAAACCATACACAGCATCTCCCTCTATGGTGATTTCTTTACGATCATTATTAACTGACGTTTAGAGGTGCAACCTCTTGGCCCTTTGGAGTTCCTCCACTCAGACCTTCATTACATTCATCCTTGATACAGTGTGCGCCAAAATATTGTTCACGTTGTGTTTGCTGTCTGAGGCTGCCTTCCCAGCGGAACGGTGGGAACTCGAACGGGAGAAAGGGCAAAGGGATCGCTGACTTCACCTGGCGGTGCTCTAATGTGCTAAACGAAAAGATGATCTGTTTTTCTTATCATTATACACTTTAGTATCCTCTCAACCTACTGGAATCATTGTTATCTGCGTTATATATAGCATAAGCATTGTCCTATCAACCGTTTATATCACTGCGATCTACAGCACAATCGGAATCCTATCAACCGTTTATAGCACTGTTTTCTACAGCACAAGCGGAATCCTATCAACCGTTTATAGCACTGTTATCTACAGCACAATCGGAATCCTATCAACCGTTTATAGCACTGTTTTCTACAGCACAAGCGGAATCCTATCAACCGTTTATAGCACTGTTTTCTACAGCACAAGCGGAATCCTATCAACCGTTTATAGCACTGTTATCTACAGCACAAGCGGAATCCTATCAACCGTTTATAGCACTGTTATCTACAGCACAAGCGGAATCCTATCAACCGTTTATAGCACTGTTATCTACAGCACAAGCGGAATCCTATCAACCGTTTATAGCACTGTTATCTACAGCACAAGCGGAATCCTATCAACCGTTTATAGCACTGTTATCTACAGCACAAGCGGAATCCTATCAACCGTTTATAGCACTGTTATCTACAGCACAAGTGTTGTCCTGTCAACCGTTTATATCACCGTTATCTACAGCACAATCAGTGTCGTATCAGCCGTTTATATCACTGTTATCTAAAGCATAATCGGAATCCTATCAACCGTTTATATCACTGTTATCTACAGCACAATCGGATTCCTACCAAATGTTTACAGCACCGTTATCTACAGCACAAGCGGTGTCCCATCAACCGTTTATATCACTGTTACCTACAGCACAATCGGAATACTATCAACAGTTTATATCACTGCTGGCTACAGAATAAACGGTGTCCTTTCAACCCACTGTTGTCTCTGTTGTCTACAGGTGTCCTATCAACCCACTCTTTTCATTGTTGTCTACAACACAGTGTGCTGTCAGCCCACTGTAATCTCTGTTGTCTGCATCCTAAACGGTGCCCTGTCAACCAACTACAGTAGTCTCCAGCACGGTGCCTTTTGAATTTTTGACTGTAACTCTGGCAATAGCAATGTAGAAAGTGATAGAAATGAAAATGTATTTTTATATATTTATATATATATAGATATAGAATGTTTCGAGGGGCACAGCAGTCAAGCATATTAACACTACAGTATGTGTAAGCGAAAAACTGTTTCTCATAAAAAGAACCTATATACACTTAAGAGTCAAAATCTGAAATATGGAAGCTCTGGAGAACGAATCCATTAACGTTTAGATATTTAAACGGCCTGCTCAATCCTTGGGAAGCGTGGAAATGGCACGTTCATGAATAGTCTTTCTACAACGAATGGTTTTCGAGCACTCGGAGTACGAATTCCAACAGAATATTTTTCCTCGCCTAGCGCGCTATTACCAGCATTTCCATACAATAAATTAATTATAGGCACAAACTTGGCAGGTGTCAACACCCTTTGCGGAACGCCACCCTGTGACCTTCTCGTGTCGCAAACAACTCGGCACGTCAGTATATTTTGACACTTATGTAATGTAGTTTTGCAGCTACTCAGAGTAGATACACAGGACAGGCCTTCATGTATGAAAAGAGACGCACAATGGTGTAAACAAAATTATTACACCTGAAACAGAAGTCACGTTTGTCTGATGAAGAGTACAAAACACGGAACGCTACAGTACGTGCCCTTGGTGTGGCGAGAAAGCGTCTAGTATATAGCATTGCTACGCTACGCTATTGCAGAGCAGGTTTAACAGCGAATATCCGCTTGAAAATGTCTGAGATAAAATGAAAGAAATATGAATTCCAAAGAACTAAGGTCTACACTATTTTGCAAACGCGTTTCTTGTTAATTTACTTTACCATATTGTCTGTGTGTTCATTTACTGAAATTCGAATTTCTTCCTTCCTGTAACCTTTTAAAGCCTAGCGGTAACTTTACGTACCACCAGGTTTAACATTAAAAAATTCTACGTGGTGCCCACATTGCGTTTGTGTGTTTTGTATGGATCTCAGAACAAACAGCAACTTTTGCCTTATAAGACATTCAGAGATTAGTTTTTATAACCGAAGTGGAGAGTGTTCACAGCGCGGTACGCACTGAGTTCTTATATAAAACAGATACTCTTCGTCTTTCAAGGGTTAATCTTACATGCCTTGTCATGAACTAGTGCAGCAAATACGAAGGCTAAGTTACACCATGTAACACAGAAATATCATTACAGTTTTGTGTTTCAGTATTGCAGAAAGACATGAAGGTTCCAGAGGTGCTTGGTTCCTCCACTTCACAGTATAGGAAGTGACTACACGTTGTCATATTCCAGAAGACTGCAATTTTAAAATAGGCCTTCGTGAAAAACTCAGATATTGTATTATATTTATCTAAATATGCTCGACAGATGTAATACAAAATAACATCAGTATAATGAACATTCTAATTTTCCAACTATTTTTTGGACAACACGTGTTTCTGAAATACGACTGTAAGCATTGCGATCGCAATACAATTTTGAGAATAAAAGATTGCACGATATTGCAGGCCTCACTCTATATACTGCTACAAAATATAGCCTGGTAATGGCTTTATTAAGAGCCGAAACATGAGGCTACACTGTCAAAAAAGTCATTTTTTATGAATAGGGAGTCGTCTTTGACTGAGTTCTCGTGGTTTTTTATTATGTACGTAATGTCGGCTTCAAAGCAATGTGCATTACTGTCGCACATTGCTCGTCTTCACCATTAACATACTCAGTAATTTCGATTAAAACTTCCGTAGAAACTACAGAGTGTATGGGACTGCTGCAAACAGAGATCAAACAGAGCTTTAGACTGCGTGACCAACGAGATTTGATTTGCATTTCATTAATGCTTCTAAATATAACGTGGGCCGAAACGTCAGAACAATCTGCAAGCACAACATAGGACGACATCTCAGATGTGGATATGAAATTAGAAGAAACTTATGAATATCTACTTAATTACACAAGCCACATCCTAATTAAACTGCTGGAGATATTCACCTCATGAAGGAACTACAAGGTCAGTTTTTTGACAAAGTTTCGCCACATGGCACTCTTAGTTACTTTCACCTAGTTCTCAAATCAACCCCCTCCATCTAGTGCTCAGTGTCATTACACATATACATGCGCCTCGCGCTCTAGTTCCCTATATTCTAGCACCCCCATCCAGCCGCAATTAGCACGACTGTGCTGGGAGCTGTAGACCGGGCCCGAGACTCACCACATGGAGCCCTGCATTGTAATATTACGTCATCCGAAAGCAAGATGCGAATGTAATTGGTATTTATTTATTTCCTTTTTGAGACGGAACCGGATGCGGGCATCAGGGTATCCTTTGTGTTTGATAAAGTCTTGGGTTCATTCCCTGCAGCATTTCTTTGATACCAGAAGGAAATATAACCAAATTTCACTTCCCACCACATACTTCCTTCTCCCATTTTTCCTCCTAATTTTGTCTTTTCCTTCTACGTGAACATTGATAGTATCTTCGCATCATATGCACGCAGGCGTGTGGTTGCTTCATCGCTAGCTTTCTGCATTTTAGCAGACTGCGTTCTACCCACTAAAGCGAGATGGTCTATCCTTTGAAAAAAAGGGACCGATTTCCAGCAAACATGTTATATTTGACATCCACCGAACATAGCACTTAATAACTTTGTGATTACCAAATACTTGTCATCAATATTTAACTCACTGACACTCACATCCACCAAATGTGTACTTCGCCTTATATATTTTGGTCCTTCTTCGATATGTCAGCATAACCAAATTCAATATTCGAAATCGTCTTTTAGTTTCATATAAAAGTTATTAGGAAATTTTGCTTCCTCCTTCAATTAGGACCAAATATGAGTGCATACAACATTCACAAAATAATAAGCTGTTTTTAGGTGTATAATAAACTATAACGCGAAAGAATGTAGCGATGAAATGAATAACACGTAGACGGGAAGAGGGGTGTAAATGAACTTTTTTACGTACAGAATGAGGGAGAAAATGTGATTGGAAATTCAGGAAAAGAAGGGAAAGACACATATATAGAGAGAGATGGAGACTGACTAAGAAATGATGAAGATAGCACTGACGGCACTGAAGGTGAATGGCAAGGAGGGCCCATGAGTCATATAATTTCATTTCTTCATGCTAAAAGCTGCAGAGTGTTGCATGTCTTCTCGTCTGATTCCTGTTATGAGTCGCAGGAACAAAACGAGAAAAATGAGAGAGAAAAATAAGAAGAACGAAAGAAGTGTTACAAATATGAAAATATCGTTCAGCATTTGTCTCTTTTTCAACCACCCTTCCGTATGTTTCAAGAGGGTGACTTACCGTCCCCCCCAGGCCTGCAGATCAGTTTAATGTTCTAGAAGACGGCTCGACTTTCTATATCCACATAGTCACGTGTACATTAATTGTACAAAAAATTCCATTCATTTTTCAAGCCTGTGCTACTGACAAACAGATCCACTGCGCTAAATTCAATTCCTGTTACGTCAGCTTTTCAGTTCCGCGCACACGAATATTAAAACCACAGCGGTGCAGACAGTCTTGCACTAACATCTAGCGTGCCAAATACGTCAAGCACAGCCCTTCATGAAAAGCTAACAGCAACTCAGCAGCTCATGCAAAATCCCGCTATCATGGCACATGAGATTTCACCACCGTGTTCACAGGAGCCCAACACATACTTGTTTTGAACCAGATGAATTCATTCCCTTATCTTTTGTATGAAACATTTTAATATTATCTACTCCTCTAGGCCTAGCTGGTAGAGAGATCATTTTCCTTAACGTTTCAGGTTTCACTATATTTAAGCATCTTGCTGTAACAATAACAGCAGCAGCAATAATAAAATTTATAGTGACTGGTAGATCGCATAATATTTTACAGCTACGATTACGCAGATAACTGTATAAATGCTCGAGGGTGGCCCTAAAGTCGCTCGAAACTCGATGTTTAACATGCTGTCTCCAGGGTCAAGGTACCTTTGCACCACTCTGTATAGCAATAACCACGACGCTAAGCCCCCTCAAGATATCAAATATCCATTTAAACTTTACAAACGGAATTTCATTACTTTCATGGCAAACGTTATACGAAACTTCTGTCACTCGGGGTAACTGTGACGTCACACATAGCAGGGGAATATAGCAAGAAACTAGCGGCCACCAAACGCAATATTGTGACTGCTTCTCATACCGTACTGGCCTACTGTAAGTGCGTGCAATACATCAAATACGTTTAAATTGGTCCAAATGACTCCTAGGAGAAGATTCCCTCTTGATAAGCCAGCAGGTCCTCAGCTTTTTATGGAAGCCCGCATTTTATGGAAGACGAAAGTTTATTACCGCGTTCACAAAATCTCGCCACTTGTCCCTATTCAGAGCCATATCAACCCACTCCACGCTCTCCCAACAAATTTCCTTAACACTCATTCTAATATTATCCTCTCGTCTATGTCTAAGTGTTTTAAGTGGACTCTTTCCATCAGGTTTCCCCACCAAAACTTTTTATATATATCCCCTCTCCCCCGTACATGCCACATGCTGCGCCGATTTTGTAATTCGTCAAACGACTTACAAAATGTCTGTGATGTTTATTTACGACCTTAAGTGACCCTTCAAACAAATCAGATTGAAGTGTCTTGGCAAGTTTAGTGTAGACATTCGGTAGTGAAGTCGGTCCGAACAGATCAAGCAGTTTGGACACGTGACACGCGACAGGACAGACGGGGCCTAAACCAACACACAGAGGCCATTAGGTATTTTTGTAATTATTTTTCACAAGTTGTATAAAAGTGACAGTAGAGCGACAGAGAGATGACGTTCAAATTATGGTCTGAAATGTGATGTCATGTAGCCCGTTAGACACAAATCGCCATTTTGTAGAACACGTGCCTCCATATTCAGGGTAGAATCTCACTAGGCCTCTATCAATGGCTGAATCGGCGCATTATGTCGGGCATGTAAATGTAGCTATTTAGTTATATCCGACTGAAAGCATACCTAGCCCTTCCAAGCCCAGTGCTAACTATATGTAGCACGGGGTTTAGCGTTAAAAAACTCTACAATTTGCCCAGACGGCATATTTATGCATCTCTTGTTATTCCCCACACAGCATTAACCCAATTGTTTGTGTAATGGTTACAGACTGTTCCCTGTGACGTAGGTATTGAGTTTTTATACAGGGTGTGCCAGGAAGAATCCGCCATATTTCAGTAGAACATTCCTTGGGGTAAATTACATCGATGTCACCAAACATACCTGTATCAGAATTTGAACGGTTACTGAGATGATAATGGGGCGGGTTTCAAAGAACGAGAGCTGTCTGCCATTTATTGGTTGCCAAACAGATATTCACACAAAGAGGAATTTGTAGTTCCTGTAATTTTAACACCTACATTTAACATTTAATTAGCATCTGAGTGGCTAAGAACATTAACCCTTTAAAGACGAAGCGTATCTGTTTTATATAAGGACTCAGTGCGTACCGCGTTGTAAACACTCTCCACTTCGGTTATAAAAACCAGTCTCTTAATGTTTTATAAGGCAAAAGTTGCTGTTTGTTCTGAGATCCGTACAAAACACATAAACGCAATGTGGGCACCACGTAGAATTTATTAATGTTAAACCTGGTCGTATGTAAAGTTACCGCTAGGCTTTAAAAGGTTAAGTAAGTTAGAGAAATTCGCAGTATGTTCATCAAAACCGTCCTCAGGTTTCGACATACTTTACTGGCCTGTGTACGGCTGTGCTTACCTATCGGTTCAAGGATGGACCGGCGCAGCGTTCGGATAACACGTCACGTAAAACAGGTACAGTACCTGGAACGGCAACAAGACCTCTTGCTTCTCGCGTCACTATTCTATTGGTAATTGTATCTGTACTGTAATTGTATTTATTGTGTGTAGTATGTGTCCTTTATTGTTTTTGTAATTTTGTGTGCTGTGCTGTGTTTTGTTTGCGTGTGGTGTGTTATTTTGTGTGATGTGTGTTGTTTTGTGTGTTGTGTCTTATTGTAGTACCACTGCCACCGGGTACAAACCCATTTGCAGTCCAAATAAATAATAATAATAATAAGAAGAAGAAGAAGAAGAAGAAGAAGAAGAAGAAGAATTTCCGTAACATTTCAAATTCGGATATAGTTATGTTTAGTTATATCGGTGCACATTGACGTAAGAAACGTACTCCCGAAGTATGGCATATTCCACGTAAAGCACTCTTTATATTACTTGAATGCATTTCAGTGTTCAAAGGAACCGTGATGGTGTTTTCAGTGTACTAAGTAGCTATGGGATGGAAGCCCCAGGAATAACGGTTTGACTGCCGTCAGCGACAAGCGATTTTTTGTTTTCCGTGCAAGCGTCCACACTGGCTTTGATGCCCACTCAATCTCACAGTCACTGCGGACCAGAATTCCTTTCCCCACGGATAAAGCGACCGCAACGTGGTGCAGACCAAACTCTCTATCTAGTGGCGACATTTACAATGAGTGGATATGTAAATCCACTCCTTCATACGCCTTCACAGTGTGAAAAGGGGACACTTCGCCTTTATTAAACACAATTAAACACCGTCCTCACAACTTCAATTTAAAATTATTATTTATAAAATACTAGGCTAAATGTTTCGACCATCTGTCGAAGGTCGAAACATGTAGCCTAGTATTTTTATTTACACAGACAACACTCCACCGTGCAGAACCCAATACAGACTGTTACACTAAACTTTCTTCGCCAACGAGGATTTATGTGGCTTTTCAATCCATAAACAGACGACTGCATGACTACCCAGTTATATAACAGCGTACTGTATAGTGAAAACAGTGTGTTGTATAATGCAGAACATCGAATTTTAGCATTTTTAAACGTTTTATCATCTTATCTTTAGACTATAAACCAAGTGTAGTGCGACAATGTACTATGTAATGTGAAACATTGTTTTTACATTTGAATACTTTAACATTATCTGCAAACTGAAACTCGAAGTATCAACACTCAAATCAAACCAGCCTCAATTACCTTAATCTAAAAAGTGACGAGTGTCTTATGATATTAGTGTAAAGACATCCCCCTGAAGATGATGTAAACAAACATCGAAACATGTCGGGGTAATGAATACTAAATGGATTGAATATGATATGGTGCATTTTGTTGATGATTATTGTTATTCTATGTAGCCTAGTATTTCACAAATAATAATTTTAAATTGAAGTTCTGAGGACGGTGGTAGTCGAAACATGTAGCCTAGTATTTCATAAATAATAATCTTAAATTGAAGTTGTGAGGACGGTGGTAGTCGAAACATGTAGCCTAATATTTCATAAATAATAATTTTAAATTGAAGTTGTTAGGACGGTGTTTAATTTACTAATCTCACAACCGTATGCAGTCTATAAAGATTCGCCTTTACTTTTTTCCAGCTATAATATTAGGACGCAGCTTTATACCTTAATACGAAGCCAGGAGATTCCTCCAAAACACTGGTGCGTGTATGTGTATATATATATATATATATATATATATATATATATATACACACACACACACACACAAAATTACACGGGGTCTCACGCCAGAAGACTATAATGTGACTTGTAAGTGCCACGAGAAATTCAGATGTGGCAAACAAACGATATTTCTCAGGTTCAGATTTCTTAACATACGTTTTAATGGCCATAACAGGATTCCATACAATGTTCACACGTTTAGAAACGGAGAGTGCTGAAGCCGCCTGCGGACTGGGATGGGGTGGGATTAAACGAAACCCTTTGTTACACAGACCACAATATTGTGAGGCAGTCGGAAAGATATAATAAAATATGTAAATAAGGTTAACGACACACTTTGAACACGGCTACGGCCCGTCGCTGTAATTACAATTTTCAGATCGCAAGACGATAAAGGTGAAAACTGCAAACGATAAGTACCGGAAAGCCACGTCATAAAGTAAATTAAGAACTTGTGCGAGTCAGTAGCAACAAGGCAACATCCCGCGTAACGAGCATTGCACTTTGCAGTTCTTGACACGTGCATAGTGATGTAGCAGGATTCGCAAAACGTACTGAATATTCAAAATTTATGCAACATAAGCTGTATGTATATTTGAACTCAAAGTGCTTGCAGAGTTTAAACATTCACATAGGCTTTTCTTCAGTGCTTAGAGCGTGGTGTTATGCGTCTAAGCCTAATTCTACCCTGAAGATAGAGGCAGCATACTCCTCTGAATCGTCGATGAGTAACAATATTAACAAAGGACGTCACAACCCACAAGAGCACAAAATAAACCTTTATTTGTGTGAAACATGAAATTTCAGGTCTGAATTGGTACATCCCATTGTGCATGTTTAACCCTTTAAAGACGAAATGTATTTTTTATATAAGGGCTCAGTGCGTACCGCGCAGTAAACACTACCCACCTCGGTTATACAAAACAAATTTGTCAATGTTATTATAAGGTAAAAGTCGTTTCTTCTGTGATACGTATCCAGCATATAAACACAATGTGAACCCCACGTAGAATTGTTGACTATTAAAACTGATGGTACGTAAAGTTACCGCTAGGCTTTAAAAGGTTAATAAGAAAAAGGTTTTGCACATATCACACTGTTAATTCATAGTACCCTGAAAAGGGGTCATTAAAGAGCCCAGATTTGTGCATGATATTATAACTATCGTAAGTAATAAATGCAGTTGTGCCGACCGTAAACTTTAAAGCTTTATTTGTCACGTCTAAAATTACACTTTCCGTACTCATTCACATTAACATCCGTCCAACTGACTTCTGCTGTCGTACAGGAAATGCGAGCAACAAACATCGGCCTAATCTACGAGTGCATCATATTAACATGGCGGTCCAAAAGGAAACATTGTATCTTTCGTGGTTGTGATTCGCTGAATGAATCTTAGGCTATTTGAATTTCTCCTGCAAGAGAATACAGTGGAACCTGACTTTAACGGAACCTGGAAATAACGGAAACCTGTCTTTAGTGGAAAATTCTACAGTCGCGATGATACAAACATCAAGAAGCTGTATTCAACGGAACCTTCTTGAAAATAAAAAATTCGGTCCTTTGTGGTTCCGTTAGAGGCAGGTTTCACTGTATTAAGATTGCAGTCTTCTGGTATATGACGCTGTGTACCTCGATATATATATATATATATATATATATATATATATATATATGTACCTAGGTTATGAATCTTACATCCCTTAACCTTTTGAAGACTAAAATCCATTTCAGTATTTAAAAGGTACGTTCCTGCCGCACAAAAAAAAAACGCCGTACTTCCACTACATACACCAACCGACTAGTAATGTTTATTCTGATAATTCTATGAAGGTCATAAATATGCAGATTTTTAAACGTTAAAATTATAAAGAAAATGGTATATATTCGTCACTGTGCTTTAAAGTGTTAATGGCCCTTTGATGCCATTAATATCGAAAGAGACCGAGTACAATGCCCAATTGAGAGGAATGGCGAAGGGAAGTATTGTGACATATTCAAGGTAGCATTCCAATATCATGCTACACAGACTGAGGAAAAAATATGATAAGTTTTACCCAGATTGTAGTGGCAATAGCGATAATAGGAATTTATATAGAGCAGGATTATGGACGTCGCATTTAAGTTACAGTTGCAGCTGTGTGTGCGTGTGTGTGTGTGTGTGTGTGCGTGTGTGTGCGTACGCGTATGCGTGCGCGTGTGTGTGTGTGCGCGCGCGCGCGCGGTGTGTGTGTGTCTGTGTACTCAAAACTTCAAGCCACTATGGGGTTAAAGATTAAAGTGTTTTTGGATATTACGCCGCGTAGTCTGCTAAACAGAACTTCAACTGCTTGACCCTAAAGATGAACACACAATATCTTTCCAAACGTCCGCAGTTATTTAACATTTGACATGACGTATCATCTCAGGAGGTTTGAATTTTCAGCAACGCCGCTGTCAGAAACATAGACCCCGCCCTGTGGTTTTATTTTTTTCGCTTATGCGGACGAAAGCAGAAACGTATAGCTGTTCGGAAATACAGCAATGCCACCGAGATGTGGCAGCTCGGCTGCGCCAAAGCAGAAGTAAGCTGGCGTGCCAGGAATAAAACAGCACCAAATTTCGTCTTCGGCGCATCCTTCAGGTTCGAAAGGCGAGCGTGTAGGGTACGTGCAGTGCAGCGGTTTTATGACGAACATTTCTTGAGTTATTCTTAGATTATTTAGTGGCGCCGGCCATTTATTTGAGCTATTCTTAGATTACTTAATGGTGCCAGAAATTTGAGTTATTCTTAGATTCGTTAATGCCGTCGGACATTTCTTGAGTTATTCTTAGATTGTTTAATGGTGCCGGACCTTTCTTCAGTTATTCTTAGATTATTTAGTGGCACCGGACATTTCTTTGAGCTATTCTTAGATTACTTAATGGTGCCAGAAATTTGAGTTATTCTTAGATTACTTAATGGCGCCGGACATTTCTTGAGTTATTCTTAGAATTGTTAATGCCGTCGGACATTTATTGAGTTATTCTTAGATTACTTAATGGCGCCGGACACTTCTTGAGTTATTCTTAGATTCGTTAATGCCGTCGGACATTTATTGAGTTATTCTTAGATTGTTTAATGGTGCCGGACCTTTCTTCAGTTATTCTTAGATTATTTAGTGGCGCCGGACATTTCTTTGAGCTATTCTTAGATTACTTAATGGTGCCAGAAATTTGAGTTATTCTTAGATTACTTAATGGCGCCGGACATTTCTTGAGTTATTCTTAGAATTGTTAATGCCGTCGGACATTTATTGAGTTATTCTTAGATTACTTAATGGCGCCGGACACTTCTTGAGTTATTCTTAGATTCGTTAATGCCGTCGGACATTTATTGAGTTATTCTTAGATTACTTAATCGCGCCGGACATTTCTTGAGTTATTCTTAGATTTGTTAATGCCGTCGGCTGGTCTGCAGAGGTTCTATAATACTTAAGATCACTGAAAAATGATCATGAACTGTAAGCACTAAGAAATGATTGTGGGCAATTTAAAGGTACTAACCCAGTGTTCGTACGGACTAATGAAAACCGCAAAAATATTCACAGATATTTTATGTATCCAGGCGCAGATTAGAACCGCGTACGTCCCGAACACAAAAACAGTGACCACTCGTTAAAACAGCACGTTCAATCAGAATTGTTTTGTTCAAAGAACGAATTATAAAGCGAAAAACATTTCATAAATGTAAAACAAAAATTATGTTTCCCAAGGAGCATTAGTTTCGTATTCTAAATTCCTCAGCGCTCGCAAACAAGAAAACTTAACTCCTGTTGGTGAAGCTCTGAGCACATCTTTCATGTCTTACGGTGTTTGTAGCATGTTTCAATTAAGCCGTGGAAGATTATTTTCAGCAGGCCAGCCAAGCGGCCTTTGTTGGTTCGCTAAATAGACTGTGGTATAAAGAAAAAGAAGGAAGAGAATTGCGATGGGGGAGAGGGAACGGAGGAGAAAAGAAGGCTTTAAATGAAGCGAGGTGTAAAAAGCTCGGTCTTCTATACGTACACTTAAGTTATTTTATGAAAGAAACTGGGTGGAATTGAATAGGAAGAATTAATTAAGTAAATAGCGATGTAAAAAACAAACTAAACGAGGACTGAAATGTGAAGACACGACACAAACACAAAGATCCTTAATTTTCTCAGGGTTGGCCAACTTGCTAATACGTTCTGCGAAAGAATATTCGCTCATGTTCTCGGTGAATAAAATGGATTGTAACACTACGTGTATGAACTTAAGCATATGTTTACAGGAAATGCGAAATTCTGAGGTGGAAATTATTTGCATAGATGGTATTGTGGATCCCAGACGACACCACCTAGGGTAAGTAGCTACGTGGCAATCCAAAACATGATCATGAAACATAAATTCTTTTTTCACCAGCGGGCAAAAACGTATGTCAGGATGGAAGTGAGTTCATAAATTTGAGAAATAAATTGTATTTCAATTCTGCATGCCTTTGGCGATGGTGCATTATGTTCCGAAAAAAAAATGTTTTTGTACCTTATCCATCGTCGACTTGTAATTAAAACACAAATTTTCAGAATCCGGCTCTGCTTCCTTCTTCTGGCGTTAAACTGAATCTATCAGTTGGATCCCTTAGAACAAGCCC
Source organism: Coptotermes formosanus (assembly GCA_013340265.1). Taxonomy (NCBI): domain Eukaryota; kingdom Metazoa; phylum Arthropoda; class Insecta; order Blattodea; family Rhinotermitidae; genus Coptotermes; species Coptotermes formosanus. The sequence continues at coordinate 400,634 of BLKM01008216.1, forward strand.
AGTGACCGACAACAGTTCGTTACTGAGCATGGCGTCATCAGGGCGGCGCGTCAAGAATATGGGCCGCGTGTTGGGATTCAAGATTTGAAATGCTTTCTTTTATAAATAGGTCTTACATGTAAAGCATAGTGACCCCGAGACATTCTCAAAATTACGTTATTAGGCCAATTTTACAGAACAACTAATTACTCTGAGACGGCAGTTGAGGAAATTCCCGAAACGTCTTCTACATCGAACAAAATTCATAAATTGACAAGCCTAAAGCAATAGCAGTATAATGGATCAGATCTTTAACCAATGACAGAACTTTGCACAGAACTTTATCTCCGCTCCCTTGAATCACCTATACGTATCAGGCTACATATATTTGAAGCCCCCTGGGATATTACGCCATGTCGGTTGGTGAATACCTACCGACGTTTAGGAGTGAAGCACTCCAAAAAGAGTAAATCGTAACATCATAGAAAACTGAATTTATTAGGAGTTAGCAGAAATATAGTACGGCGATATCCTTTATTCCTCCACGAATTTGGGCTACAAATCTGCAACTCTGTGCACAAGAGGGCGTAACCATAACATTGAAAGTTTGATTAACGCCAAATATTTCTTGTTCTGTCATTCATAGTAACAATAATTGGTACGTCAATCTGCATTTTTCAGGGGAAAAAAAAACACACAACGACAGGTCATGTAAGGTCTCCAGGTGAACAGCGTGGCATGCACACACGTCATGCGAGGGACTGTGGGCAAAGTGGATTAAGTCACGTTTCTTGGGTGTGGTTTCAAACAGAAAGGGAAAGCAGTCATACCAACACTACACAACCAAATCAAAGTTAATAATGTTATGATAACCTAAAAGCATAAAATCATCATAGACACCAGCGAGCTGGTTCTGTTAAAGAGATCAAAATGTTCAAGCCCAACGTGCCATTGCAGGCACGTAGGGCGCGTAGATGTAAAACTCCACTCATTTTCAATCTCTGCCCTACATGGAGGTGGGTGGTGAAAGCCACGCCCTCGCGGCTTTACCCCCGAGAAAGATACCTGGTACCCATTCTGCAGGAGGCGGTTTGGGGGTTCCAGGGTCGCTCTGGACGGGCGCGGAAAACCTTGCTTCCACCGGGGTTCGAAGCTCGGACCGTGCAGCCCATAGCGGATCGCAATACCCATGACGCTATGCTGGTCCCGTTACAGAACCCAAAGTATCCCAAGATGTTTCTCGTCTCAAACCGATGAACAGGCCTTTCCGACAAGCAGTACCGTACCGCACCTGTCTCACGGTCTGCGGTACGCAACAGACCATAGACCGAACTGACACTGGCACATCGGAGCTCTAGTGCCACCATGTGCTGTCAAAATCTGAAGGCACCCTATCACAAAGACACTACCATTCTACAGACTGCTAACTTCATGGGAGCAAAGTCATTCATCAGAAGCTATCAGTTGTTCATCTAATCAATAAATTCACTCTCATTCACGGAGTTCAATGCTTACCGTGTTCACAACATTCCAAAACTAGACACTATCCTAAGCCGGATGAATCCAGTCCGCTCCCGGCCACCGTATTTATCTGATATGCACTTTAATATTATAGTAACATTTACACCTAAGCCTTATAATTCGTCTCTTTCCATTAGGTTTCATCTGACTAAAGCTGTGTAGTATCTCGCATGTCTCCTCTACGTGTTACATGCCCCAACAGTCCCATCTTCCCCTATTTCATCAGCCTAACAGGATAGGGCTCCTGATGCAATAGAGGATCCATACGTGTAGATACGACGAAGTTGGCAGCCGCTTTTCGAAATTTTGCGAACGCGCCTAAAAACCTGCCATTACACGACATGACAATACTTTATATAACACATGATCAGGACATGTCTATGACAGTTAGGCCTACTATATAAAAAACTACATGCCGTATACCAAATATATTTGGAGGTATTTAAATGTTATAAGCTGCTTCATACGTCAAAAGAATAGGTCAATATAGCTCCATTAAAGGTTAACCATTCTGTCGTACATATTCCTGATAATACGTGTTTTTGACACCGAGATATACCCACTAGTTTGGAAAAGTTTGGACGCTAAATGCTTTCTCAAAACACTGTCTGAAAACTCACCTGACTTAGGGACATAGCTGTTCTATAGCGTTAGACGTTTTCACTACTACGTACTTATTGCTGTCCTTGAATTTGGCCCTGCTGGACCGAAACAAGTAGCAGAATTCATTCAATAGGTTTGTCTCGAATGTATTCATAATGCGTACTGCGCTGGTCTGAGGCCCACCAAGCCACCTATACAATGGGCACCGGCTGCCTTTAATGGGGGTAAAGCGGCCGAAGCGTGGCGTTAACAAACCACCCCATCTAGTACCGAGGTTAAAGAAAGAGTAGAGCTATACCTCTGCTCCCCCTCTGTGCCTTCATGGCCTGTTCTACAATAAACTTTACCTTTAATGTGTTGGCATCTAGTCAATTATAGTTCGTAACAAGTAACGCTCGTTAGGCAGCCATATAGATCAGAGCGATACTTATCTACCCAATCACACGGCGTCACTTCTTGCAGGTCATTGCCCTTCGCAGTCACTGCCGTAAGAACCCCAAATCTAACTTCTTAAATTCATTTGCTTTACTCTAAAGTGGTGGTGGTGGTAGTGGTAGTGGTGGTGGTAGTAGTGGTAGTGGTGGTTATGGTGGAGTGGTGGTGGTGGTGCTGATGGTGGTTATGGTGGGGTGGTGGTGGTGGTGGTGGTGGTGGTGCTGATGGCGG
>BLKM01008216.1:403469-445280 GCA_013340265.1 Coptotermes formosanus
GGTGGTGGTGGTGATGGTGGTGGTGGTGGTGGTGGTGGTGGTGGTGGTGGTGGTGGTGGTGGTGGTGGTGGTGAGGGTGGTTATGGTGGGGTGGTGGTGGTGGTAGTAGTAGTAATCGCAGCAATATTAGTACTACCAGCAGTAGTAGCTGTGGTAGTAGCAAAGGTTGCTGTCATAATAACATAATGCACGTTCTATATAGCCTCCATGTCACTTCGAGAGTTGGTTTAACTCCGTCTTCATGAGGTTCGCGTACAATATTAGTACTCACAGGGTTCCGGGTTCGACTGCAATCGGAAAATAAAACCTGTCGGTGCGATGATAAGTAACCTGAAGACGGGAGTAGAACCACCTGATTTTTCTTTATATATCCGTTCCTCATCTCTTGCAGCCTCAGTCCAGACTCTGTAATCACCAATCTACACATCTTCCTCTGCCTCTCATATTCCTTCCTGTCAGTGGTGGCTGATGGCTGTCCTACTCCTCTGTAGGTTTACTCCCACAGTGGGAACGTCAAAATGTTCGTATGCATTATCAGCAAGGTGTTCTTCCAGTTACTTTATGATACCCGGGACATTTGGCTTGCGGAACAGAATTTTGTGGGGCATCGAGACAGAACTCATTAAAACCCACAAAACCGGGGCTGTCCCTGGAAAACCGGGACAAATGTAATCTCTAGTAAGGAGCTGATCTAACACACTTATTGAAAACAATACTATTTTGACAGCACTTTAATATTGTTACAGTCTATGCCACAACCCCCCCCCGCCCCCCCGCCCCTTAATGCCTTAAACGCTCGTGCTTCTCTTATTTTACACCTGGCGAACCCCAGAACACTCGCAGCATACATTGAAATAGACAAGGCCACACCTTCCCAAATTATTTCGGGCTAAGTGTTAATAAACTTCTCTTTCATACATCTGGCGCCGAATAACCTCAGTAGCTGCGATAGCGTATTTTCTCAATATATGTACAAGCTAAAAAAAAGTAATATTCAGTGTGGATAGTGCGTTCGGCACATAGATGTAAAGTGCTGACATCTGCGAGAAATTACGGAAAAGTAAAGAATTACATTGTCATACACACACACACACACACACAAAGGTAGGGTCAAGACACCAACAAGTGTCACGTAAGAGGATTTCTTGATGATTTGCAGAATGTTTAAAATACGCATACTGCAGGTTTAATGCCGTAGGTCATTTGTAATACAATACGGCAAGTCACGGTTAAGGACTTCGCACGTGTTAAGTTAAAGGCAAATAAGGAAGTTCAACCCTCACAAAACAAGAAATGATGTGTCATCAAAAGCTACCTTATTACAATGCTAAGAGTGCTAGAGTATCGAGTGATTAAAAAAAACCCTTGCAATGATACATTACAAACGTTGAGGCATATTTGTACATTACCGTGTACTCCTTATTAAGGAGCAGAAATCAAACCAACAAAATTCGCTTTATTCAGGGGAAACCTCCAGTTACGCGCGTTCGCAAAATTCCGAAAAGCAACTGCGAGCTTCATCATGTTTGTCTGTGCATCGGCACGGAACAACTCGGTTCCCTCCGGACGGACTTTAATAAAACCTTACATTTGAGTATTTACCGAAAATCTGTCTATAAAATTCAAGTTTCATTAAAATCCGACAAGAATAACGTGTACCTTACATGGAAACCTACGTACATTTATGATGATATCTCGCTCAATCCTCCTTAGAATGTAAAATGTTTCACACAAAGTTGTACAGAAAATCAAAACACACATTTTATGTTCAACAACTATTTTTCCGAAAATCGTACCATTTACGAGATAATGTGGAAAAATATGGTACAGCCAGACAGGCCACAGATGGCAATATAATATGGCGCATGCGCTTTGCATACTGCATAACTAAGGCTACAAACACACACTCAGAATATGAAATACTTATCGCTTTTCCAAAGCGACAATAGTTGCGCGAATGTGCCTCAGTGTAACATTTATAGGCACATTACCTGTCTTGTTAACAATAGCTTCTCTCTTACACATCTCGACCCTCTTTGGACCATTATCAAGTAGCTTCAAGTAACTACAAACAGAAGTGTATCAAAATACAACACTGCACGTATCAGCAAACCAATTGTGCATGTAAAGGTGTAAAATTTATAAGGTAAAAGTGGTTATAAGTGGACAATATTCTACTATATCACATCCGACCAAACCTTCCAGATTTGATTTCAATTCACATATCAGTTCAACAATTTTCTGATCCTATAGCATGTAACTTTATTATGTCCAAATATCATAAGTAAAGCTGTATATTATTTCAGGTAACGCAGCCGTTCCATCAAAAATGGTTTCCGAATAACCTGTTGCTTCCATGTTCAGGACAGAAGGGAGTTAGCAACGATAAACTTAGTCATTTATAATCATAAGACTAATAAACAGGAAATGGGATGTTAACACAGTTGAACGAGACAAAAGAACTATTCTGCTGTTAACACATCATGCTGACGCTTCCGGCCGGATTTGTAAGACAATCTCCCCCCCCCCCCCCACAAGCTCCCAGGAATATTATCATGTGATGGAATCTTTCGCAGGAAGCCTCAGAAGACACCTTATTCAAAAAGACGACATCAGCATTTTCGCGTTGCGAGGTTACAAGCTGTTGTTCTTGCTGCGTTCATCTCAGCATGGATTAGCCCAAGGCCTGGATTTTCAGCTCGCTGTGTGATATACGCTGATAAATCTGTAATCTGCAGGGAGATGTGAAGTGCCAGACTGGAGCACTGGCTAAATTATATGTGTAACCCTACACCTGCCAGGGGGCGGAAAGACTTAACAATACCACCAGCCTGTCTCAGACATAGTGAACTGCCAGTCTGCTCAATCTCAAATCCACCACACCATTGACTATAGGACAGACACCTGACGGACATACTGAACACGCTTCTACAGCAGTAGCGAGTTTAGCACATATCTGGGAGGCAAACGGTTCGAATCTTAGCCAAAGCATAGGTTGCTTGTCACAGTTTAATTAATGACATGATTGCCAAATGCAACTACATTTATTTTATAACAGTATTTTGCTAACAATAAACTACGTGTTTCGGCACACGAGAGATGATCAATCGTTGTATAAAAATATAAAAGAAAGTAAATTAGTCAGTTATAAAAACACAACCGGGTGTCCTTCGTTTGTATATAATATCAGAGTTTCGTCGCTATTTTTCTGGGTACTTCCAGTAAATATACCTATAACACCACTCAAAAGACCACAAATGCGTCCCTTGCCAAAGCTCTATTCACTATGAATAATAACCGCTTCATTTGGAAGGCACATGCAGAAGCGGAAGGACAGCTCCACTCATTCTTAACAGCGGCACTTGGCGGAGGTGAGTGATCATCATGCCCCCGGCCGTTTCACTCGCAGAAGAAGAGCCCCTGCTACCAGAGAACAGGAAGCTGGCTGGGGCCCAGCGCCTGGACAAGAGAAAAAGCCCTTGCACTTGCCCGGAACTGAAGCGCGATACCTCGGTACCCATCTCGTAGCCTAGTCACTGTGAGGACCAAATTATAGTTCCTGAGAGTCGTTACATAACTCAGGAATGATACAGCTGAGTGGAAGATGGAGAAAACCCACGAAAAATCTCTCACACAACCGACATTAAGGACCGATATACGGAGTTCTTATACACTGAATACTAAAGAGGACGGTTAGTCAGTGATAAAGAGTCGAAAATTCTGTGTGATACTGAAGTAGACGAAAATGAAACACGTAGGCAATATATGACTAACCCGGAGGGGGGGGGGGCGGTATATTTTGACCTGACTGAGTATGCATGCTGTCATCTACTCTGATCATGGGGCAAGCTCGTTCCTCTAAAACTTCAGTACGTATCTACCAAACCATACGACGTCACGTTCCAAAACATACGACTCCCTGTTATGCATGTCATTCATTCACACACCAGGCAGCTACCCTCAGTGTCTCATAGACAGCATTTATCGTCGCCTCACCACGTGCATACAGTTACACATAATTTTAATTTTTAATGAGCCTTTCCCCCTATTACATATAGCGTACTCTGCACAGTGACTAGGATACGAACTGGATACCCTACGAGTCTTCGTTTGATCCCTGACAAAGGCAATAGACCTATCTCTTTCCCCAGAACGTCCAGACCCTCTCTGCGGTCCACCCAGTCTGCTATTCAGTGAACACCGAGCTCTTTTTCCCTATAAAAGTTGAAGTTGATTATTCACCTCCATCTAGTGTCGAGGTCAAGATTGAGTGGAGCTATACCACCACTCCCGTCTTATGCCTTCATGGTGCGTATACAGACAACTCTAACTTGACCCCTACGCCTAACGCCATGCTACAAAAATTCATCCGGTAATATCTGACGGAAATCGCACATCCACCTCCCATGAAGAAAGAAACAACAGCTGTAATACAACAAGTAAGACTTTGTATTCTGGTGGTATCGGGTTTGAAGCTCGATCGAGTCACCCCTTAGTTTAACGTATATCCCTCAGTCTGCGTAGCTCAAAATACTAATCGACAAGTTACGGTAACGTTCCCACACCATTCGACACAAAAATCTTGCCTAGTTGAAACACCGTTGTTAAATATCCTAGTTGAAACACCGTTGTTAAATATCCTAGTTGAAACACCGTTGTTAAATATCCTAGTTGAAACACCGTTGTTAAATATCCTAGTTGAATCACCGTTGTTAAATATCCTAGTTGAAACACCGTTGTTAAATATCCTAGTTGAAACACCGTTGTTAAATATCCTAGTTGAAACATCGTTGTTAAATATCCTAGTTGAAACACCGTTGTTAAATATCCTAGTTGAAACACCGTTGTTAAATATCCCAACAGTCAACCAATAACGCGTATTAGAGTACTTTTACTTCTTCAAATTCAATACGATTTGGGCGTGGGTCGTATCTGGCTCATGGGTGTACGTTGGACATCAATGACTTTAAAATGTATTTCTCCAAACGCGTCACGTGTTTCATGACTGTAACATTAACAAAATTATCCATGGTAAAAGGTGACAGACTGTAAACCATGATCCTTTCTGAAGACATGCTTTAACACGAAAACAAGTGCACATGTAGAGTTCGCAACAGGTAACAACCACCTGTACCAAAACAGCAGGCAGGCTGTATGCAATTAGGCAGTACAGATTGTCGACACAGAGACAGGCTGGCTGGGGACTCGAAACCCTCCCTTCGAGTGAAAGTTGCTAGGGATTCCTTTTTAACCGCCACACGCCCTTAACCACAAGAAGGTATTTTCCTCTTCCAGTTTCATCAGCCCTCTCTCTAACCTCGTATACCTGGCTGTAACTCCCCCAAACCCCCCATCCAATATACACACCCAAACAAAACCGTATAAAAATATCATTATAGGAGCTCAGTGGCAAGCAGAGCTTATAATAGTGAATAAACAAAGGGATACAATATACTAAGTTCAGAAGTCCAAATTCAGATCATTGTTCGGTTGAGAGCATCATTTTATTCTTTCTAAAACACTAAGAATGTCACCCATCAGAGCACTCTTTTCCATACTGCTTATATCAGCGGTCTTGTTTTTAATCCACTGTGGATAATACAGCAAACCTAATCGACTGTCCTGCAAAACCCACATTGTTTAACGAATTAATTATGCTGTTTAAGAAACAATTCATAGAACAGACACGACACTTCTTTCGGACATAAATGACGGCTTATTTGCGCTTCGTTAAACACCACTTCAAAATATTTCAATCAAAAGTTTGAATTATGCCACACTTTGTGCTGTAGCACACAACCGACACAGTTTTAAAAGACCCAGTAGTCAGTTCCTAATGATCACTGACTTCTGTACGTGTCAATGTTTAGAACTCGTGGAGTATTACTGTCACCTTCCCTATACCCCTTAACATTTTAAAGCCTAGCAGTAACTTTGCGTACCACCAGGTTTACCATTAAAAAATTCTACGTGGTGCCCACATTGCGTTTATGTGTTTTGTACGGATCTCAGAACAAACAGCAACTTTTGCCTTATAAAACATTAAGAGGCTGGTTTTTATAACCGAGGTGGAGAGTGTTTACAGCGCGGTACGCACTGAGTTCTTATACAAAACAGACACGCTTCGTTTTTAAAGGGTTAATATCGTGAAGCTAACATACATTGCAAATTTTCTTTCCTTGACATTAGTGTATGAAATTAATTTCGCAATTAACTCACTGGGATATTAAAAATCTGCTGATTTATTAGCATTCAGTATACCATGATCCGTCACACTCTGAAAGAAAGGAACCACTCCAAAAACCTAATTATAGACAGAATTCTGATACGAAAATGAATCTTAGACAAGTAGGGTGCAACGAAGTGGAGTGGATATGTCTGGCAGATGATACGGATCACTTTTAGGTTCCTTAAAGTACGGGAATTTATTGGCTAGCTCCGTAATTGTCAGGTTGTAAAGAACTCGTATTCCTTATATCAGTTACAGTACGCTCATTCACAGTAGCACCATTAACGCAAAGCACCACTTCAGAAATGTAGTGCCTGTGAAATTTAGCTACACCATAAAAACACTGAAAGCTGCAAAATGTTCCACAACTGACAGACAGTAATGATATTACGAATACACGGTGACAGTATGTGATAAGCCTCTAAAGTCCAGTGTTTAATTATATGTACCACGTAACACAACATTAACGAAACGCACATTTGGACAAACAATGTAATGTATTTATGTGTCTGGCTGTCATTCTCGCAATAAATGCAGATTATAATCTCCCTAAAAAGAATTAACATGTTAGTTTCAACAAAGGTCTAATCCACAGTCTATGCAAAAGATTGGTCATACAGTACTTCAGCCAACAAACTGCACAATCAACAATAAATAAACGCTAGTCACTTATGTTCCTCCTACGTGTTTCGACCTCTACAAAGCATACGAGTACAGCAAATTCTGTCAAAGATATGCGTGTATGGACTTAAAATACTATAATTTTAATTAAAATTACTAAAATTACTAAACTATTGTTCATAGTTTTAAAAAATATTTAACTGATTTATATTTTAAACATTTTAGTAATTTTAATTAACAATACTTATTTTACCTCTACATACGTGCATCTTTGACAGAGTTTGTTGTACTTTTATGCCTTTTTATATACCTGCGTGGCGATGATCTTGTAGGCGTCTAAACATGCAGGAGGAACGTAAATGCCTAATGATTTTTTATTATTGATTGAGCAATTTGTTGGATCAACCACTGTATAACAAGCAGGCCTATCTAATGAAGACGGACTGTGTTCTCTGTGAAGTAGAAACTGGTGTTCTGTGTTATGGAGAGGAACGTCAATATTGTCTTCCAAACACAAAATTCAAAATTCAACCCAAATTCACAACTTCCTTCCTTTTCTACTCAAACACTCATTTCCCATCACCCTACTTTCTTCACTTCTTAACGGTTTACCTTGCCTCCTGCATACCTTTACCAGAAGGATGAGCGGGCACTGCGTGGGAACCTTCACAATCGTAATTTTTTGTCACCCCCTTTAATAACAAATGTAATGCCATTCGCTAAACCCGCTTCTTCTTGTACTACTACCTATTTTTATTCTTCTACTTATGCTTAAACTTTTTTCTTCTCTTTCTTCTCTTGTCTCTTCTATTCTCTTCCCTTCTCTTCAGGTCAGCATTCGAAGTGTTAAAGATGACAGATAGTATTATGTACTTTACGCATTCACCACGAAGACTATAAAGGAGTCATGACGGTTTAAGTAATGTTGTTGGTCAGCTTGTAACCAGAGACATGTGGTGTCACTGCCTACAGTCGAAACCCAAAGGTTAACCGCACAACTCATTCCTCACATTCTTGACAACACGAGAGGATCGCCCTCACTTCTGTTCCCATACAGACCCCAAGCTAGCAAAATACAAAGCGGGGTAAACTGACTACGGTGTCCACAGATGGGGTTCGATTCTCATTACTGGAGATTTGAATTTGTTCTTTACGTGGTCCTGAACGGCTATCCAAAACCTGTAGGAAGCTCAAAAGATAAAGGCAGCCTTAGCGTGAAACTGAAACCTGATTCACAATCAGCGTTGCAGTTTAAACATTTCCGCATGTATGGTGGTGGCTTAATGTTGAAGTACGGGTACTCCTGGCCGAGGCATGTTGAGAAGCCCCGTTAACTAACGGACAACCCGTCTGTCCGAACTTGGACATCATTTGTTCAAAAATGTTGAAAAAGCAGGTGCTGAAATGGCACGTTACGTCTACACACCTGAAAATTAAGGAAGATGAGATGAGAGAGACAAACAACATGCACTGGAGTAATGAAACGAAAAGACCTATGCAAATATTTAGATTTACGCGGTAGTAGGACTGAAAGAGACTTTTGCGAAATTAGAATGCAGACTGGTAGAGGAAGAACGTGGCAAATAGTGAAGGTAAATATGGTGGAGTTTTCACTACAAACGCCCTGAAGGCAAAGAGGGGGAATGGAGATATAGCTCCATTCATTCCTAACCTCGGCAATAGATGGATGTTAGTGGTCAGCCTCACGCCCCAGCCTCTTTACCACCACGGAAAGAGCGCCCCGGCACCCACCGACGAGGAGGTTCTGTTGGCTCCAGTAAGAAAGTTTTGGAGAAGAGGAATATGTGTTGCTCCTGTCGGGATTTGAATTTGGATTCGTCCAGTCCGTATCGCAGCCACTACACCGACTAGGCCAACACAGCTACCAGCAGCTAACAGGTAACACCAGACAGTCCTCAATAACTGAGCGGGCTGTTTGTTATTTGTAGATATGTTTAAAAACTGCCTTCAGTTCAAGAGAAACAACTGCTCAGTACACTTTAAAGACTACAAAGTCAAAGCCATGTTACGAATGACGGTCAGTCAGACAGTCCATGTAGGCGTCGAGCCCGTCCAGAGGTGCATGACCAAATCTGAGTCTGTGTACGGAATACTGCTGTCAGTCTCAGACCGCCTATTCTGACAACAGCGCGCAAGACTGAGTTTAACCTCAACTATATCTGAAAGACCCAGTTCCTACCGCGCAGTAAACACTCTCCATCTCGGTTCTAAAAACAAACAAATTAACTGTGTGTAGGGAAATAATCACTGTTTATTCTGAGGTCTACACAAAACATACAAATGCCCTGTGTGTGTAGAACGTAGAATTTTTGCATGTTAAAACCGACAGTATATAAGGCAAGCTCCCGACTTTAAACGGTTAATTAAAATCCAGGCAGGACTATACGATATCATATTTTGTGTTGGAAACATGGCATTTTTTTTCCTAGTACTTAATATATGGCGACCCTAAAATATTACTCTTAAGCCTGTTTCGATTAGCACATCAGGTTCTGGTTGTTTTATTACAAAGAAGTGCAAAGCCACCATTAGGCCAACTTATTACTGCGAGCTGTCAAGCAGAGATGCATAACTTTCAGTATTATGAGATTATAATACATGAGTGAAATTGTTACGTCCAGCTAAGATGTATAATCAGCGAAAAGCGTCTCGGTTTAAAAATTCAATAAACACAAAATGTCATTTTCTTATATTCATAAATTAACAGCGTTATTAAACCACATGGTTATCCCTTCGTTACCAATGTTTTGCTGCCCTACTTAAACTTTAAAGTTGTCACTGTGCAGGTCACCAAGGCGTGTGAGGGAAGTGGAGGTGCAGATCCATACAATCGTAACCTGAATACTAGAGGGAGGTGAGTGGTCACTTTCACGCCCCCCGGTCGCTTTACTCCTGGAGAAGAAGCCCCCAGTACCCACTGAATCGGAGGCTGGGTTGACCTTACGGCAGGTCTGGACAGTTCGGAGACAAAAGCCTCTGACCCGTGCCTGGTTTAGAGCCCCAGATCGCCAATTCCATAGCCTAGACGCTACACTGGCTACGTTCCTCATACTTACAAACCCAAATTAACTTCCCCGGATAAGGTTAAGTGTACACTACCCATATAAAATTTACTCGAAGTCCGTCATACAGTGTTTGAGATGTATAATGTGGTTGGACGAACCGAAATGTTCGTCTTACATACATAATGCAAAGCGCATATAAAAAGGGAAAACCGATGTAAACACACAAATAACAAAGATAAGTTTTTTTATGATACACCACAGTTACTTTTTCCTTTATACTCCATATACGAATATATGAAATATACAGCACTTGGATAATATTTCTAAGCCGTATGTTAAAAAAAAGTATCCGGTGAATCACATAAAAGTTAAGCCGTCTTAAACTGGAGGATGTATGGAAACGCATGCATAAATAATCCAGGCTGAGCACAGCAACAAGTTGCAGTCACTCTCTGCCAGCCACTTGAGAACATTCGTAAAGATCCAAACAAATGTGCCTGTTGTTCCCGCTGTTGAACATGGGTCAGCAGACAGCGAGTGGCTTCTGCCACGATAGACCAAAAAAAGCACGTAGAGCATATTGTTAGGAAGAATGTAAGATTGGAAATCAAAAGGCGGATTATTTAGTTCCCCAAATAAACAAGGTAAGTCCAGAAGAATTGGTCCGTAATCGCATTCATCTACATGGAAAGGGAACAAAGAATGACTAATGCATATACAGGGTGAGGCAATAGAATGTGGCGAATTTCAGATCGCTGTTTTGTCGAATTGTGTTGAATATAAGAAACAAAAAAAGATCACGGAGCATCAGCAGTAAAATTCTATTTAATCTGGTCACTGCTAGCAAAACACGAAAAATCAACACTGTTACCAAAGACCGCCACTGGGCACGATCCTGAGGCACTTGCTTCCACCTTCCATCCTCAAGTACGTGTTCCTAACGTTCACCTTATGTTCGTACGTGAAGCTTACTTAAAGACGTTACGAGCAGGGATAGCTCAGTTGGTATAGAAACAAGCTACGGGCTGGACGGTCCAGGATTCAAATCCCGGCAGGTGTAACAGATTTCCTCTACTCCAAAACGTCCCCACCGGCTCTGGAACGCACCTATCTTCCTATTATTTGGTACCGCCGTTCTTTCTGCGGGTAAAGCGGCCGGGACGTGATACTCGCCACACACCTCCACCTAGCGCAGGGACTAAGAATGAGTGGAGCTATACCTGTACTCCCTTTATATACCTTCATGCCGTGAACAAGGACAACTTCACCCTTTACCTTTTTGTCAGAAACTCAGCCCACACTGCGCTGAAAGATTTGATGAATGAAAAAGACGTGGTAGGAAAAGGTTGCGGCCCGATTCAAGGCATTATCCTCGCATTTGCCTGGAGGGGCTCAGGAAAGCCACAAAATGTCACCCAGGCTATTCCGTGTCCTGGTCAAGATTCGAAAGCAGCACATCCCTAACACAAACCAAAAGCTTTAACATTTGGACAAACTTCCTCTGTTGCACACGCACACACAAACACACACACACCGCTACGCACACGCATCACATACATACACATTTTAATGTATGAATAGACACACGTTTCTAATAAATGTCAAGTTATGCCTGTACAGGCCATGAAGCCACAGGAGGGGAAGTAGAGAAAACCTCCGCTTATTCTTAACCCGGCGATAGGCGGAAGTGAGTGGTCAACATCACGCCCCAACACCTGGGAAATAATCCCGGTATCCATTGAACAGGAGAGCGGGGGAGTCCCAGAGCCGGTTCGGACGTTTCGGAGAACATAAAAATATCTTACTCGTGCAGGGATTCGAACTTCAGACCGTCCACGCCGTAGCCTAGTCGCTACATCGACTGCGCTATCCTGGATCAATTACTGTGTATTACATGCGTGATACAAACACTGATATTCATACACAGACACATTGGCATATCTCCACAGATGAACACATTTCCTACCAGGCAACAACAGGCGACGCTATGTGAGAGAAGTCCGCCTGAACTTCACAGCGCTATCTCAGGTGAATTGAGTTACCTGCCTGTGAAGAAGGGATGGGTCGTGGGTGTAAAAACGGATGAAGACCAAGCGAGTGTGCGCCCGTCGATTAGCCGATGGTTAGACGCACGAACGACTGTGGTTTCCTTTTGTAACATCTTCGTTTAGTTTCGCCAAGTTTTTGTTTCTCATGTGATGCTGTTGGGAAATGTTGTTACGGACGGATGGACGTCTCTAAGCATTAGACTCTAATGCACCTGCGCTAATAAATTACGTCCCCATCTCTCTTTTTTTAACATTGCTTTGGATCGGCTGTTATTTTGATGGCAATTAAACCAGTGCACAACACTCACACACGTACAAGTGCTGAAATGGCTACAAACGTGCACAAAATCACACTTGATTAAAAATCCAAAGTCATGTTTGCTTTAAACGTAATATGAGGCGACAAATACACTTTTCCGTTTCAGACAGCACTCCTTTTAACAGAAGTATTGGTACATAAAATCATTGTAGACGCACATCCCACATTTTATCTGTGCTCCTCTGGGGTATTACGTAGCGTCGAATGGCAATCCTTTACCGACGTTTCGGGAAAACGTATCGGTCCTATCTTCAAGGGCCAAGAAGTCCCTTGAAGATGGGACCGACACGTTGTCCCGAAACGTCGGCAAAGAATTACCATTCGACGCTGCGTAACACCACAGAAGAGCCGAGATCCGACCAACACCGCAGTGGAAGCCTGAAAGCACGCACGTTCCATACGTTTAGTATCCATATCACAAGACACAAATCCACGCAACGACAACATACGGCACTCTTATCTCGGTTTTTGTTCCTCTTCTTGCTTAGTTTCTTCACGCCGTCTTCCTTAACTTCTTCCTATATTTCGATTCCGCTTTTTTCCCTGTCTCATTAATTCCTCCCACTTTCTGACCGCTATTTATCGTACCCAATGCAGAAGGCCATGAGGTTTGCAGTTCCTTCTACATTCAGACAAATTTCCAATTCATGTGCTCTTCGTAAACGCCATCTGGTAGCAGACGTTGATAGGTGGAAGTTTGAAGCTTCTGGAAATTGACAGAAATTGATCAAATAATGGTAGCTGATATATGTCCTTGTATTAAGCACAGCTGTAGACAAAGATATAAGGATATAACTTCAGGTGCCTGGAAGGTGCAGGGAATGGTTGAGAAGAGACGAAAGTGTACAGGTGAAGTCAAAACGCAACCAGCAGAGAACAATGGACACTTACTGTACGGAAACCAAAGTTCCCATATGGCAGTAGGGCCAGGCATTAAGTTACATTGTTAAAATATTAAATAATGGGGGTTGACACAATGTCCTCATTGTTGAGGTTTCCAGGTCACATTCAGACACACCACACTCGGCAGCACTCTTCCGGACGAAGTGATCGGCCGCTCGCAGAGACCTCTACTTGACAGCTCACAACACTGACAACAGACAGACATCCATGCCCTGGTGGGATTCGAACACACAATCCCAGCAAGCGAGCGGCCGCAGACCTACACCTTAGACCGCGTGACCAATGGGATAGGCGGTTAGAGTTTTTTAGTGTTCTTAATTTCCTCAGAGAAAAGTATGGTCGCCGTAAAAACGTACATCTATTTCACTGTCGTTGTAAAAGGAAAACCATGTGTGTCTCCTCACACAAGTAAAATGCTGTCCTTGAAGTGACAAGGTAAGAGAAAGGCGTGTCCATGGTAGACATAGCACATGCCAGTTTAGGTGACTTCCAGCAGTACTTTGTAAGAATAATCAGACACTTATACTTCCTGTATTATATTTCCGATGGTTTCGTTCATACACTTCTTAACAACCCACATCAGGCCACCAATTCTGGTTTTCCTTCACATGGCAGGAACAGTTTGTGTGTTAATTACGTTCTGTCCTTTCAATGGAGTTTATCGTGCACTTACTTCCAATCGCGGGTCTATTGCAGGACACACTGAGGCAGTAAATTGACAATGGACGCTACGAATGGTGTTCGGCTTCCCAACAACAAAGGGTAATGGTCCAGCAACCGGAACCTCTAAGGTATTGTGCATTGTTCCGCGATGAAGAACGACCACGTGCGCCTGACTGGCATTCTGAAAATCTTCGTCCCTGATGTGTATACGAAGTGTACGTAAACACTGCCCCAGAGGACAGCTATAAAATTCTGTCCCCTTGTTGACAGCAGGTCTGGAAGTTCGATACTGTAGGCCCTCGGATTAACGGACAACTTATGTACGGATTTCCGAAATAACGGACGAAATCTGTTGGTTCCGAAATTTTCGTCCGCGATGGGAATAGGTGACATTAGCGGTTTTGACTGTTAATTAGCGAAGCAGTTGCTACGTGGCGGACACGGACGCGCGCTCAGTTTTTGCTGACACTCGCGTGGAGGTGGTAGCGTATTGCTCTTTTCATAACCTGGATCGTGGATTTATTATATTTATCTGAAATTTATTAAATTCCAGTTAACGATGGCTTCCAGACAAAGTGATAGCGCTAACAGGACAGTTGTGTACAGTGTTATGTGTATGCTTTAGTGTTATATACAGTACTGTATTACTGCTTCGGCGACGTTCTAGGACATACATACATACATACATACACACACATACATACACACACATATATACACACACATACACACACACATATATACATACATACATACAAAAACACATACATACATGCATACATGCATACATACATACATACATACATACATACATACATACATGCATACACACACACATACATACATACATCCATACACACACATACATACACACATATATACACACACACATACACACACATATATACATACATACATACATACATACATACATACATACATACATACATACACACATATATACATACATACATACACACACACATACATACATACATACATACATACATACATACATACATACACACATACATACATACACACACACACATACATACATACATACATACATACATACATACATACATACATACATATATAGACACGTACATAATTCGGAAGTACTGGACAATCGGCATTATCGGACCACCCATTCCGCCTCTTAGCCCGTTCATTCGAGGGCCCACACAGTATAACGCAACGTTTGAGGATCCCGCAGCGCTGCAGCTGAAGACCCAGGCCTTCAAGGATATTGCGTCATGTCGACAGGACACAGTTACCGGCATTTCGGACAAGCGTAGCGCCTTCCTCTTCAGAGTCAAGGTGTCCTCTACGAAGAGCGCAGACCAATGGACATCGCGTAACGTCCCAAAATACTTCGATCTTCAAGAACGCAATTCACGAGATGATTCAACATTTTACAGCACATGCAATAATGCGAGAACAGAGTTTTAAAACGGCGATTCGAGCGGACTGTCTTTATATGTTTAAGCGAATTTCAGTTAATGTTACATGTTATACGCAGATATCAAAAAATATTTATTTACTTCACCATTAAATTTATAAACATATTTGCCTGACATTTCTGCACAAGAGACGTAACGAGCCCGCCCCTTTTCTTATAATCGCCTCGTACCAGCCCACTTCCTGTAACATATTAGACGTCTCCTACGTAGTATTTAAAACAGTATTTACTGTTGGAGTTTACTGTGCGACAACTGCTGAGAAACACCGCACAGTGCAGGAAAAATTTATCAGATGAATTCACAGATTTCCCTTACCTGTCTTCCTTCATTACTCACTCGTAACGGACAAGCACACAAGTGGGGAGTGGCTTCATCTGGCTCAATACTGGGACATCTGATTGGCCTTGTGACACAGTATTAAATGTTCGGGTTCCACAAAATATGGGGGAATTTGTCTAATTGAAAGAGTGCTTTGTTTTAAAGAAGGTTTTTGCATCATGGATTCAGTTATACATAATTCACGGCAACAACACGAAATTTTTTTTATCTTATACGAAGAGTTCGAAGCGGCTCTACAGCCAACCCAGCCTCCAGTCCAATTGGTACCGGGGGTTCTTTCCCTTGGAGCAAAGCGGCCGAGGCGTGAAGCTGACCACTCACCTCCACCTAGTCATTAGGTCAAGAATGCATGGATTTATACAGTGAACTCCAGTCCGCAATATTCCTCTGTGGCGCCCACCGGCACAACCATATATATATATATATATATATATATATATATATATATATATATATTCTCTGTCCCGACGATTCCTGGTGGGCCAGGGCCTCCCAGTTGTCGAGGCGTCGCGATCACACTCAGACATACCACACTCAGTAAGACTCCTCTGGACGATTGATCAGCCCGTCGCAGAGACATCTCTACCTGAGAATACACAACACTCACAACCAATAGGTATCCACGCCCCCGGCCGGATTCGAACCCGCAATCCCAGCAAGCGAGTGGCTGCAGACCCACGCCTTAAACCGAGTGGCCACTGGGATTGGTATATATATATATATATATATATATATAATGTGCGTGCATACATGCGCGCGGGCGCGTGAATAAGACACTGTACAAACAATAGCCTACATACTCGTATTTAACTATCTCATTACTAGGCGTATTAAACAGACTGCAAAATCGCAGCTAACACGTATGCAAAAGGGACGCATGAAATAATCCATCTTGTTTTTCCAAGAATCTGTGGTTTCTTAACTGGATCCGCCTCTCTGTTTCGGCAGGATGCAGAGACGTCACAGAGCCGAACATTTTGTCTTGTACATCAGACTTCACTAATTTGCCTTCGTGTCGTGACCGACCGATCAAGCAGTGAGGAAGAAAGTCATAAGAATTGGTTGCTGCATCCTTCAGGCGTTGTCGTGGTACAAACTCCTGGTTCCTGGAAAACAAGGCAATTTATTTCATACGCTGCCGCGCCTAAACGCTGCCTGCAAGCGCTGAGTGTGTTTACTAGAATGTCTCTTCGAGTTTAGTAACATAAAGGTGGTACCTTATAAATGGAACAAAGAGGTTTAGACGTTTTGGTAATAATAATAATTATTATTATAATAATAATTCACATTGTGACAGACAAGATACTGTTTCTCGGTTTGCAAAGAATTGATAACCACCGCTAACTTCCTAACTAACTAACTAACTAACTAACAACCAACCCACCAACCAACCAACCAACCCACCAACCAACCAACCAACCAACCAACCAACCAACCAACCAACCAACCAACCCACCAACCAACCAACCAACCAACCAACCAACCAACTACATGGAGCACAGGCCTTTTTGAGAAACTAAAGTTCATGAGCTAGTCAAGAAATTTCTGAGTTTTATGGAACCTAAAAATTCACTGCCATGCTCAAAAAGGCCTTCCACTGCTCCTATCCTCATATACATGAACTTTGTCAACACCTTCCTATCCCACCTCTCTAAGATCCACTTTAATATTACCCTCCTATCTACGCCTACGTGTTCCAAACGATGTATTCCCTTCAGGTTTCCCCTCAAAAAACCCAAATGCACTTCTACGCTGTCACATACGGCAAAACAACCAAAAGTAATTAAACAACAAAAAGTAGCAAATTCCCAATTCAAATTTACAAAAGTTTAATGAAATATCTTCGAAATTTCCAGAAATGAGAGACAGACACACAGACATAATACCATCATCTATATGTACAAGGGGTCGAAAGTATATACCTAAAAATTTATATAGCCTAAAGAAAACTACGTTTCGCATGTAAGAAAATTTTTTAGTGGGTGGTGACTTACAAATTTGCCACCTGAAAGATTGTGAATCTGTCTTTAAGGTTTTATTTACATTACACATGTTTGTTATTCAGAAAAGACATTACAACACCGTCCCTTTTTTCTGCTTAATCCTGCCAAATACAGCACACCTCTTCAGCTCGATGCAAGATTTATTTCGAACGCGTGACATGTCTCTTGCCCACGAATATGCGCAAGACAATATCCCGGAAGAAGGACGATCGACCATGCAACACCCTTTCACCTACTCAGGAGACGAGATGTGGGTAGCAAGTTCCATCCGTCACTGTATCATGGACCAGCTACTTGTCTATTCACAGTCCAACCGATCACAAATCCACAGCAAACATACTGGAACGAGTTTTCTGGATATCACGCTAAACACTGTCGTTGTTGTCGTCATTCTTCTTCTTCTTCTTCTTCTTCTTCTTCTTCTTCTTCTTCTTCTTCTTCTTCTTCTTCTTCTTCTTCATACCGTCCTTACAGTTGAACCAGTGTCTCCTGCAGAATGATAGCCCATACGGATCTGTCTTCTGCCTTCCGCCTTCACCCCTTGACACCCATCGATTTCAGATCATTCTCAATACAGTCTAGCCACCTTAATTTTGTCTTCCTGCTTTCCTTCTTCCATCTGGTTTCCCTAGAAATACTTTCTTTACAGTCCTGTCATCAGACAGTCTTACAAGATGACTTGCCCAGCCCATTCTAGTCTTCTCACCACTAAGCACTGTTCACGGTTTTCAGACCGCGTAGGTTTGTAAGGCGACACTGACACTTAGCAAGAACGTGCTGCCTTCAAAGTTCTTGGAATTACGTCCAGGTGGCCTTCAGTCTCTTTGGGAAGTCGACCTGTCGGTAATTCCGTCAACCATGAAGCTGGAGGCAGCACGCTCCTCCGAAACATTACTATGACCCTATGAACCTACATGGTAAAAAAGTACAAATTAGTCCAATACCATTTGAGACCTAACAGAAATTTTGAGAGGGCATCGCTACAAGCAACATGCACTTCCTTTCAGACCAGATTCTGAGCCAGTTCAATGCAAACCCACATTGCCAAGCCTCACTGCTTTCCAAACTGAATTTTGTTTAGCAAAATTTCGATTTTGTATGTTGCCGTTGTAACTTAGATGTCATATTTAACAGCGAATTGACTCAAATAGAAAAGAAATACGTGTAAATCTGCTTCCAATGACATGAATAAAGGTAACGGTAAGTCAGAGTATGTATTCGGTGTGTCTAGCTAATATATTTGGTCCACAGAACGGCAAAGTAAGCATCCTATTAATATCCAGTTTCATCTCGAT
This sequence comes from Coptotermes formosanus, assembly GCA_013340265.1. Lineage (NCBI taxonomy): Eukaryota > Metazoa > Arthropoda > Insecta > Blattodea > Rhinotermitidae > Coptotermes > Coptotermes formosanus. Next base: position 422,382 of record BLKM01008216.1, read on the forward strand.
ATTTTTTGAAAAAGTTTTCCCACCAAATTTCTCCGTTTATTTTTCCTCACTCATCCGAATTACGTTTCCAGAGCACCATAACCTCATCAAGCGTACCAAAGAACAACGATTTTGCAAATGCAAATTGTGATTAATACCCTAAACGTCACTGACTTACCGCTTAGCACAACTGTTTCGCACGCAAAAGTTACCGGATTCCCATTTAGGCCCACAAGACTGACTTCTCCCAGATTCTTAGTGATTTCACCTCACATCTCCATGCAACTCCCTAATTTCCTATAGCATTAGTTTCGAAAAGAATAGTTCCTTCGCCAATACCGCGAGGCCACAGGCTTACTGGGTTCTCATGCCAGAACACCACATGTATGGTGAGCTAGCAGCATTCCTCTGTGCGTGGATGACCTCTGTTGACTTGCAACGGTCATGTTTCGGCGCGGAACTACACAAATCACAAATGACCACGTCGGTCTAAACAAGGTTTAAGCTGATAGTGATACCCGCATGCATAATTCCAGTACGGAACGCACAGACTCGGTGACATATGAAGTAAAGCAAAATAGAGAATGATGATGAAAGCCCCATACAAACGTTCGTTTCCCACGCAAGACCCGAGGCTTCTACGCCAAGCCTAATCACATTTAGACAAATTCCCAAAACGAAGGGCTACACACGCCAGTAGCTTAACCTTTTAAAGCCTAGCGGTAACTTTACGTACCACCAGGTTTAACATTAAAAAATTCTACGTGGTGCCCACATTGCGTTTATGTGTTTTGTACGGATCTCAGAACAAACAGCAACTTTTGCCTTATAAAACATTAAGAGACTGGTTTTTATAACCGAAGTGGAGAGTGTTTACAGCGCGGTACGCACTGAGTCCTTATATAAAACAGATACGCTTCGTCTTTACAGGGTTAATTTACTCGGTTGTGGTAACAAATTAACAAACCACTCTTGCTTACAGACACTTTAATTTATCTTACTACTTAAAATATGGCTGTATAAATTGTGTTTATAGGTAAGAAGAGATAAAATGAAACTAAATTAAATTTGGCATGCGTCTTGCCAAATTCGAGTAAATATGGTGCATTATATCGAAGGTTTAACACAGGCTGACATTATAAGCGCTCGTATATAATGCAGTTGCTATAACAAGTAATTATACTAAAATAAACTCTGTACTAAACTTCAAGAACCAAGCTGCAAAGAAGGCAGCTACTTTTGATCCCGCGTTGAATTCCAAGCGAACCATTTTTAAAAGGAAATATGTAGAACTCCATTACGTTAAGCGAGATTCAGATTAACTGGCTTCCTAATGGAGTCCCAGCTGCTTTTACGATGCGTGTTACCTTAATGGCCTACAAGCGAAAATTCCTTCAAACGAATCAGAACATTAAGGCTGCAGTCTGTTTCAAACGCAAGATGCAAGAAAATGAAAACAATTTTCTTGTTATAAGACGTTCTTCTATAAGAATCCTCCTTTGTCTACTCTCATATAGCGCATTCCGTAGGCCTACACATACACTCAAAGCAAATTACTTCCTACGGAATCATCCGCCAATTAGTCTCGGACTAAAAGTAAAGTTCTGATCTTGTGTTTTAATGTACCCGTTTTGAATCTCGTCACAGGCTGTCAGGATTTCGTAATTTCTTTTGCTATTTTCAGGCCAGGTATTAAACTCAAACAGCGCTCCCTGCATTGCGCCGTAACAGGCTGCAATGCTTTTGTCGTAATACCAACAGTCTGTTTTTAAAGTCTGACAGGCAGTAGAAGGAATCACTGTTCTTTTTTTACTGAATTCGCGTTAAGAAGCGCGTGAAGGAGCACTGAACAACGTATGGTACCAGAGACGCATCCCCGAAATAGCCACTAAACATTCAGTTCTTAGTGCATCATAAGATTTTTAAAGATGCAGCCAATGTCACCATAAAAGTAAACGGATGTCAGGAATTCAGCTACTGAATGGAAGACAAGAGTTACGTTTGTTGCGCGATTCGGAAAATATGTATGCGTGCGTTCTTTGTGCGTCACTTACCGAAGAGAGTAACATATGGGATACAATACATCGTGTTTGTTAACTGCAAATACAGTGGCTTCACGCGCTGAACTTCGTGGGTATTCAGTTAAAAACTCACACCAGCTTAAAATGCTGGCTATCCCCACAAAATACTCAATTTGCTATAAATTATGTGTCAAATGTTTGAGCTGTCTGCAAATCTAAAACTGAAATGAATAAATAAATATACTCGTATTTTCTGTTTTGTAAAATAAATTCAGGAAAGAGGCACTTACAAAGTGTGATAATTGCTTCTACACGCTGTTGTCCAGTGCAGCAGCAATGGGCATCTAGCAGACGTACGAGTACAGCACAACTTCCCTTTGAAGACTGAAACTCATCTACATTATGTATTATAAATTCAGTTCCTACCTCACAGAGAACACACTGCTTGTCCATCCTACAATGATAACGTTAGGATATAATCGGTGTTGATTGTGTATTGGAATTTACGAAACAAATAAATTCACTTTTTGGGCAAAATGCAGAGTTTTTAATGTCGCACCAAGTGCTATATAAAGCCACAACTGCGTTTTAAACTGTTAAATATAACATCTACTTCGTAAACAAAGAATATCCTAATCTTCATAAAAAACCAACACAAAAAAAGAATATCCTAGTATATAGCCATTCCATACATTCCAAAATACGTACAGAGTTTGTCCTCTGTTTTTGAGAAGCAAGCCTGGATAAGCCACACTTCTCTCTACACTGTCATCGCCCCTATTCTACGCGTTACGTGAACGGACTGTACAAAACTGAATCATCATTTTTACCTGCGTTCTTTTCCTCAGTAACAAATCGCCTTACAAGACATCAAGCTGTCTATGTTTTTTCCCCTACCAAGTTTTGAACCGGTGGCTATATTTCCAAGAAATTTCTTACACACGCTACGTCACTGCAAGTCAACTAAGCTTCTTAATTTTTAATTTTCTTTAGCAAGTACTAATCACTACACGGTTGCGCGAACTTACGAGATGGAAGCGATAGAATCATAACCACATTTCAGTTCTTCAAACGATATACTCAATGCAACACAGACAAAGAGGGAATGGATTTTAACCACTTATTCCCAGGCTATTGGCTACTTAAATGTAAACACAGATCTTGGTGTCACCTGCCAGAACGCCAAGTGGGCTAAAAATTGGATATCTTAATGGGGCAGCAGAAAAAATAAAAACATGATTACAATTCTGTTAGGCCGGTCACAGATACCACGCACGGGAAAGAAATGCACGGAGGCAACATACGCAGTTGTCGTTTCCTGGTGTCTGGCAGTGATGTCTTAAGTACTGTTAGCTCCTTCGATTGCAAGGTCAAGCTAAACTGAGGATCACAATATCAATAAACAAGCAGTAAATTCTGAAATCGTTCCTGCCCATGTGTCAAACAATGTAGTGTAACAGCGTCCCATATCACTAGTTCTTTACAAAGGAAAAATACAAGTATTTAACATTACCGTTCGCCCCAGTGTTTCGTTTCGTAGTCCTTCCCTCTGCTACCTGTTTGTTCACAGTAGGTGTAGACAGTTTGTATTTTCACTTGATCACATTCAAACACACATCACAGTCACAAGACTTCTCTAGACGAGGGATCAGCCCGTCGCAGAGACCTCTACCTGACAACACACAAACACTCACAAGAGACAAACATCCATGCCCCCGGTGGGATTCGAACCCACGATCCCAGCAAGCGCTCGGCCGCAGATCCACGCCTTAGACCGCGCGGCCACTGGGATTGCGCCTCTTCTTCAGCAAGCTGAAATGTCTAATTACACACAGTGTTAATTGGACCACTTTGTTCAGAGTCTTCCAACTTTTTGTGTTCCTGGAGGATGAGAAACCACACTAAGAGGGTTCAATATACACATATAGATACAAGCATGACTATTTTGGACGAAGTCCACCGTCTTGATTTTTGTAAAACACATCGTCTGGGAAGCCGGGGCTGTTTTCTTCATCAGTGTAAAAGGAAGACATGTTCTTATTCACCTCAGCCTGTTAGGTGGCGTCAGTCTCGATACCTGGACACTTGTTCACTTAAACAAGCATACGAAATTCGTCTGTGCATCCCAGAGTCTTTTATTTGCAACAACCGTGTCATGAGGGATATACAAAAGGCAATATGGAATGTGCAGAATTCTTTCGTGGTTCACTTTCGAAACAAATACCAATCTACTCGTATGCTGCCATTTTACTTATATACATACTTTAATTTTTTTTTTGCTGTTCTTCGCGCGACGTTAATAAAATAAAAATATATTAGAGAAGTCATGTCAAAGAACTTCAGGAAAGTTTGGTGTTGCTTCTCCTGCACTATACATTTTGAGCAATATTCAAATTTATCGGCAGGCTTATCATTAGACCATAATATAGACTCTTCTACCCATAAATCTGAAACAAAACTTCATACCATTTCTGAAAAATTCTTAATCTCATAAAAGTGTGTAAATACGGAACACATCTGATGTCGAACGTTCAGAAAACAAGAAATCATAACGGTGACGCGCCACTGCTAAAATCTTTCAGATCTGAATTGGTTATACTCTGCATTTCGTGTAGTATTTCGGAGCAAGACACGTGATATTTTCAACGCAGTGGTAAAGTTACAACACCCACTAGGCCGATAGGTTTAAAAACACGAAACTCTGACAGTAATTTCCAGGTAACATATACCTTAATCACACACAATCGTTTTTAAACATACTTTTTCACCACGAGACAGCATTCTTTGGTAGCAACACCTAAAAGGCAATTCAACAGGTAAATGATACACAACCTTTAATATTGGTGCAGAGTTGAAGAAATTACAGACTTTTCGCAGGAATTTGCTAACCTAAAGACGGCGCCAGCAGCGTCATGTGAAACACAGGAAACTTCTTGCAACTACAGATGACGTCACAAACCAGAACATCCGAAACAAAGGCCTATACACAATTACCACGACATACATAAAAAGACCATTTCTCTGCCTTTGGAATTTTCATATTTGGGGAGTGGAGGGGTGTTGATGATGATGAACGCGATGATATAATTAAAGAAATGTTTACAAGATGACGATGCTTACTGTAGAGCTGCAGGAATGGTTCCATTGCACTTACACATACTGGATTAAGCTGTCCAGCCAGTTACTGTGAATATCATAATGTACTGGCCGCATGTCTTCATATTGCTTAGATTAAAAAACACCATAATGCGAGAGCGGTATATTTCATCAGCAACAGAGAACTTTTCGTTGCTAATGCAAGAATGTAACAACTTTCTCAAACTCTGTGGATCGAAGAAAGGACGCACGAATGACAGAAACATACAAACCAAACAATAATTAAATAAATGAAATAAAGCAAGAAATATATGTCTTCAGGCTTTCACGGCGACAAAATTATATGAACTCTTCTCGGGCTGACAGCCGTGTCAATTATTTAAAAACCTCCGACGTTTCAGAGACACATTCCGTCTCCATCCTCCGTCCCTGAGGATGGAGACGGAATGTGTCTTTGAAACGTCGGAGGTTTTTAAACAATTTACATGGCTATCAGCCCGAGAAGAATTCATACAAAGCAAGAAATAATAGGAAAAATAAGAAAGGAAGGAATTAAGGACATGTAAGAAAGGGAGAAAGCAAGAAACAGAGAATAAGTAAAAGTATAAATAAGGAAAGGCGAAATAAAAAGAGTAAGAAAGAAATATTTCACAATAAATTTTAATCCATCTTCTTACCAGTCAGAGTCTAATGAACTACAGCATGCAACTACGAGATTTGTGATGTGACAGCCTACGCGTATAATGTATACTGAAGTCTACATCACTGGCAGGCACTACACTGATTAGTTAGACAAGGCTCTGTCAGCTTATTGAGCCACACAATGGGGAAACCAAACCGCTGATGCGTGTGTACGTGGCATCGTATCATTACTTGTGATCATTCTGAATCCGTGCGTTCTTGTATCTCGACACGTTTGGAAGTCACGTTCCGTTCCCATCACTGAATGAGCAGCTGCCCGGATAAGTGCAGTATCACACACTACCCACTGATGCTTTTGGCAGTGCTGTCAACTAATTAACAAATTTAAACTCATCACAAATACATAGAATTGCAGTAAGTAAGTCAAAGAGAATGAAATGGGCAGGGCATGTAGCAGACATCTAGCAGTGATGTGAAATGCATACAAAATTTTAGTAGAAGTTTTGACGAGAAGAAATCACTTGAGAGACCTAGGAATATATGGACGGATAGTAGCTTATTTACATAAATTTTAAAGAAATATGGGTCTGCGGATGTAGAGTCGAGGTTTGGAAGAAGCAAGCCTAAAGAAGAGGGCCGATGCTGTCCCCGAAACGCAGTTTGTTATTTTTTAATACACGAAAAAGTTCACGAACTCAGTGAATTCAGACGTCACAGGCTTATGTGACGGTATTCGAAGAGTTTTTACTGTCACAATCAAAGGTAGTCACTGTTATTCCAACACCCACCAACTCATCATTAACACAACAGAATGCAATTATGATGCCCTGACCAAGGCCAGTAGGATGTTCTTCATATCGCAGTAGTCTGTTTTAACCAGCACCCAATAATCTTCACACCTCCGTATTCGCTTTACTTACAATAAATGTTTTTCGTATTTAAGACTCCTCTTTTATTACGATGAATGTTCTTGATATATCCATATCCTTTGCCCTTATTATCAACTCTAATACTATTGCTGAACTCAAATTGCGTATGTTTCTGTGATAATTTCCAGCTGAAGTTTCTATGCTTACATTTGGTATCACACACACATCACACTTCACAGATTACTGTGTCTACAGAGTCACATCCTCTGGGACGTTACGCAGTGTCGACGGCTAAACAGTAACTAACATTTCGGATCTTCCGAAACGTCGGTTACAAATTTATCAGTCTACATGGTGTAACATGGCAGAAGACTTTAGTGCTCATCAACACCGCTGTGACAGCTTCAAACAGTATCATCCTACTTACCCACCTTATAAGCAGCTGTGCCTTAAATACGGCCTCCAGGTACAGGCCTACTCTCTCAACGAAACAATCAAAAAGGATTTCTGTTAACCTTTTAAATCCTAGCTGCTACTTCATGTACCACTAGTTTAACCTTTTAAATTCGAAGCGTATCTGTTTTATATACGGACTCAGTGCGTACCGCGCTGTAAACACTCTCCACTTCGGTTATAAAAACCAGTCTCTTAATGTTTTATAAGGCAAAAGTTGCTGTTTGTTCTGAGATCCGTACAAAACACATAAACGCAATGTGGGCACCACGTAGAATTTTTTAATGTTAAACCTGGTGGCAAGTGAAGTTACCTCTAGGCTTTAAACGGTTAATGTTTAGAACTGCTACTTTCTGCCCACACAGTGTGTTTATGTGTGTTGTATGTATCTCAGAACAAATAAGAACTTTTGCCTCGTATAGCATTGACTGATCGGTTTTTATAACCGAGAGTGGCTGTGTTTACTGCGCGGTACGAACTGAGTCTCTTAAATAAAACAGATTGCATTTAATCTTTAAAGGGTTAATGAGACGGTGGTTCCACGCGAAGTATCCCTATGCCATAGCACAAGAGCCACGCCAAATAACCCGCGCACAGCAATCAGTATAAATAGCATCAGCAGCGTATCAGTTCATACTGTACGTTTTCCCTTAACACAAAGCCCAGTCAGCGCGAGGTGCGCACACACTGAACGAACACATTTCTAAGAGCATAATCCCAGCACGTAAATTCCTGTGACAGACATACGGAACTAATAACACCAGTTTTATGGCACCAGTAAATTGTTTACTGTCAAAAACGTAGCTACCCACTTTCAACACCAGTAAAATGTACTTTACATTTTGTTGCTCCTTCATATCTATATGAGCTGTGTACAGTCTGTCTCAAGGCACGGTACACACTAACTGTTAACAGGGTACTATAAACGTCATGGGTACCATAATAAGTGTATAAGAGCAGGGGAGGCAACCACGCACTTTAAGGGTCCTCTGGCAGAAAAAAAGGGCGACTAATTGTGGGTAGGTAGATTGACAACTGAAACTGTATAGATTACATGCAGCAGCCACATTACCATTGAAAAATATTCAAACAAAAACGTTACAAAATTTTCAACATTTGAACATCCATTATCACGGGTCACAAAATCTGAGGGCCCTACATTGCGTAGCTTCCACCTCGGAAATTCGTACAGCCACAGTTTTGATACTGTTCAGTGGCTAACATCAGAAAGTACAAGTTAAGGGTAACCTCCAATGCCAGGGTTTTCATAAGACCTTTAAAAAAAATCCTTCAGTCAGTCCAATGGTTACTACAGGCGAGACGCATTGTTATACAGACCTGACACACACAGTTTCTTGCAAATTAAGTGACGCGCGTTAAACATGTTTGTTGTAGTGAAATCGTGTAATAAGTAAATCACAAAATAATGACCCATTACACTGTGCACAACACACTTCTCAAATTTCCCTAATCTTCTCTGAACATAAATGTTTTATATACTTACTAATTATTTTATTCAACGTATCAATTTCCCAAAACAGGCTAATTTTTATCATATATAGGAATTCTTACACTTCATAAACCACCCTTCTTCGTTTGCTTATTTCAAGATTAATTACCCAGAACGGAGTCATGCCAGGCTGCCAGCAAACTGTAATTCTATGGGGGAAGGGCAACAGTTAATTGTACCTTTGTCTCCAGTCCTGAACCGCATTACACTTGACAGCACCAAATATTTCACTTCTTATGTAACATTTGTTACTGACACGAACGCTTCCCTTTCTACCTATAATTTCGGTAGGTTACTAATCACTTTGGGGGCCCCTAATATTACTTACGCCTTCGGGATAAATCATACTACATTCAGTCTCTGGGTTCCAGGTGGAAGGACTTCATTATATCATTACGAACTCGATAACTAACTTCTTAGAGCAGAGTAGTTAACAGTTCCTCAGCCAGTCAAGACATTCCCCAGTCCTGCATATTATGGGACCGGAAAGTTCATTATCGCCTTCACAAAAGTCTACCACCTGTCCCTATCCTGAGTCAGATAAATCCAGTCCACGCCGTCCCACTTTATTCTTGTGTAATGCATTTTAATACTATCCTGAAATCTACGCCTATATCTTCCAAGGGTGTGATTTTATTAGTAGCTATCTAAAATAATTTCACCTTTATCCAGACAATTTATGCCAACATTTGGTTTATCTTAACGGAACCGGAAAGGTCTAGTATGACCCCCCATTTTAGCAAACAGGTTTTGGGTACACGACAGGTGAGAACTTGTTTGTTCGTTTCTTCGTTTCATTGTCGATTACACAGCTTCACACGTAAAAAAAACTCGTAGCCAACAACGAATAGCAGTACGCAGAAGGAACACTCCGGACCTATGTAACTTGCTTATAACGCGATATATTTAGTGCAGTTCTTTCTAATATTTGTACATGTTCTACAAAATATTCCGTTCTATTTAATGTGGGCTGCTCCCACATTACACTTATATCTCTACTAGACTCATATGTCGGATTTCTTTCACACAATTTCAAAGAACATTAAAGAAAGATCCTGCACTTCTTTACAGACTCCATTCTCATCTTAATTGGACCAGGTAGCGTACTCGTCACTATTATACTGCCACCTGTATAATACACTTTTCATTTTTGTATTTTATTTAACTTGCCAAATTTTAGCCTCTTACCATTAGATATTTATATACACGCAGGCGTTCCACGGCTAACGACACTTCAAATCCCATACACATTTAAACTGTCTTATATATTTGTAATATATTTTTAATGTGAAAGGGGAGATCTACATCTTAATGCAGTATATAACAATTTTTCCTGTCTCAGCGTTTATAAAAGGCCTGATGATGGCTCGCAATTACAGCCGAAACATGTAGCCGTGAATAAATTGATAAAAACTGGAGCTGTGTGTGTGTGTGATTTCATGCATATATACTTGTGATCTGTTAACACCAACGGGGATACCTGATCTTAAAATTTAAAAAACTTGCTTCGTTTAAGGATCTATGGGTTTCCTACGTCATAGCAAACTTACTGCCAGTCTTAATTTAAGGAACTATATGGAAGTGTAACGCTTAAAAAACCATAGAAGTTACAATAGGCGACACAGAGATCGTCCACTAAGTGAAACAGGAAATCTGCCTAATTTCACTCGGTTTATTGGGGTCAATGTGAGCAATGCACGCGTACTTCCTAATGGGCTGCGAAGGATAAAATCATTGAACACTCAGTGTTCAAGAGCACTTTCGAAGCTGCAGATTTAAGACTTCTGCAGCTGAAACGGCGTCTCTAAACAATCTGAAAACAAATCAGCACAGTAACAAAACACAAAGACGCCTCATGACAATCTGCATCATCAGTCTTCTTGGTTAATACGCTAAACCTGAATACACATTGAAACTGAGAAATCATCCCCCGCAGATGGTGGTTAGCTTGCTTCAGCATTTGTTGCATGTCTCAAAACGGGTGCGGATGATTGGATGATGGAGAAAAAGCTTTCTGTCGGTGATCGGTAACGATTTCTTAAACATTAATATATTCCTTGGCAGACAGGTGGATTAGAATTGCAAATTATTTCCGAGCCCAAACCACATCTGGTGGATGTTACGTCGCTCCACCACGTACCGCTGTCTATCGACACAGAGGACTGTGCAGCACCGTTCTTTACAGTCTGCACAGACACTGGAGAACGACTCTTTCTTACACCAGTCGATACTTCCAGCTTCCAGATCTCTGACTGCACAGAAACCCCCAACGTGTGCATACCCACCCACCACAGGTAGTCTTATGTTCCAAGAAAATTAAATAGGTCAAACCACTGGCCGTCTTCACCTAGCGCTTGTCCTTTAACCTTGGAAACATAAGTATGATGGTAAAAGTAGTAGTAGTAGTAGTAGTAGTAGTAGTAGTAACCAACAACGGGGTTTACATATTATGTTTATTACGTAATAAATTCCTGTTTCCAGTCTTTTTCAAACTACGTCCCGCAACACTATTATTGTTGGTAGTTGCAGTAACAGTAGTAGTAGTAGTAGTAGTAGTAGCAGCAGAGATACAAAAGAGTCAGCGTCTGGAATGAACGAAGCCAAGGCTCTCGGAGGACCGTATGGCAAAGGAGTAAGCAGGTAGTAGCAATGTAGTAGTAGTAGTAGTAGTAGTAGTAGTAGTAGTGGCAGTAGTAGTAGTAAAGAAATTCAGTTCCTACTATACACAAAACATATCTCCGTTATAACGAAAATCAGTTAATGCTGTCTAGCGAAGTAATCACTGTTTATCGTGCCCGTCATATGAAACACAACTACATTCTCTGTGTAGGATGCGGAGCCTTTAATGTCAAAGCAGATGGTGCATTGTACACTTAATAGTTATAAAATAACCCGCTTAAAAAGGGTTAAAAAACTGCACCCTTTTCATGATTCTGCATCGAAGAACAAATTGGGTTACTATGGTTGTCTTGAAGGAAAATGATACGATGAAGTCTGGTAACAGTTTTGATGTTTGGGGCAGAATTACACTGTTGAGTTGCTGAAGCGGTCACGTGTTAAAATGAATAATGAATCAGCTCGGATTCTTAATGAGAACATGGCCATCCTAAACGAATATCTTCCGAAGAAGAGAAAAACAGAGAGTTGGAAGCAAAACCGCGTGGCCCTCGGCAGACATACCCCAAACCTTGTATCTTAACCCTAAACTCACCCCTCCCACAAGCAGCAGACATGCAGACACACAAGGGCAAGGCTAGACATGTCTAGGGTAGGTTACTCAACTTGATCCTAAGGCTGGTCTTCCATGTTCTCATGTTCACCACAGAACACAAAAGCTTTTAGCTTCGCCGTCTACTTAAACCGAGCTACAGAAAACAATACGTTAGAACTGGACCGCCCTGAGACTGTCAAATGAGACATAAGTCATACCCAGAGTACTGGAGTTCATTCAAAACATGAGACATAACACACATACATGCATATATATATATATATATATATTACTATCAATTAATTAGTGTTTGGTTGTGTAACTTTACAGAAAACACGACAAACGTTAAGGGCCCTTTGCAGATCAACGGAATCATTGTCACCTCATAAAATTTCAAATAAATCCGCTTTACTGCTGTATTGCATCCCTGCTTCATAAAATAGCTTTTTCAAAAAGTTTTTACCCTGTCAGTACGTTATATGCCAAGCTTGCTTCCTCTTGCGAGGTTATGTCCAGTCCACGAAAGATACTTGATGTGGCTACAAGAACGGCAACGACAAATTTTTCTCGTTACATGCTTTACAAAGACAACTTATTACCTCAGATCCTCCAAAGAATTTGTCTTCAGACACTCTGTACTTGCAACTAATGTAGCTCTCTAAGAGCATGGCAGTTTATGTTCCACAATAATAGGAAAACAGGTCACAGAATAAGTTTACAATGCATACATTCACGGTTTGAAATTTTAGACTCCAATACGAGGAGTGCAGACTTAACCGTACTGCTGTCCGACTGCATTTCCACGTAGTCTCCAACTGTAGTGCTGTCCGACTACATTTCCACGTAGTCTCCAACTTTACTGCTGTCCGACTACATTTCCACGTAGTCTCCAACTGTACTGCCGTCCGACTACATTTCCACGTAGTCTCCAACTGTAGTGCTGTCCGACTACATTTCCACGTAGTCCCCAACTGTAGTGCTGTCCGACTGCATTTCCACGTAGTCTCCAAGTGTACTGCTGTCCGACTACATTTCCACGCAGTCTCCAAGTGTACTGCTGTCCGACTACATTTCCACCTAGTCTCGAAGTGTACTGCTCTCCGACTACATTTCCACGTAGTCTCCAACACAACTGAGGCATTTAACGTCCCGTGGCATGAGTTCCTCTATTCCCCGTGTCCTGTCTTGTCGGCCACTGTATCACAACAGTTTCCACATTGCCATTATCTTCAAAATTTGTGGCCGCTAAGATTTTGATTCAGTGCTGGAAACAGATTATAATCACTCGGCCACGAATTCCTGTGTTATAGCCACAATCAGTATGGTTCCTTAGTTACAAAATTTTACACCATGTAAACGCATTTTCTGACCAATACACGCACCGTACAAAGCTACTAACATAGGTTCACCGATCGTATACCGCACAAACACATCGCAATACCCTATTTCCGTACTCGAAAATACAACGTTACAGAAGTATGTTTTTCGTCAGTACATCCCGAAGCTTTATATTGTTATACAGTGCTGGTACAGTAAAATTATCCCTGTCATGGCGATGAAGGCGTATAAGGGGAGGGAAGTTACAGCTCCTGTCGTTCTTAACCTCGGCACAGTATGGAGATGGGTGGTCAGCTTCACGTGCTTGCCACTTTATTTCCGGCATCCAATGAACAGAAGGATCAATGGGCCCTACAGCCGGTCTGGACGCTTTGGGTGTACAAAAGAATTTCTTGGCCCTTACAGGAATCAAACCACAATTCGTCGGTCGTCCAATCCGTAGCTACTCCAGCTCAAATTTATGTAGCTACATCGTTCGTACAAACATAAATCTTAATTTTTTTGGAGTAGTTACTTATATACTGTTACATCATAACTGGATAATACTTCCTAATGAAACGCTGCGCTCCAGAAAAATCAGAAATACCTTTAGCGGTTCAATAACGCTGCCCCAAGGAATTAGTCTGTATGGGTCAGAAACTTGGTCTCTCACGCTAAGCGAAACGCAGTAATTTAAGGTAACTGAGAAAACGAGAATATATGGAATTAAAACAGTGAAATTTATACTAGAGAAAAGTTCGTAATGAGGAGCTTCATTATTTACGTCTTTGTCTACCAGTTTCTATGCCGCTAAAAGCCAATGCGATTCGGAATCTTCAGTTTCTCTGGCTTTTGAACGTTGCTTGTAGATGCCAGTAATGATAAACACAGTCACACACACCGCAGTATATATGTATATATGTATGTATTGTGGCGTGTCTGACTGCGTTTATCATTACTGGCATTGAAATAACACACCGGGATGACCCAAATTAAGGTTGCTTGTAGATACTGCGTAGAACTCTTTGAACGAAAGGTCGGCCGGTTAGAAAGCCGCTACCTGCACAGTGAAACACAAAGATAGACAAGAAGCAGCCATACACCCATGCTCTGAGTGAGCCTCGAACCCAGATCGTACTGTCCAAGCGACAGCGTTATTCCGCAAGCATAATGTGAACCGCAATTTGTGCTCTTCATTAATTATTATCACGACGATGAAACGAAGTCGAATGTGATGAGCTGTGATAAGTAGCACGCACAAGAGGAACGTACATAAAACTGTACTCAAAAAACTTGAAAGAAATATACCAGTTGAGAGAAGCAGGCATAATGTGGGGCCAGTATAAAAATATGCAGACTTGGAATTCAGTTTCTTCTTAAAGATGAGACAAGCCTAGCAGTAGTTGAGTAGCTTGGGCGAGACAACAGAACAAGGGAACCCCGGCAAGCTTCTCTACGCTGTCTGTCTGACGTTTGAACCCTGCTGCCTGCTGCAGAAGAAGCCCCACACCAAAACCATCTCAGACATCACTTCACCATCAGCAGCAGTCCGCCTGTCAGCCCTGCTACAAGATGCCTACGATATTTCTATCTAACACCACAGATTCCTCCAGAAACACCTAATTTATTCTTTCAACTGGAAGCATACCCACCGCGGATGTCCTTAGCTAATATAAATGTAGTTCAGACTCATATGACTTATACACTCCTTAAACAGAGTAATTTACATTAATCTACATGTCACATGAATGACCGAATGCAGTGGCTGGTTTCATATGCACGCATTTTTTGGACCAATGAGATTGAATGTTCCTGCATCACTCACAGCAAATGTGAATAGCCACACTTTTGTTACGTAGGTAGAGGCCTTAGGAAAGAGACCAAGCACCTGCCCTAATTGCTCACAGAAACTGTCCTTTAAGTCATCACTGTGCCCTAAGTTGGCGCATGAGCATTCAGTACAAGGGTCTAATATCACACCAACAACCTCTCAGCACTATATACCACATCCCCTCACCAACAAACTCCACTCGCCTAACTGCTGGCATTATTCTCAGGTGCACAAAAAGTTCCGTCCCTAATTTATGCTTTTCATTTCCTATTCCACAGATAGGGTATAATCCCCTGTTCGTTTAGTGCCTCCCTTATCCCACCTAACCTCCTGCACACCCACTAACTCAGTCTAAATCTTGACTAGCTGAGGAAATGTTAGCTTCTAAGGGAGATCTCTGCTCCATGGAGTTAGTTAGTTAGTTAGTTACTTAGGAAGGAAGGAAGGAAGGAAGGAAGGAAGGAAGGAAGGAAGGAAGGAAGGAAGGTAGGTAGGTAGGTAGGTAGGTAGGTAGGTAGGTAGGTAGGTAGGTAGGCAGGCAGGCAGGCAAGCAGGCAGGCAGGCAGGCAGGTAGGTAGGTAGGTAGGTAGGTAGGTAGGTAGGTAGGTAGGTAGGTAGGTAGGTAGGTAGGTAGGTAGGTAGGTACGCAGAAGCCTTGGGATGTGCAATTATATGCCACTTTTTATCACCACAGGATATATTATACAGTGTCGATTATTATTACTATTGCTTTACTATTATTATTATTATTATTATTATTATTGAAATGAACTATAAGCAACGTGCAAGGGAGCATTTTACCGTACAATCTCATCACCTGTCTGAAGGCACTAGGGAAAGCCACTAACGTTCTCAATAGGATTAGCGGATCGTCAGGCTGAGACTAAAAGCTGGGCCATCCCAAAGCAGCTCTGCTGACAACTAAAACGTTTGCTGTTCCACCAGGTTGTTTTGCCAAATGTCTGCTATATTGACTCTTCGGGGCACAGTGGTTGCTATATCTACCACCTGCTTACAAATTAATAAGTTCGGAGTTTATGCAGAGCGTAACAAGCCTGGCGCATTCTTTCTGTTACTCATCCTATTGCTTTCCTCTGTATCTAGCGGCATCCTATCGCTTTCCTCTGCTCAACAGATTTAGAATCGATCACGCCTTATGATTCTGTTTGGATCGTCAACTGTTTCTTCGTCCTCATCTCGTACCTGACGGAGGAAGCCGTTTCCGCCCTTACAAAGACCAATGACATCAGTGCACGGACGTATTCAAGTAAACTGCCTGTCATTAGTGCCCGATTTCGAAAAAGCGAATTGGAATTTGATGGAGAGATTTTGTTTCAAAAAATACAAATTTCAAGGAAATTCTTCCAACAGGAGTCCACATTTTCCAGGCGGGCGGAAGGACAGACAAGACAAAGCTAGGAGTCTTTTTTCAAATGTTTTGTGAACGCGACAAAAAAAATCCTGTAAAATTCTGTGATTCGTGTAATTCTGAGAATAAACGACAATTATTTCTCTAGACGTATTACGCCCTCGATTTCTGTGATCGAGATGCACTGCTTATTGTGAGGTAGAAATTGAATGTTTATATGCTGTCTAAATAAATTTCTTCTTCATAGGTTAGTTGCCGGCCTGTCATGGCAAAGGCTCGGCTTCTTTCCTAGGTAAGTTCATGTGGGAAATACGGTGGAAAAAGTAGCACTGGGACAGGTTTCTCCCCCAGTATTTCGGTTTACCCCTGTCAGTATCATTCCATTAGTTCTCCATACTCATCTTCGTTTATATGTTGCTCTTACCGGAAGGTCAAAGGGGCGAACCAGGGAACCTTCCAAAAATCAGCTCTCTTTGGGAAATTGGGGAACATTTGGTGGGGAAATACGTTCATTTTCCTTCTTCAGAGTGCTGAGGTAAAGATACACATGCCCCTGCGTTATGAAAGCATAAAGTGTGTGGACATAAAAATCCAGACATGTTAGATCTCGACAGCAGATTTAGGTGAGTGATCAGTTTCAGAAATCGGCCGTCCAACCCGCACACAGGCACCACTTTACACGCCGAAGAATGTCTCGTACGTGACTTGCCCAGCTCGCTGATCTTTGTTGTGTCCCTGGGGGTACAGCACCCAGAACGACCCTCCAGAACCAATCCTATCCTTTTCTAGTAGCAACGGCGAGCGCAGCGTGAAACTAAGTCATCCTCGACCAAAAAGGTCTAAATTTTTTCTCTCCACAACACTATAAGATAATACGTATTTCAAAACCTTTACCTGGGGAATGATATCTGAGTCGAAAGACGACAGGGCGCAGATTGCTTACGGACTGTGACGATGCGTTATGAAGTATTTTTTTTCTTGAAGCTTGCGACCCTTGAAGACGAAACCACTGCGCTGTCTTGATACGTCCGAAACCAAACAGCCAGTGACACAGCGCCACAGACCCCAAGAAATTATACCCCAGTTTGGGAAATACACACATAGCGTACGGCAGGATTAATTCTACAAAGTCTCCAGTTTCAGGTACAGGTAATGTCAGCAAGCTTAGGCTGATATCAAAAGTTGGGAGAGTGCGCAAAGCTGTTTGCGCGTAGATCAGTGTGTTTCTGCAGTCAGAGGGGTGGAGGTGCCAGTAGCCGTCTGCTTATGTGGTAGATGCAGTCATGTGACTATGCTAGGATGACTGTAAAGTTTGTGACAATCGCGCTGAAAGTTGTCATGCCAAATGACGGGGACTTTGTGGATGTAATCCTGCTACAAGAAATTGGTTGCGTTCGCTCTACTAATACCAGCAGATTGCCAGCTTTCGATTATACGTCACAAATATCGTAAGAATTACGATTTGAAGTGAAAAACTGATATACTGAAACGCGATGCACTAAACCACAGCCACAAATCGATCGCCAAAAAATGTCAAATTGAAACTAGGTAAAGCTAACCAGTCCGTCCCGATATTGCCGCACTATAGTACTTAGCAGTTCATTAAGTATAGATTTCAGGTGGATTCATCCATTAATTATACCTCCAGTCTTAATTGAGCTGCAGCAGAAAATAACCATCCTTTTGCCTTTACTTTAGTATGGTGCCATTATTACAATGCGTCACGGTGGTAAGATACTGATGTTAATTGGTTCCCAACTAGAAAATTGAGACGAACATTTTTAGATAAAAAATGGTTCTATGCGGAAGAGGTGGTAGGTTATGAGAAAATATTAAGATGTGCTACTAGTGTTGTGGTCATAGATTTAGGTAGATACTCGTATTTGGACAAAGTTCCATATAGGGGATTTAATAAGATCAAATAATTGCAACTAATATACGCACGACTACATAACTGTGAATTGGCTACCATCGTGACAACCCGGGGTTAATCGGAAGGTGGTCCCAAGAAAAGCAGCACGTAGTATATCATCATCATCATCATCATCATCATCATCACCACCACCACCACCACCACCACCACCACCACCACCACCACCATCATCATCTCCTTTATGCGGGGTATTCACACTTATATATCTGAAACAAACCATGTTTCTAGGGTATACAGTGTTGCAGCTATTCCGCGCTTATTATTATTATTATTATTATTATTATTAGTGCTATGTATCATTCCTGTCACGCACTTGTCTAAGAACTGTAGAAGAAAGGTTCTAAATGCACTCCTCAAAAAATCTGAAATTAAAGACAGATTCTTCAGTACTGACGCTGGGTTTCTACATTCCTTTCAACGTTTTAGACTGCAGTACAATGCTTACAACCCTGGAAGTATGACGCTCGACTCTGGATTTCATACAAGGTGGAGACACTAAAAAAAACGTAAATTCCAGAAAATGCTGTAAGTGTCTGTCTGTCTGTTGTTTATTTAACAATGCTTTCAGTAGCTAAAACTACACAGCGTGGAACTGTAAATTCACTAACGAGTGAGCTGGGAAGTAGAGGTTGTGACACGCTCAGAAGGATTCTTTCTGTCACAGCGTTTTCGTGAAGGAACATTGTATGCAACACAGAGGATATCTGGGCCAAAGTGTGAAATCTGGACCTGCCGATTACGAAGACAGTGTGTGCTACATCTTGCCCGGCGACATTCCACGGAAATTCGTACAGTCTGTCTCACGCAATAGGCAGTGTACGTGTGTATATGCAATAAACAAGTGCTACCACTCTTCAGACATTCCCTTCCTATCGCACGACCCTTCCTTGCATCACCTCACACGTACCTCTTGCCTACCTTCGCCTCTCAGCATCAACTCTTTTTTTCCTCCTGCTGCCCCTAATTCTTTCTGTCTTCTCATCACTCTGTGCCTTTCTTATTACCTTGGTCTACCCTCTCCTCCTTATCATTCCTCCCTCGCTCAAAGCAACCCTAAAAAACGTATCTCCATGGCTCAACCCTTTGGACCCTCAAAAGCTGCAGGAGACTGGGCAAGGAATGTGAGCGAGGTTGCCATATGCCTTCCTTCTTAAATAATCCCCCATTCCAAAATATCAAATGTCTAGTACAGACCTAGGCTTCGGAACCAAGAGAATGGGAATGGGTTCCACCGGGTGAACAAAAATACGTAAACTACAACACTATCTGTTTGTTTCTTAGTTTACATAATAACAACTTTAACTGCACAACGAGTAACTACAGAATGCTTACGAATAATGAGCGTTTATTTAACGACGCTGTGGACTGCTGAGAATATGTAATGTCGATGGTAGCTGAATGAAAGATGAGTAGGCCAATACAGTAATGATGCAATGATATTAACAGGGGAAAATGGAAACACTCGCAGTAAAATCTATAGTAGTGCCACACTTTGTCCATCATAAACCCGACAGGGACTGGCCTGGGATAGGAACCTGGCCTCCGCGATGACAGGTCGACGACTAACCGCCAGATCCGTGGCATTGTCATGAGTAATAATTTGGCTACGGAACGGTAGGAAACGATCGGTACTTAATTGTTAAAAAAAGGACAAGGACAAGAGTCCTCGGGGCTGAATGTCGAACCATGGACTGCTCTCATACAAAGCTGGACTGCTGACCAATAAAACAAAACACATTTTGAAAGAGTAAATGACAAAATAAAAAGAACATTTTAAAAAACCTAAGCTTATTGAGACAGAGTTACGCAATACAACGCAAGAAGTGTTTTTCACACACTCCAGAAGACTGGTGGCGGCCAGGATAGCGTAGTCGGTATACCGACTCGCTACGGGCTGGACTGTCCGGGGATCGAATCCCGGTCGGGGCGAAACTTTCCGCACACATCCAGACCGGCGCTGGGGCTCACCCAGCCTGCTGTAAAATGGGTACCGGGTCTCTTTCCCGAGAGTAAAGCGGCCGGAGCGTGGTCTTGACCACGCACCCCTACCTAGCGCCCACGTTAAAGAAAGAGTAGGGTCATACCTCTACTCCCCCTTTGTGTCAGCACGGCCGGTTATAGAATAAATTTCACCTTACCTTTACCTTTCACCAGAAGATTGGTCAGCAGAGAAACAGGACTGAAGGTGCTCAAACACGTTTTCTCAGATCCAACGTAATTCCCGCCTCATAAGACGCTATAAATGCCAAGACGTTTCCTAGAATTAGAAGGGTATTTTGCGCATTTAAGGTCTTTAACACGCAGGGCAAATTTTGGAGACTTAATGAAGGAAAAAATGCGCCTTGTGGGGCAGGCAATAAGGTATATGTAATTACATCAAAGCAGAAGTGCGGGCATTGAAAAGATAATACCCCGCCAAATTGCGCAACAGCCCCTAGTGGGCCTAAGCCGCCTCTTTATCGAGGCTTTGCGATCACACTCAGACACACACCATACTCGGCATAAATCCTCTGAACGAGTGACCAGCCCGACGCACAGACTTGTACCGGACAACACACAAACACTCACAAGAGACAGACAACCATGCCCCTGTGAGATTCGAACCCGCAATCCCAGCAGACGAGCGGCCCCAGACGCACGCCTTAGACCGTGCGGCCACTGGGATCGGCATTAAAAGGGTATCACAGGCGTACTATTATAGACCAAATTTCAGATGACAGAAATAAATTATGGAGACATGTTGAAAAGATAAAAGCGAGTCGCAAGGCAACAGACTTGTTAATTACGGTCCATAAAGTCAGAAGCGTGCTGGAAGATGGAATGGTCAAAGAACGTTCTAAGTTCATCGGCACACAAATAAGCACAGTTCATAGAGTTCACGGTACGATCCGTCAGTACGTATTAACAAGTAATAAAGCCTACAGTATGTCACAACCAAGAAGGCCACAGCTTAAAAGTAACAATAAATTTTGTGATGCATTCTGGTTTCGAACGCCCTGTGAGAAAGATTCCTGCCTCCCGCTGGGATCCTGATATAAAGCTGTCACATGAAGGCTGCCAGCAGTTTTGTGTGCCCTCCGAGTGGACTGTGTGCGATGCAGCCGACCACCAAGTGTGGCCATAAGAATCAGAATCTACTAATTTGTTCACAGAGAATAGTCTATAAATAAAATGATTATTTTGTGAGAAATGGTTTACAACAATAAATAACATATAACTTCGACAAAAAGCTTGAAGTTTTCCTTGCATAGGCCTGGACAGGCCGTTAGGGCTCCAGGAGGTCGAGGCTCCCAGGAATTTCTAGACAATCGGCACATGGAGGTGTCAACATTGTCGGCCCTACACACCGGCAGCCGTTACCCCCAGGAGACATCCCTGGAACTCATTTCTGTTAGATGCTGAGTCGCCTCCAGAGCCATAGTGCGGCAGGAGGGATTAAGAAAATGACCCCATCGGGAATCGACCCCGCGATCTTCCGGCTTGTAGCCCAGTGCCTCAACGAACTGCGCCATAACTTTGGGAACCAAAACAAAATTGCGGGAACAAAACGCTCCATGAAGTAAAGTCTATCTTCAGAAGGTAACAGTCACAGAGATGGCCCACAAATTACCTGCTTCTTATGGAAACCGAAGATACGTCATCGTGCCCATAGCAGCCCACCAGTGGATCCTATTAAGAACCAGCAAATCTAGCCCGCATCCTTATATCCTCCCGAATTAAGTTCCATTCTAATACCACACCTATTAACTGTTCAACGGTTGTGCCCAATATGTTCGCCCTGTAAAATTCTGCACGTATATTTCCACCCTTCCATGCCTCACCTCATAATGGTTGAATTTCTTACTCTAATAATAAACATGACTGTCTTCTGTGACGTGAGGCCCGTGTGTTTTGGTAGGCAGGTATAAACACGCCACAGCAGCCCTGTTGTGAACATCTAAATGTTTGTAAAATTATGACAGTGGTGGCAGGTTGTTACGAAGTGTTGGAACAGGTCTGTATCCACCAATATTTAGATGATTTTTCCTGGCTTCTGTACGTGTGAGTGAGGCTAATAAGGCTGAGCATAGCAGCCTGCCAGTGTACTGTACTGTACTGCGCTGCTGTCAGTGCCAGTGTCCTGGCGATGGACTGTTAGAGAAGATTGGCCGTACAGGGCCGCTTCGCGTACAATTCACGTTATTGGTGCGTCAGGCAGAACGCGTAAGGTGACAGCCAACGAATGTGCACCACACTGCTTTAGGCACGCTTTATAATTTCTATGACATGTCTCCCAAGCCCATTTCCTCCACAGGACCAGACACAATCTCATCATTGCAGTTCCTATGTTTGTAGTCCGCGTACACTGGAGCAGCACTGTTATGTCACCAGACGTGCTCAAGGGGTTGCATTCGCAGTAAGCGGGTGGAACTAAAAGCACAGGACGATTGTGTGTGTGTGTGTGTGTGTGTATGTATGTATGTATGTATGTATGTATGTATGTATGTATGTACGTACGTATGTATGTATGTATGTATGTATGTATGTATGTATGTATGTACGTACGTACGTACGTACGTACGTATGTATGTATGTATGTATGTATGTATGTATGTATGTATGTATGTATGTATGTGTGTGTGTACGTACGTATGTATGTATGTATGTATATGTATGTATGTATGTATG
>BLKM01008216.1:445625-548125 GCA_013340265.1 Coptotermes formosanus
GTGTGTGTGTGTGTGTGTGTGTGTGTGTGTGTGTGTGTGTAGTGAAAAGAAGACGAATAAGGTAAAAGAAGCTTGGAAAATTGTTGAAGTGGAAAAAACGCACGCAATGCAAAGTAAGGATGCTCTGAAAGGAAAATGGAAGAGGAGATAGAAGCCTGTGACGGAGAACTGACACTATTAGTGGTGACGAGAGATGGGTAAGGATATGTAACGAAAACACACTGAAAATCGGAACGTAAAGTGGTGCAGAAGTATGACAAATAAGCAACAAGTTAGGAAATGTCCATAGAGGGTAGCATTCCTGAGGAGTAGCCTACGTTGTGGTTTTATTACATACAGGCCAATGCATAAACTTAGCAACAAGACACGCAATGTTCGTATAACGTAACTGAGGCGCGTCGCGTAACCATTGTTGCCGTCTAAAAGCAATAAATGCTAAATATTAACGAGTGTGTGTCTGTATTCTTGCTTTAGTTATATGGAATGCAAATCGCCACTTTCCTGCGCCGTATTAGGTCTACATTGCAATCTGTGGGCTATCAGGCTCTGCCATATTGCCATCTGTGGGCTGTCTAGCTCTGCCATATTGTCATCTGTGGGCTGCCTGGATCTGCCATATTGCTATTTGTGGGCTGTCTGGATATGCCATATTGTCATCTGTGGGCTGTCTGGCTCTGCCATATTGTCATTTGTGGTCTTGCAGGCTCTGTCATAGTGTCATCTGTGGCCTTTCAGGCTCTGCCATATTGTTATCTGTGGGCTGCCTGGCTCTGCCATATTGCCATCTGTGGGCTGTCTGGCTCTGCCTATATTTTTCAACATTATCTCACAAAAGGCACGATTTTTATAGAAAGGCCATTGAACATAATATGTGATTTTCTCTACAACTTTGTCTGAAATATTTCCCATTCTAAGAATAAATCAGCGAGATATTATCATAAACGTACACAGGTCTTCATGTAAAGTACCCGTTATTCTTGTCAAATATTGACGAAGCTTGAATTTTCTCGACAGATTTTCGAAAAACTTTCACATATCAAATCTCATGAATATCCATTCCGTGGGAGGCGAGTTGTTCCACGCGGACAGACAGACACGATGAAGCTAAGAGTCGCTTTTCGCAATTTTTCGAAGGCGCCTAAAAATACTCATGGCAACATTGGTAACGATGGTAACCACATAACCAATGGTGGCTTTGCAAATGAGGGTCGCCGTAACAAACGTGGAAACACTGGCAGCCACAGTAACAGTATCGAACGTAGTCACAAACGTATGTGACTCTCCATATAAAGTGTCAGTTACTTCCTTCCAATTTTAACCAAATTTGGAACGTGTCGAAAAATTGTAGCAAAAACCCCCAAATACGAAATTCCAAGAAAACCCGCCCTGTGGGAGTCCACTTGTTTCATGCGGATGGGCTGACGGACAGACAGACATGACGAACCTAATATTCGCTATTCGCAAAGTCTTAAAAGAGCCGGGGAGACGGGGGGGGGGGGGTGGGGGGTAACAGACGCAACGCAAGTAGTTTTACCAGAGCACCAGATTTATTTTGTAGACCACGTGAATTTCCGAATGCCGCTTAACAATTTGTGTTTCAGCATCAGAAATGGAATGACGGCATGAGATGACGAACACGCGTCTTAAATAAACTGGTTAGGCCGGTGTGGGTGAGGGCTGAACTCATCCGACTCAGCACGCGACCCACTGTGTGCTTCTTTTCGCATAATAATGAAGCTTTGAGTTCTAGAAAAGGCAGCAAACATCTTTACCATATGAGTGACGGTTTCGCGAAAAGACTCCGTTCCATGGACTTATTAAACGTCATTTAACAGTTTTCCAGTGATCCTAGCTATATTCTACGTCCTCTAGTAACATGTCCTTCATTTACATGTTAACAGGAAGTGGTCCCCAATATTCGTAAGTTACTAAACGCAATAGGAGGAACTAAACAACCTCTATTTTTTGTAGAAGAAGGAAAGCGCCGTCACATATAGCCAGCTGGACTAGTGCGAATAATTCGCACATCGAAACGGTAAAATATTTAATCAACCAAAATTACAGCATTTTAACTCTAATAAAGATTAACAACTGTACACTTAAAAATTCCTGATGCTTGATGATTTATTTCGGAGATCAAAAGATCAGAAACAACGTGAAAACAAGGAGCAACAGCTTCCTACCACGTTTAAGTAAGAAACATAACGTTGAAACTGACAGTCGTGCCTCAAGCGGAGGCCAAGGGAAGTACATGAAATGGGTTCGCTTCCCTTGGCCTCCGCTTGGGGCGGCTCTGTCAATTTTTAACGTTAGCTTTTTTGTTAAAAACACTTTTCAGAATGAATTAATAAAAACAAAGGAGACTCCCCGGTCCATTAGGGGTTGAGTGGCCCATCAGAGGACTAGAGTCTTGTTCATTAGAGGACGAGTGTCCGGTCCATTAAATGACGAAATGAAATGCAGCGTGCCGTAACAGTTATTGCAAAATATTGAAAACAAATCAAAGTGAAGTTTACTAGCAAAGTCTGGAAGCGAACCATTTTATTTGACTTAGTCCCATACAAAACAAGAATGGAAACTGTATCCCAATATGAAGCACACATATTTTTCAAACGCTTTCTTCTGTGACTTCATATAACCCATTTCTGCTCATGTTATGCGTTGCCGAGTTCAAGCAGGATTATCTGTCTTGCTTTCGTTTAACAGTTAACCAAATAACACTCCCTATAGGCCTATTAAGTACTCACGCTTCCTGGCAAGCCTCAGAAACATAACTCTGAATCTTCTTACCTGCAAAAAAGAAAAAAAATTAATTATCACATTGCGTAAAGATGTCAGTAACAGTCGTATAAATCTTTTGTTTGTTTGTTTGTTTAGTTAATCATGTCCTGAACTACAAATACGTAGCATATTTATGCCAATTTAAAGTGAAATGCAAACGTATTTCAGAAGGAATATACAGAGTAAGCACAGATGAAATATTTCTTCCTTCCTTGACTAATTCATTCACTAATTTACTCATTCTTTTAATTAATTATTTAATTAATTAATTTACTCAAATCCTATAAAAGGTAACCAAATGCAGGGTATAAACAAAGCACGTGCTATATTCATTACATTCTATAATCCATCTCTTACAAGACACAGCAACATTCCAGATGTAACCCACATCCTACTAATCCTACTATTCATTAATTTTTTCCTTAACTCCACTGGTGCATTCCCCGCAAAACAAAACCAAATTAATTAATTAATTCATTCATTCATTCATTCATTCATTCATTCCTTTATTTCGTTGAATTATTCACATCCCAGGACCAATGAAGCACCGAAAAAAAAACAGAAGATAAAAAATTCATACAAAGATAAATAAGATGCCAGAATTCGGATTACACCTCTTATATCACCACCATAAAACACAGTAAGTATTCCCTGTATTCCAGAGCATGCAGCGACGTATACCCACTCATTTACACGGGACTATCTACGGGCATTCGGAAGAACCATGAAAGAAAATGTCTGTATTTCACTCCAACAGTCACCTTCAACATGTACGACTGCGCAGTTGTCTTTTGCTTAGCGCACAGAACTCATCATCATTCAGGTCGAGGGACCGAGGCGTCAATACAGAGGGTTTCTATCGGCTGGACCTCAGCTATGGTAGCTCTCCACCTATCATTAATCACAGTATACAAATACACACACTGTGTACTGCTTTTCATGATGTACAGGTTTCGTAATAAATGTGTTTACAGATTTACCGATAAGAGACGCAATGTACAAGATATGCAATATACGTATAAACGTAACATTGAAACGCGTTCGAGTAACCATTGTTGCCTTGGAAAAGCAGTATTACATATTATTCTGAGCGTATGTCTGTAGCCTTAGTTATCCAGCATGCAAAGCGTATGCGCCGTATTATATTGTTATCTGTAGCCCGTCTGGCTGTACAACATTATTCCATATTACTTCACAAACGACACGATTTTAGGAAAAAAGATTTGTGGAACAAAATGTGTCTTTTGATTTTCTCTGCCAACTTCTGCCTGAAACATTTCTCATTCTAAGAAGAATTCAGCGAGATATTATCATAAATGTACATAGGTCTTCACCTAAAGTACCCGTTATTCTTGTTAGAGTTTAATGATAACAATACTCTAATAACAAATTTAATGAAAATCTGTCCCTTAGGAGCCGAGTTGTTCCACACAGACGGACGGACAGACAGACATGACGAAACTAATACTCGCTCTTCGAAATTTTGCGAACAAGACTAAAATACTTAACAATTATTAAGGATTATCATCAAACGATTCCGTCAAGACGAAGCACGGGCATGTAAGTGTATCTGAAAGTTTCAGGAATCACTCGTTACAGCACCACACAGTGCTGCTACCTGTGACTGGAAGCACTGCCACAGGTGCCAAAGGCAACAAAAAAACACTACTCGGCAAGCAACGGGCAGCAGGGAGCCCTTCCGTTGTACGGATGTGGAAGTTTCAAGTTTCAATTTCGATGTCAGCAGGGAAATGACACGAACGGTGGATCACGTCATCACATTAAGTAGATGCCTACAGCTACAGGATGACTAGGCCACTTGCACAGACTGAACCAAAACACAGGAACCGTCAGTTCCTGGCTTCCAGTTCAATTCCTGATGTCCGAATTTTACACTTAAAGCTATTGCAGAAGGTAGGCAGTGACCACAACGGTGCCTCGCATTATCAAGTACGTGGGTTCAACACTCGGCTAACAGATCAGCTATCCTGACAGTTTTCACAGGATTTCTCAGTCCTTCCGGGCACGTCCCATCTTATCACTCGCACAGCTTGTCTGCAAGCTTTAAGGCTCTCTCAGCGGTGTCAATGATCAGGTCTTCTGGGATGTTACCAAATCTCTAATGGATGCCCCTTTTCACAATTAAATCTGAAATGGAACAGGCTAGAAGGCCTAATAATCTGTGATATCTGACGATGATTTCGGCACGTGGATACACAATATACACGATAATTCTTATTGGCAGAGAGTTCTACAGTAACTGATTGGTATGAACATTTCTTGATCATATTAAAACTGCAGAAATCCAGTCTAAATCCGTCCAAACGCAATTAAGTTTCACTTATTATGCAGAACTACATGTTTCGACCTATTTTAGGTTATCCTGAGGTTAAAAATTTGTGTTTGAAACATACTGATGTAACAATGCCGATTATGACCACAGTAATCTTGAGATTTAGGTACCTTTAATCGCATTGTACGGGCTTATATTCCTTCCTCAATATGTTTCAAACACAGACTGTGAACCTGAGGGTAACCTGAAATAGGTCGAAACATGTAGTTCTGCATAATAAATGAAATTTAATTGTCTTTGGACGGATTTCGAAGGGATTTCTGCTATAACCAACACAATGGGATGACGTCTTTTAAAATTAGAACTGTGGATTTTGGTTGCAAGAGCGGACTGCTTCTTATTTTACGGCTGGACCCCATTTAACGGGTCGAATAATACGCAGTGCTGGGGCATAGGGAGAGATTAACCTTTTAAAGCCTGGCGGTAACTTTACATACGACCAGGTTTACCATTAAAAAATTCTACGTGGTGCCCACATTGCTTTTATGTGTTTTGTACGGATCTCAGAACAAACAGCAACTTTTGCCTTATAAAACATTAAGAGATTGGTTTTTATAACCGAAGTGGAGAGTGTTTACAGCGCGGTACGCACTGAGTCCTTATATAAAACAGATACGCTTCGTCTTTAAAGGGTTAACATGACCACAGATTTAAGAATAATGTTTTAGAATGTTTTTAATTTAAAATGATGCTCATGACGAAGAAACATTTTAAGACACACACGAGGCTTAGTGTCCAACAGGCACACAGCTTTGCTATTAGCATGACCTGTCGAAACGGTCTAACTGTTACGGAAATTTGTGGGTTGCGACCCATTGTAACAAATCAGTTGTTTGCTGATGCAGATCATCCCTCGTTATTTAAGGGTGTTTTACACCGCTAAATATGACAGCAAAGAGTATATTTTCCATAAAACGCAGTGCTGTCCTGAATCTTCAGTGAAACCATATGTTACTGTGCACACAGCCCCGAATTCCTCAATAGGCCTGCTATATTTATAGTCAAATTCATATTTATTTAGGGTAAAACTACCCAGTTTGATGATACAAGTTTAAACTATTTCGTGACAGGTCTCCATAGATGGTCCCATAACGGATGCCTATATGGGAGAAAGAAAAATTAAAACCAAATATGAAACACTTACGGTAACTAATGTCATGGCGAATTGAGTTTTATACCTCAAAATAAGGTTGCCTTGGCACGCAGTTTGCCGATCCCAGCGGCCACGCTGTCTACGGCGTGGGTGTGCGGCCGCTGGCTTGCTGGGATTGTGGGTTCGAAACCCGCCGAAGGCATGGCTGTCTGTCTCTTGTGAGTGTTCTGTGTTGTCAGGTAGAGGTCTCTGTGGGTCGCCAGGGTAGTCCTACCGAGTGGAGTGTGAGTGTGATCGCGAAGCCTCGACAATGAGGAGGCCCTGGCCCACTAGCGGCTGTTGCACCAATGGCAGAAAAAAATGGCACGAAATTTGGTAGGATTAGTACAGAGTGCGACCATCCGTATTGCAAGAAGTCGTAGCAATATAAGTGGAAATGTTGTAAGGTACGCCCTTCAACTCAGCTGTCCTCTCCATTGTAAAAATAGTTCCAAAAATACAACTCAGTTCAGTTGGACACCTAAAAAACCCAGAAGGCCCAATTTCACACAGTGCTGCACATAATTTTTATAGGAAATATGGGTATCTTAAAGCTTAAAGGTTCAGTGTTATAGTCAGAAAAAATTCAGCATGCCTAAAGAGGGTATCAAATCTTTTGACTTCAGGGGCGTGTGGCTTGTATGGGGAGAACACAAATACGCTCAGGGTTTTGATGCGGAAACGTGAAGGAAAGATACCACATTTGAAACCTAGGCTTAGATGGGAGGATAATACCGAAACTGATACACGGGATGGAAGGGCGATGGACCAAGTTAATGTGGCTCAGGACAATGGAAAAGTGGCGGGCTCTTGTGAACACGACAATGAACCTTCAATTTTAATTAAATGCACAGGATATCTCGATTAGAAGAAGAACCATAAGCTTCTGAAGAACAACTGCTACACTGAATTAGTTGCAGATTAAAATAGCACAAATAGATATGCTTAATTTTAACATACTTAACCCAAGGTTAAACGCGTAAACAAAAGGAGTTTTGTTAACTGTTTGACAACCGATATTAATCTAAATAGTACAATTTAAAAATTCATACCCTACATTACAGAAAACACACATCGTGCATATTACAAAGATTCAATGATTAATTTTATTTAGGGAAATAAACGCTGTTTATTCTGACACTCAATCGAAGCTGCTAAAACAACTCTAATCCAAACGCAGAATTGTTAACTCTCCTATGAGTCTATGGAGCCCACCCGCCACACCTCCGATAAGTTCAAACACACACGTACAGAATTTAAGATCCTTTGTTTTGTATCAGCCTGTGTCATGGCGTTAAGAACCTGCCTATCAGCTGCTATTCGGTCGCTCGTCCTGTCTGTCTGTCTGTCTATCTGTCTGTCTATGTGGCATGCAATCAGTCTGTTTCTAGCCACAGGGCGAAATCGAAGTAATATGATGTCCTGGGGTCCGCATAAAAATACAAAATATCTCATCGAGTTTCTTCTATCAAAACAGATGGACTGGAATGAGGAACAGGGCAAACACCCGCGGAAAGAATCCTACGCACCACCTGCACACTCACCTACAGCTAGAGGGGACGTAACAAATATGCCTCAACCTCACACTCCATTACATCCCTAAAAAATCCCAATAATAACAGAGATAATAGATTCAGTTCTTTCTTATCACCTTATATCACTGTAATTATGCCCTGAACGAAATGTCTATCAACATATTATCAGGAAAAATTATTCCGACCACGAACAAAGAATTAGTAGCAATTCGTGTTAGAGACACGTCAGGGAGATAACATGTAACGATTTCATTATTACAAGTTTTAACAGCTTCAGAGTGTAAGATATTCTAATAGCATAGCTAAAATGTTGTATTAATAAGTGTCTGTGTGTCCGGAACAGAAAGTGAGCCCCTTATTCAAGGAAGGTAATAAAAGTAGACGACAAAGGCCGACTGTAAAATCTGCTGTGTATATCTAAACATTATCGCCCTCTATAATCATAGCTAATATATAAGTCAAAGAGTTTTAAACTGTAAGAAATGTCTGTTAGTCAGCTTACAAACTCCGTGCACCACAGCCCTTCTTGAGAAGCTAATAGTTCTTCATCTAGTCAAGAAATTTCCCTAATTCTATGGAAACCACAGGTTTATCACCGTGTTCACAATATACCACCACATGCCCCTATCCTGAGCCAGATGAATCCAGTCCACGCACTCCCATTCTGTTTCCTTCACATCCACTTTAATGTTATCCCCCTTCACACGCCTACGTCCTCCATCCTGTCTCCTGCTTTCAAGATTTTCAACCAGAACTTTACATGCATTTCTCTTCTTTCCCCTCTGTGCTACATGGCCCGCCGATCTCGTTCTCCTTCATATGGTCACGCTAATAGTAAGCCCATTACCTATTTTAAACAAACGCACATGCAGCGAATGAAACACAGTAACAGCAAATGAAGCAACGACTTGCCAATCGCGTATTTCAGCTAATCGATTCTTTTAATGTATGAGCACACGGAAAGCCTCGGTGGTTTATGAATCAGGAGACACTTTCGGGGGTACAGCCGTTCATGGTTACGGCAAAAAGTTTTGCACTTTCTATAGCGTTGCGTCTTTTTGTGGCATTATCTTATATAATTACTATTTTTAGAGTTTAATTTTAGAAGTGCTAACACACATGTCTTGCCTTTAGTAAAGAGCATGCAATTATTAGTTAAGTTTTTACGATGATAACATTCGTCGCGGATCCCCTAACCCCCCGTTTCCCATAACCGCTAGGTCTCGCCAAACGCGGCCATTTCAGGACCATAACTCCATAACTTCCATAAGATAGATATGGCATAAAAATTACACAAAATAAAAGGTCTTTTTATAAAAATAAATTTGCTAATACATCATCACAAAGGCAAGCCCTGTATAACAGCATACGTACGACGTATAATACCACTCCGTAAAGGCCTACTTCAGTTTCTCTTCCTCATGTCAGGAACCACTAATAACTTTGACCGTGTAATATGCACGTTACAACTCCTGACGCTGCTAAGCAAACCCCGAAACACGCAGGAAAAAAATCATATAATAATTATTTGATACTGAAATTATACTAAATTATGAACTAAAAACACTACAAAGGAAACTAATATTAGAAAAAGACAAAAATGTTTCATAAAATATTTACAAATGTCTTCCTAAGAATTTCACATGAAAAGTCTTGAATAATACACGACAACGGAACAGCAAGAGTAATGGTCACGTGCCTAGTGCCCCTTCATCGTAATAAAATACCACTGCAGGGAAAAGTGTTACGAAACCTTAAAACTCAGCACCGAACAGCGCTGTTGCTTTTACCGTACGCTTCATTCGCACATCCGCAGTATTTATAGTCTGATGAAATGGAATCGAAAGGTGTCAAAGCCATCTGACATCTAAAGACATACACTTCATTCAAGATTTCACATACTCTGTTAACGTGTGCCTACAAAATTTATACAATTACTATGTCGCACGATAGAAATATAACGATAGAAATATAACTAATCATTTCGAAAGCATATGGAAAAACAGAAGTCTACATAGAAAAAGATAGTCGGTGTATATATAACGTAACATTGTGGCGCGTTCGCGTAACCATTGTGCCAATTGAATCACAACAAAACGTTCTCTGTGTATTGCTCAGATACATGTCTCTGACAACAATATAAAAATATTGAGTGTCGCACAAAACTGCTTTTATGGCGAATTTATGTTGCCGGCAACAGTGAGACGTACTCAGGTTTTCATGAGAAGCGACCGATACTTTTGTCCGATTTTAAACAAATCTGCAGTCTTTCGGCAGATTTTCTTAAAAGTCCACAATATATTTCACTGAAATCCGTTCAATGGCAGCAGGTCTTATACATGTGGACAGACGGAGGGTCATGACGAAGCTATTAAGCGCTTTCCGCCACTACGAGAACGCACCTGAAACGGTTAGCTGATCTTAGAAAAACAGACAAAATTCCCCAATTTTAATTTAAATACGAATTGGCAGCTAAGGGCCAAAAACATCTAGGAGATCGGAAGAGGTGTCAGACAAAAGCGAAAAGAGAGAAGAAGTGTATTATACTTGAATCAGGGGACAGAAAGGGGACACACGACTCGACAGGGCGCGGTAATAGGGTTCCGAAACTATACAGTTGTTATGGAGCCCCAAATAAGGAAGCCCTTTGAGAGGCGAAACATAAAAAGTTGGTAATGCGTACGAATAATTCACACTGGGCAATGTTGCTTGTGTCCTACAAGAACAATGGCAGTGCAACCGCGTTACCATGACAACACGTCATTCTACTCGATGAATAATTGGCTTCAAGCAGGAGATTTATACAAACGGGGAGATGTACAAGAGGTTGGATGGGGGGGGGGGGGAGAAGGACGAGAATGGGAAAAAGACAAATTACAGCGAGAGAAAAAGATTTGCTTCTTTCTTTTACAAGTGTTCGAAATTCTTCTAAACGATAACATCCAATAAGCTTTAACTCTTTAAAGACGCAGATCAACCTGAATTGTATTTAAATATTCAGGTCGTACCGTGCAGTAAACACACTTGGTCTCGGTTATAAAAACCAATCATTTAATGTTGTATATGAAAATAATCGCTGTTTGCTACGAGATACATACAAAACACATAAATACACTCTGTATGCAGAACGTAGAATTGTTTATTGTTAAACCCAGTGGTACATAAGGTAACCACTAGGCTCTAAAGGGTTAATCAAACATCTAAAATAGCGTTTGGCCGCATTTCATTTAAAAACACCTGTGAAAAGCTGTTACAGCCGTTGTGTCCGTCCCTCCACCTGCCTACCCTAATAAGGAACTCAGTGGTTAACGAAAACGTAGCGAATTTCTACACTGAGAGTGTTTACTATATCCCGTTACCACATGTTCTGCCCTCATTGTCAGAACTGGACAACAGAAACTAACTTTCATACAGCTAGCTTTACAGAAGTGAATTGTTGAGTGACTGGCATTAAGATTCCCCCTTCGGACATACAGATTTCGGTTCCGAGCCTTCACACTGCTGTCATGATTATAATATTGTGTAGTTTTCGCAGTGCCTCCCTGACAACATCTGGACAGTACCTAAACATGGATCACGACCAGTAACTTCACAACCGTGCCCAATCAATCCGCAACCCACAACCATCACCCATGCGGCGGTCCTGTTACCCTAAAGTACGCAGCTGAAGGAAGAAACGTGTGTAAGTTGGAAGGTTGTCATGATGAGGAGTACGGCTCATCAAGATTAGAGTCTTGAAGAAAGAAGCAGCAGGTTCCTCCGA
Organism: Coptotermes formosanus; assembly: GCA_013340265.1. Lineage (NCBI taxonomy): Eukaryota > Metazoa > Arthropoda > Insecta > Blattodea > Rhinotermitidae > Coptotermes > Coptotermes formosanus. The sequence continues at coordinate 457,190 of BLKM01008216.1, forward strand.
AACTTCGATACCAACAACTGAAATACACGGTTTATCCCAGAAGACTGTGATCTTAAGAAATATAAGCTTACATTAAATACATGCATATACACGTTTACATAAATACTGAGCAGAGCAGAAGCGGTGGATATGGAGGAACTTGCCATCACCGTGAGTACAGTTACACTGTTCAGCGCAATAATGTGGCACGTCCCATGTCCCCTGTTGTAATATTTTCATACATATGACTTTGACGTTGAGTGCGTGCATTGGTTCTCGTACCTCCGCCTTAGCAGGGTCACATCCGGTGTAATCAGTCCACCACAGCACTCGTAACTTCAGCACGCCCGAATCGAATAAGAAAACAGGCGGTGAGAAGGGTTGCTACAGAAATCAAACGACAAGACAGCCCATGTGTTACATATATTCAAAATTCTCCACGTTGCCCAGACAAATGTTGACCAACTCAAAGCAGTTTCTTTCTTTTCCACCTAAAGTTTGCTGATAAAGTGCACTTCTTTCTTGTTACACGAAACAGCCCCCTGTTCATTGGGTACTGAGGTTGTTCCCCGGGGTAAGGCCGTCGTGGTGTGATGTTAACCGCTCACAACCATCTAGCGCCGAGGCTACGAATCAGCAGAGCCATACCTCTACTCCCCCTATACACCTTCATGACGCGGACAGGGACGATTTCACCTTTACCGTTTACCTTTACTTACAGCAGACATGTTGCAGGTAGTGGAGGACAGATTGTATAAACTGTCCTCTAAACCCTGCTAGCTGATATAGCGCAGTTAAATGATTTTTCATGCGTCATTCAAGTGCAGCGCGACTAGTTTGTAGACAAAGACATGGACACCCTCTGGACAAGACGGAAGCAAGCAGACATTAGTGCAGCATATGCACCAACAGGAATTACAACAAGGTGGAAGGAGATGCTGAATCCAGAAGAAACGGCAACAACTGTGCTGTTGAAAAGTGTATGATCAGACAGTGCCAGTGAAGAAAGAAAATTGGGAGTGGGGGGGGGGGCGCGATCCGAAAGTAAGTGGGAGGAGTGGACAAAGAACTGCACACGTCTGGACAAAAATATACCGATTCAGGCTTCTTCATGTCGCATAATATGAAAATAGTAAAAATCGGTTTCCTCATACATTTCTGTACGGTTCTGACGACCGTGTGTCACATCTAAACCCATTAGCGTCATCGAATTTTTCCGTCGTCAAACGTAGCGTTGTATTAATTTTATTACTTTCAATGTGCTGGACGATGGAATAAGTCCACGATTTTAACCACTGTAGGCAATTTATTTATATTTCCGAAGCGTGAATGTTTATTTTCTACTTGGCGACAGTTTCTTTCAGCAACTTCACGACAAAGTAGCAATGCAGTATTATAGAACTGTCATTACAACAGCTATCAAACACCTAAACAACTTTACAATGACAACTGAATTTATTAAGTGCAGGCCTCATACTGACAAATAGAAAAATTTATTCTGGGGATCGGTGAATGAGTTTCAAATTTGAAAGGCTGGAGGAAGGGTGACGATGTGGAAGTGAATGCTGTTCTTCTTTCTTTCGTGTGAATCTTTTCAAGAAAGGAATCAGGAATGTGAAAAAGACAATGTTCCTTGCGTTAACGGGAGTGTTTCAGGCTAACCAACAGTGAAAATCGCATAAATACAAGGAACATGCCCACGTCGGTAAATCTGAATACTAACTAACTAACTAACTAACTAACTAACTAACTAACTAACTAACTAACTAACTAACTAACTCCATGGAGCAGAGTTCTTCTTGAGAAGCTAACAGTTTCTCAGCTAGTCAAGAAATTCTCCGTATTTTATGGAACTCGGAGGTTCATTACCGCATTTATAAGAGCCCGCCACCTGTCCCTATCCTGAGCCAGCTCAATCCAGTCCAAGTTCCTCGTTATGTAGTCTTCTCCACTCCCCTGTCGCCTCGTCCCTCTTAGGCCCAAATATCCTCCTCAGCACCCTATTCTAGAACACCCTCAGTCTTTGTTCCTCCCTCAGAGTGAGAGACCAAGTTTCACACCCATACAAAATCTGAATACACGCCTCTTAAAGTTCGTTATTGCGTTCGAAAGAGCCTCCACTGATCCCACCATATGCCCGCTGAATCCAGTAGCCACCCCCAAGCCCTGTGTACTGAAAAATTAACTCAACAGAATACTGTCCGTCCATTTACACCTACGTATCACAAGTAATCTCCTATCGGGAAGAACTCAACAGAAATTTTGCGTATATTTGTCGTCACTCCCATGCATGCTACGTGACCCATACATCTCTCTTGCTACTTTATTTTATCACCCTAATAATATTTGCTCAGGAGTACGTATCATGAAGCTCCGCATCATACACTCTTCCCTAGACTCCAGTTACTTCCTTTCTTTCAAACCAAAATACACTCCGCAGGCACCCCTATTCTAGAACACCCTATACCAATGTTCTCCGTTAACGCGAGTAACAAAATTTCAGGTACGTTTATTTATTTTTCAGTACTGCAACAGCCCCTAGTGGGCCAGGGCCTCATTAACTAGACTTCACGATGACACTCAGACACACCACACTCGGTAGGACTCCTCTGGGCGAGTGATCAGCCCGACGCAGAGACCTCTACCTGACAACACACAACAATCACAAGAGACAGACGTCTATGCCCGCGGCGGGATTCGAAACAACAATCCTAGCAAGCGATCGGCCGCAGACCCACGCGTCATTTCAGATACATATAAACCACAATTAACCTTTTAAAGCCTAGCAGTAACTTTACATACCACCAGGTTTAACATTTAAAAATTCTACGTGGTGCCCACATTGCGTTTATGTGTTTTGTACGGATCTCAGAACAAACAGCAACTTTTTGCCTTATAAAACATTAAGAGACTGGTTTTTATAACCGAAGTGGAGAGTGTTTACAGCGCGGTACGCAGTGAATCCTTATATAAAACAGATACGCTTCGTCTTTAAAGGGTTAAAAGTATAATCCTGTATATTTCGATCTATGTTTTAAAAAACAAACGGAAAGGCCAAGAGTCTGGGCTGAATCGTAGCAAAGTATTTCTTTTAATATCGGAAGTACAAACGCTCCACTGCCTTGAACTCAACACTACTGTGTTTCTGCGAAAGCATTCTGATGTTACCATGGGTCATACACCGAGGCTGGCGCAAGGTAACGTCAAAACGCGTTTGTAGAAACAAAATAGCGTTAAGTGCGAGGTAGTGGATCGGATAACACTGTACACCGTATGTATGGAACAAACACATATGTTAAACTGTACAGAAGAGAAATGGCGTTCGTAGATAAATTATGAAGAACAACAAACATTTTTCGTAAGGAAAGAAAGTGCCCTAATGGGGGATACACCATCAAGTACAGTCTTTATTCCCCGCAGGGCTGAGGCGTTCCAAAGAACGCAAAAGGGCGGGTGAGTCTCAAAACACGTGTACTGCGCATCTCATGTTGCCTCTTGGCCCAAACACACACACACACACATATGAGACGGTAGAAAAGAGCAGAAAGACATCCCGCCTTAGAGGAACCCATCTTAACTGCACCCCCCGCCAACCCCACCCACCGTCAGGGGGCCAACTAAGTCGATGGACAGATCCTGCATACATCGAGCAGAGGCAGGGATGCTGCACCAGGGCTCTGCTCCGTCCCGCTGACAACCAGCAAACATGTGTCCGTCTAGAGGAATCGGCAATATTTCAGGAGGAAATTTCAGGGAAATGACTCATCTTAGGTAGTCTAAAGTCAAGTGCTTCAGCGTCGACCGCGAAAAAATTCGACAACACCAGCTTGAAGATTCTGAAAAGCGGCAACACACAGAGTACAGCAGACTCTGTTTACTGCCCTGCCCTTGTAATTCTATGCTAAATTTATTGTTTTGGACGGCACTTCAATTCCATACCGCACGTTACTCAGTCAAATGGTTTCTAGAAGTTCATTTTAACTCCCGGTCAGAAAGCAGGCTTAACGAAAATTTCTGGAACTTCCGAATGACAACTTCCTAACTATCCTTCTTCTCTTTCTTCAGTAAAACAAACAAACAAACAAACAAACAAAAGCAGACAGCTGTGACGTCACTGTGTTAAGAACCGTTCCAGGTGCATCCCCACCCACATATCACTTCTCATATTCTCCAAATACTGTATATGTCTAAGGAATTATTATTATTATTATTATTATTATTATTATTATTATTATCGTTATCATTTATTATTTGTATATGCATGTTGTGCTCTCTCTGTTATTGGCCACTTGGTTGATGGTTGAGTACATTAATAAAGAAGAACTGAATAACAATAATAATATTATAAATTATTATTATTATTATTATTATTATTATGTCGGCTTTTGTGCAAAAATTGTCCTTCTGCGGCATGCACACATCAAATTTTGTTTGCTGGAACGTTGATACGTTGAAACAACACATTCTTAATCAGACAGGCAAATTGTGAAATGGGAGCCACACTAGCACCACTTACGGCGAGACACAGAAATAAAAGGCAACAGACCTTCGGGAAAAAAAAAAATTTCAGCTTTGTATAGGTAACATTTATGGAGCATGTACCCCACAAGAGCGATTCGTCACCTCATCACGCCAAGATTTAACCCACACACCAACCCGTCTGACCTTGTAGCTAAAGTGTAGGATCTATAAACTAAACAAGCAAACATTCAGAATGCAGCAACGGGCTTTGGGAAAGGAAACATCCCGTCTCAATACCTGCACTTTGACAGGCAGCTAACCACGGCCGATTCATTACCGCTTGGTAACGCTGTACATTAGGACAGTGAGAGTGAAAACGTGGAATATATGAATCAAAGGTTTCTCTGGGTGAGGATCATCGAAAGTGAAAAAATGGACAAAATAAAACTCGAGACAGATATTTGGGTTTATCAAAAGTGGGATTGTTTGTGTTATGGTGTGTGTGGGGGGGGGGGGGGGGGAATACAAGGTTTAGTGGACGGTCAATTAGGAGGGGAGACTCATCAACAAAAAATATCCTTTTAGAGGTCATGCACAGAGTAAAGGGTTCCCAGAGCTTCATCAAGAAAGGGAAAGGGAGACGTGATCCTTAACTGCCGCATCACAATCAAATTCTGCCTGTACTTATCACGGTTCTGCAATCACGTAACACGCAAATTAAGTTTACCTCGGAATTTATTAACTTGTTTGGAACATTTACTCCTTGCTTTCACACTATGCATCTGGAAAGTGGAGTTTTCACTGTGCTTCATTAAGCAGCATGCCGTGATGCCAAATGTGGAAGTGGTGGTAGCGTTTGTATTCCTAACCTGGGCACTGGACTGAGGCGGTCTGGCAGTGTCAGGCCTCAGACGCCGTACCTCCGGGAAAAGCATCCGGTGTCCACTGGATAGGATATACGGAATGGGCCAGACAGTCTGGACGCTTTTGAGAAGAGAAACAAAAGAGGCACTGTACGTATAAACGCAATACTGCGTAACCATTGTTGCTGCGAAAAGCAGTAAGTATTAAATATATTCTGTTTGCCTGTAGCCTTAGTTATCCAACATGCAATGCGCATACGTCGTATTATATCGTCATCAGTGGCCTCTCTGGCTCTGCCATATATTTCCACATTATCTCATATACGACATGATTTTCGGAAACAGCCATTGAACATAAAATACATGTTTTGGTATTCTCTACAACTTGTATGTGAAATATTTCTCATTCTAAGAAGATTTCAGCGAGATATCATCAATGTACATGCAAAGCACCAGTTATGCTTGTCACATTTTAATTAAACTTGAATTTTCTCGACGGATTTCCGAAAAATACTCAAATATCAAATTTCATGAAAAATCCGTCTAAAGGGAACCGAGTTGTTCCATGCGGACGGACGGAAAGACTGGAGACACAGACATTACGAAGCTAATAGTCGCTTTTCGCAATTTTTCGAACGCGCCTAAAAATACAGGTAATCGGAAAATACAGCTTTCAATTTTAAATGCACTAAACGAGCTAGCCATGTTAATTACGAACGGGTATCCCAATGCGAAATTACACTTTGACCAGGCCAGGTAAAGGCGTATGGAATCCTCGAGTGCACTGCCGCGTGAGTACTGCAACCTGACCTACAAACTTGAAGGGCGGATCCTTGTCACTTCCCCCTTTTTCGTAACGTGTACTGTGATAAAGACGGAAATGAGAGTACGCCGGGATAGCTCAGACGGTCCGAGGATCAAATCCCGCTTGGGAGAGATTTTCCGAGCGCGCGTCCAGACGGGACCTGGGGCCCACCCAGCCTGCAGCACAAAGGGTACTGTGTCTTTCCCAGGAGTAAGAGACTGGGGCGTTGTGCTGACCATCCATCTGCTTCCAGCACTGAGGTTGCAAATGGGTTGGACCTCTACCTCTGCCTCTTCTTTGGGCCTGCATAGGCACGTCATGGGCTGGCATCTTTCCTGATCAAGATTGCTACTATACTGTTTCTGCAAGTACGTGTACGTACGTACGTGTATGTACATACGTATGTTACGCACACACACACAGTGCTGTCACACTGTATGCGAGGAATGCGTTCCGGAAGACCCGTAGAATTTAATACTTGCATAATTCAATATTAATTACCATTGCAGTGACTATAACGTGAGGGGAATGTTCTCGGGGCGCATAAATCTGCAACTATTCTAGCGTATTTTTGCTTTTAAACGTACTTCTTAAGCACAATATTAATAAACAAGCGACACAACGTAACGACTCGCATTATTTCAAATTTTGCGCATAATGTGAGACTTTATTAACATTTTTACATCGCGCTATGTAAAATCGCTACGTCATTTCAAAGCGTCTGGTTCTTAAAACTACACGCCACACGGCATAACATCCTAGAAGACCGGAATACTCAAAATTAATGCTGCAGAAACCTCAAATCTCGCAATCTTCGTGTTTCACAAAATCCGGGAGATTTCTTGAGTAACTGAAGGACTGCGACCTTCTCAGGAAGCACAGTTCCATGTGTCTGCCACTTAGTGCATAATACGTTTACCGTATTGCAGACACTCCAAGGAGTACTTGACGTTCCGGAAGGTCCGACGCAATACGGAACTGAGTATACATATGAGCAGCTGTATGCGTGTGTACAAGGCAGTCTGGTCGAAATACACACTGCTACACTAAAGACCCTGATCGGCCACAGCATGAGCGCCAGGCCGCCAATCTTACCGCCCAGCAGTAGTCTTCCGCCACCTTCGTCGTATTGCCGTTACATTTCCGCAAGGAAAAATTTGGCGAATTTCAAAAATGTTATTAATTTATTTTTTTACTTTTAAAAAACTGCACAAGTCTGAAATTGCGTAACTTTAACCCTTTAAAGACGAAGCATATCTGTTTTATATAAGGACTCAGTGCGTACGGCGCTGTAAACACTCTCCACTTCGGTTATAAAAACCAGTCTCTTAATGTGTTATAAGGCAAAAGTTGCTGTTTGTTCTGAGATCCACACAAAACACATAAACGCAATGTGGGCACCACGTAGAATTTTTTAATGTTAAACCTAGTGGTACGTAAAGTTACCGCTAGGCTTTAAAAGGTTAAATTGCTTGAGGCAGGGACTTTCTGTACAGTTCTCATTCAGGCAGTACCAAATACAGTGCTGGCGTATACTCACGTGGGCAAAACCGAGCGTTACGACTGGCGCCGAATGTGAGGCATCCGTCCCCTTTGACGAAAACCTGTCTGATACGGTTGTCAGAATGCTTCGCATAATGAAAACATAAGAAATCAATCAATCTGCTGCCAATACAGAATTAAACTGTCGGTCTGATTAGACATTGGTTATGCAGAAGAGCGATCTGAGGAAGAAAGGGGAAGCCGATGATGCAAGGAGCGGCTGCTGTCTCGGCACAAGGAGCAGACGCAGATAACAGATGAAGTAGAAGCGGAGGGGATATTAAAGGCGGGAAACAAGACGTGGCAACCCTGCGCTACAATGTGGTGCGGGTCAACAAAAACACGCCAGGGGCCCGCGTGGAGCCAGAGCCAAAACTTTCAAGGGATCCGTTTAAAAGTTTAGACTTCCTTCTGTTTCGGCGCGTATAGTTATGACGGTACATCAGTAATACCTGTGGAAGTTGTTACCGTTCTTGCTGCGAACGGAAAATTTGTGATGCTCGCATATTCTTAACCCCTTAAAAATCGATGGTTGCCACACAAACCGCCAGGTTTAACAGAAACTCGCGTGTTTATCAGAATAGATATTGAGATCTCCGCTCTTCTGGGTCAATAAGTCAGATGCGACCGATAGGTTCTCCCGAAACGTCGGTATAGGATTACCAGTTGACGTTGCGTAATATCCAAGAAGCGCGCAGATTTAATCAACATCGTGGCGCAAGCCTGAAATCAAGAATAGCTATTATTTCCCTATAGAACACTGACGGACTGGAGTTTCCAAATGATATGGATTTTGGTTTCTTTGAGGAAAATTCCGGTATTTTAGTATTCAAAGGTTAATCTAGTTCACTCATTTAATTGTACAATAAACGATACTTTATTAGTACCACAGGATGAATGTACAGCACAGAATAACAAATTAAGAAGCTCTTGAAACAAACCGCGTGTGGTGGCACAATTTGAAGTACAGAGCTTCCCAGTAAATGTGATTCTCCCAACGGCCTATGGAACCTGCCTTCGCCGGGAGCTTCCGAAACCAGCTTTCTCCACCAGTCCACCTTACATTATTTCACAGAAAAGTCTCGAATTTCCGACCTCCAATTTTTAAGCTGGCCCATCACTTTTGAAAATTTCTGTTGACACAAAACGGGGATCTGGTCTCTTTAAAAAAAAGAAAGAAAAAGAAAGTTCTTTGGAAGATTGATGTTCAATTCTTCCGATTAAAGGGGATTTTCTCTTCTGCTGTCAATTCCTTAAATAACTGTGTCAGAATTTATTTAACGTAATGGTTGGAATTTAATTCTTCGAAGAACAAAAGCCGTATGGTTTTACACGCACTCACTCCACTTTAAGTTCATGTAAAGGAAATTTCACGTACCGCATGGGGATTTTCGTAACACCACCACCTGCTATTTTGGCTGGTTACGTTAGTAGTCAATGTAAACCGTGCATCATAAACTAAAGGGTTCCGTATTTTATTTTTGCCCAACACCGAAACTATAACTCGAAGAGTTTCCATTCCTCGGTTTATTGTTCTTTTACACAACGCTGTTGACATGCGATACTTTTACAGAACTCTTCGCGACTTTTTTCTTTCATGAACCACATTTTCCACACCTGTTGCAAATGAGCATTCTTCGTTCATTACAAACCATTTATCACACCCACTCACAACTGCACTCTGCAGTGAGACACAACACTCGAATGGTACAACTTCTCACGCGCCAGTGCAGATATGAAAGGCTGTGGCTCTCGGCAGACTCGCCTTGCCGAAGCAGATTCGCGTTTCCCCACGCCCGGTGGAACGAACAGTGCGATTTTATGTATTATTTGAGTATTCGCCTGTAAGAAGAATCCAGAAGAGCAGGCCTCTGGACTGTGTATCAAGTTTCGATTCCTTCCTGATATTTCCGCACTTTCGCTGTGTTTCGTCAAAATCCAAAGCCTATTACTAACGCAATCAATTTTTGTACCAGCTAAATGCACATTATTAGTTACACATGAGTGTTAAACACGTAGCTGCGCCATGTTTCGGCACAAGCGCACCATACTCAGGGAGCACAATATGCCAGGTTTAAAACCAACTGCCAGTGACAAGCCGCTACTTACTGGTACATGGTTCTACTGTTTGCAGCACGCTCCTCTCTTGATGTCGCGTATGTATAAATGCTACAATTTGTACTGTTCTTAAAAACTCATGATTAAAATATGTCTTACGTAATAAATATGATTTATACAGGTTAAAATGATTGCTGTGGCTGGTAGTGGAAACTGAGTATAAAGTGTGTGGCATTATACGTTCAGGTCTGGACAAATTTAAAACCAATTACCAACGTATCTACTTCTGACTGGACGACTAAGTTAGATTTAGGAAAGATGCGTTTGGACTGTTCTCTTTATTGCCATGTCCAGAAGAGGACCGCGAAAGACACATCTGCATACCAGACACGTATTGGAAATTTGTCCAGATTCAAGACAACATGTACATTAAAACGGTAGACATTAAGTATGCACGGCCCCTACACAATTTCACGACGTCTTACCTACACTCAACTACGAAAACCTTTTACTTTTAACTTTAAATTACAAAAGCAATACGCGTGACTTCAAGCTTCCGCCGCGGTGTAATCAATCAACGCTGTGTAACATCCCAGAAGAGTGAATATCTCGCGTACAAAAGTATTACCTTTCCACATTACCTTGTAGCACCTCTGCCGTTCAAATAAGCTAATATTGAAACCCAGCATAATGAGTTCACTCAGGTCCTGAGAATCTTTTATCCTCAAAGCCGGCTATGCAGTTTTGACAAACCGGCAAAGTAACATGCATCTCACACCGTTACTTCATACCAAATTCCAATTAACATCTCCCACCTCTCCCACTGAAAGGCAGTAATCTTCACACCGTGACTAATCTGGAAAACTTAGGTGCATATGCCGAACAATCAGGCGTACAGCCATGTACTAACATCTTCCTTTACAATTATTACTACCCCACACCATACCAGGGATTTTTCTCTTCTCAGAAGCGTCCAAAACGGTTCTCGGGTCCACCCAACGTTTCTCTTGACTGCGTTACGATAATGCTGACATCTACGCCGTCAATTTCTTTAATGGTCCCACGCATCAATGCACGTCATAATATGTCCATGACCACGGACCACAGATACCATTGCCAAAGCCTAAATTAAATACAACTTTGATCCTTGCCTGGGGTCAATTAGTATGTGCAGGGTAGGAAGTATCACTGAATTGTTAACAGTGCCAAATTATATATTCATGAACTGGATAACCAAACCAACAACTGCAGTGATTGGATGTATGTGTCCCCGTAAAATAAACTGTCACAAACAATCAGTACCATTACGGTTTGATGGTTTAGTTCCATTAAGAGTTTAACGGCATACAGCAGTAATTATGACATATTTCGTAACCTATATAACAGCTGTCAATGCACTTACCGGGTGGTTCTCCAGCGCAGATTCGAAACTGATAGACTCGTGCTTCTTGCGAACTATGATACATACAAGACGAGAACTTCTTGACCAACTAAGCCACTATCAACTTCTCAAAAGAATGGTTCCTTTCTTCAGGCATGTGACAGAGCGTAATATCCCAGAAGAATGGAATCCCCAACTAAGCGTCTACAAAAAGCTCAAAAGTTCGCATTCCTAATGACCCTAATGCATGGTATTAGTTACCTAATCCATAGGATAGGTCTAAAAGTTCATCATTCTAATCTGCGTAATGTTTTCGATTTTTATATCTGGGATAGCTCAGTCAACAATTTAACTTTTTAAACCCCAAATGGGCAATTTTTTAGTTGTGTCACAATTGCATTCAGCGAGCGATATGTAACGTTGGATGCAACAGTTTGATTCCAGTGGGCAACTACGCTTCCACTTTGCAGTCCACTCTGCTCCTCATCACTGCAGGGAACAGGGAATCTTCGCGTGCTGTCGTGGACAGGTACCGGCGTTGCGCAGGAAGTTCTGCCCAGCTCCACTATAGAGAAGTACACCATTCTTCTACACTGAAAACAGAGGCAATCCGGTCCACCGAAACTTCGGTACCCCAAATTACAGGGCGTCATATGTCAGAAGAAAACAACAGTCTTCAGTTTGCCATGCAGATGTTCCACGATCATAGCCCCGATTCGGTTACACAGTGCGCTGGAAGGGGTTACAAAATTATCACCCAACACTAGTCTTGTGGAATATGACGCCGTGTATTAACTGTGATGGCAGGCTTCCGCTGCGATGTTGATGAGATCTGTGCTTTTCTGGGATATTATGCAGCGTCGTGTGGTAATCCTTTACCGACGTTTCGGGACAACGTATCGATCCCATCTTCAAGGGTCAAGAAGTCCAAGAAAAAAAAGATGGCACCAATACGTTGTTCCGAAACGTCGGTAAAAGATTACCACATGACGTCGCGTAATATCCCAGAAGAGAGCATATCTCATGATGCCGTGTAGTTTGGTAAATAGTCACCAACGTTTAGGAGAAATCTGCTGCGTCCATCTTCAAGGTAAAAGACAAGCAGAAAATCCTCCATAAAAGTTGGTACCTGTGTACCAAAACTACACGGCGTCAAATCCCTGAAGACCGTAACTGACTACACTTTTACAGTGCACTATGACACTCTCGCATAGGAAGCTTCATCTTATGTGCCACATACAAAGCCCCTCAGTGCAAGTTTGGGAAAAGAAAAGTATTTATATGCGGTTCGGAGTGGCCTTGCACGCTGCATGCCAGAAGTTGCTTTAAAGGAAAGTGAGAGCGGTGTTGAGTGCAGAGTTAAACATACGCGTATCATATGGCACGATGGTCGATAAACAGAGTGCTTGCTGCACGCCGTCTGGATAACATTCAAGAACAACATATATTACAGGAAGTTCAGAAATACACATAGCTCATATTGCTTAAGCCTGAAGGCATGGAGGGTAGCTGCAAATATACTGGACAAACAGTAGAGAACAGCCGACAAGGGGTGACACTCTACCGTGCGGGTTCGTTACGAGATGATACACAGGGTATCGGACTTGGATTCTTTGGAGGTTATTTGAAAACTTCCCGTGTATTTCTGATCTATTTTCCGATGTGTCCAAATTTCGGAACCATGCAAATCCGTGGTCCAAATGTACGTATTTATCAGATATTAAATGCCAGAGGAACAGCATCGATAAAGTATCAGTTCGCCCAGAGCTCAGCAACCCAGCCCAGTTCGTCACAACGCACTGCACGTATTGCTGTCCTTCCTGTCAATATTACTACAGACACATTCAACGGGCTTTCCGTTTTGCAAGTTGTGATTTTTCAGCCACAGTTCTACAGCATGTCCATTTCATCGTGCCCCTGAGCACTGTAACTTCATCCCATAATAAATCGCCATCCGCCATGAATTTACGTACTCTTATACGAAATAGCGTAAGTTGAATTGCAAGCGGAAAACGGGCCCTAAATTCCCGGCTTCATATGTAGTAAAATTCCCATGGCAGCTGCCCTGCCGAGGGACACGATGAAGTGGACACACTATACTGCACTAATCAACCGCCCAAACAATCACAACGCCCCTTGACATAATATACGTAAAGATACTGGGAGAATAGTATATCGAATATCCAGTTTACTTGTCTCGTTTCTTCATGTTTTATAAATCTATATCACAATTCCAAGGACAACACACACAGCTTATAGACGCGTCACTTTAAACAAATATTAAGCATGCAACGTGAAGCTACCCACCTATAACTTAGTCACTAAGTCCCTCACTAAGTCCCTGTCGGAACTGCTGATTAGCAAACGTGGAAGCCCACTTACATAATTAAACTTGGAATGAATCCACGTCGATATAGTCGGACTGGAGAAGATGATATGCCACTTTTGGAATAGCAAAGGAAGTAAAATCTGAAAACAGCATTTGTACCAGTTGTGGTAGAACGTCTATCCACACATATTGTATTTTACGGACTTACTTAACCTTTTAAAGCCTAGCGGTAACTTTACGTACCACCAGGTTTAACATTAAAAAATTCTACGTGGTGCCCACATTACGTTTATGTGTTGTACGGATCTCAGAACAAACAGCAACTTTTGCCTTATAGAACATTAAGAGACTGGTTTTTATAACCGAAGTGGAGAGTGTTTACAGCGCGGTACGCACCAAGTCCTTATACAAAACAGATAAGCTTCGTCTTTAAAAGGTTAATGTACATTTCTTCCTTAATATGATATGGTATGATATTAATCAACTGCAATTGGATTTTCACCCGGTGGCACTGGTCCGCACACTTGTACATAAATAGTAAAGGAACTATATACATAAGGAGAAACAATACACAAAACAATACAAAAACACAGAACACACAAAATAGAGAGCAAAACATACAAAAAAATTCAAACAAAGAAGGCGAATAATAAAACATAAAACGACGAAATAAAACATAACAAAGAACGAAAATACCTAAAGCAAATAATTCAGTATACAAAACATGAGACAGGTACGAAAACCAATGAGACATACTGTACAGTAACCCACGCACAAACTACACAACTACAAGTCAATGACGATACATTTCACCACAGACCTTCACGTCTCTTCACTTAATATGTTTTAAAAACCAACAGTGAACCCAAGGATTACCTAACATAGGTCGAAACATGTAGTTCTATATAATAAATAGAATTTCGTTGTGTTTGGGCAGATACTGATTTATTTATTCTTTTTTTTTTTGTAATATTTCACAACTACTTTCACGTCAGTTAACACACGACATTCCTTCATGTCTTACACACATCACGCGTTTATACAAGTGCTGTACTATGAGGATACGTCGAAGGAGCTTATCAGAGCACTGAAATCGTGAAACTTGGTACCGCTGTACTGTCTGAACGTGTGCAACAGAATGATCTTCCTTTAGGACTCGCCCTTCGCCTAAGCCATGGCGTCAACAAGCATCTCCCATCTCCCATGCATCTCTCTCGCTCCTTCTTTCTGATGCTGAAGCAGGCTCAACCCTTCCCCGCCACGCTTCACTATCTTACATAACCAACATTCCAAAGGAACAAGCGGCGCTTGCTATTCCATCCTGTCCCATCTTAGTTGTTGGCCAGTAGCTTTTTAAAAACGTTGTCCAGATTATAGGATTGTATATTGGCCAGTCATTCAAATATTTCAACTAAGGACTCAGGCTGGTAACAGACAGATATAAATCTAACGGAAACGAAATACGTTACTACAGGAATTAACCCTTCAAGAGCTGGTGGTTAATTTATGTACCACCAGGTTTAACATTCAAAAATTATACGTCGCGCCTAGAGAGTTTACTTCTGTGTTTTGTATGCATCACAGAGCAAACTGCAGTTTTTATGCAGCATTAAATGACGGCTTTTTATAACCGAGACGCAGTGTTTACTGCGCGGTACGAACTGAATGAAGAAAATTCTCTTAACCTTTGTGTACAGCCCCAGCAGCTACCTTCTTCACTTCCTAACGTTTTACCCTGCTTCCATGCTACCTACACCAGAAGGACGAATGGGAACTGCGTAGGAAGCTTCAGAGCAGCAAACTTTTTCTGTCCCCCGTCCCCCCTCCAGCCGTTTCTTCTTTCGACGCTTATGTATATGTCATCAGTGTCTTATGGTCATAAAATTTCCCCGTAAGTTCAATACGCAGTTGCGTGTAATTTGCACACAGAGTGTGCGTATGTTAGACTCAAGGCGCCGACATTCAACTTAATAGCAACACGGTTAGGTAATTAAAATAGTTAAAAATAATTACTCTCGTTAACTTTATGAAACTGACACACACACACACACACACAAATATATATATATATATATATATATATATATATATATATTCCAGTCATGAAGAAATCAAGAGCAGACTAAAATCAGGGAAGGCTTGCTACCATTAGGTGCAGAATCTTTTGTGTTCCAGTTTGATATCCAAAAAATTATAAAGGTTAAAGTACACAGAACTGCAATTTTGCTGTTGTTTTGTATGGGCGGGAAGCCTGCTCGCTCACACTGAGGGAGGAACATAGACTGAGGGTGTTCGAGAATTGGGCGCTGGGGAAGATAACTTGGGCCTAAGAGGGACGAGGTAACAGGCAGTGCAGAAGACTGCACAACGAGGAGGTTCATAATGTGTACTCTTCACTAAATATTATTCGGGTGATCAAAGAAAGAAGAATAAGATGGGCGACGCATGCAGCACGTATGAGACAAGAGAGGTGCATACAGTGTTTTGGTGGAGAGACCTGAGGGAAAGAGATTACTTGGAATACACAGGCATAGATGGGAAGACAATTTTAAAATGGATCTTCAAGAAGTGGGATAGGGAAGCGTAGACTGGAACGATCAGGATAGGGACAGGTGGCGGGCTCTTGTAAATTCGGTAATGAACCTCCGAGTTCCACAAAATGTAGAAAATTTCTTGGCTAGCTGAGGACCTGTTGGCTTCTCACGAAGGACCCTGCTCCATGGGGTTACTTTATATGTGTATATATAAAGATCATGACACAGACGTCCGCCTGAAATAACCGACCCACGTGCATTTTCAGTATTCATACCGCGGCTGCTATTTCATTTCCGGAAATTATGAATCGAAATGTAGCGTTTAGGGAAAATTCCGGTGACAGCATGAAGACTACCGCAGCGAGTTAACTAATCAGATGAACTCAGGAGAAATAAATGCTCTTATAGATTCTACAGGAAGGAATTATGTTTCCATAACAGAAAATGAAAGCTGCAGAATAAGAACAAATGAAATACAGGATTTATTGCGCGGGCTAGAAGTTGTAAAATTTATAAAATAGCTAACATTAAGATGGCGTGGACATGTTGAAAGTATAAATAAGTAAAGAATGCCAAAACAAATACTGTCACAAAGGAAGGAACAAGCAAAAGAGGGAGACCATGAAAAAGATGGACTCATTATGTTGCAAACAATTTGAAGATAATGGGAATTAGAAATTGGCATATAGCTGCCAGAGGCAGGAATGAATGGAGTAGGATTTTATTGGAAGCCAAGGCCCAGAATGGGTTATAGTACTCGACGAGAACGCAGCGTAGTCCTCTGTCATCAGCGTAGTCCTCTGTCATCAGCGACAGTCAAAACGTAAACAGCCTCTTAATGAAACCAACATCCCACACACAAGTCAAAACTGTCAATGTTAAACCGCCCTATCGTACACGTCAGTCAGTCAGTCAGCATCACCTATGTCCACAGACACTTCAACCGTCAAAGTCTTCTCTACGTTTCTGGATTTGCCTGCTGATAGGCGTACTTTTATTCGTGCTAATCTGCAATTCATATAGATCTACCAGTTATATCTCCAAGTGGTTAAATTAAACGAGTACGATGTATAAATTAACCTGAGAGGCTTATTAACTGCCACCATTAGTAACTGCACTGTCGATCGCTTTACAGCACAACGCTTCTTCTTCACACAAGATAACGAAACAAGCCGTAAGTGGTACATTTAACCAACGGCGGATGTAGCCTGTTAAAGAACTGTATCTGTTGGCTTGACGGGCTATAGTAACGAAATACCAGAGAAGTCTATATGAGCAAAATGTACTGAATCACTATGCCGTAACAGGGGGACGCAGCGTCCTTACAAATCTGCATGCTACTGAGGAGCAATGAAAATGTCACATGCTAGTTACTACAGAGCGATAAGACGCCATGCGTCTTGCACCACAAAGTGAGCACAAAATCTAGACACGTCGAATTTTTTAACCACTGCATAATCTGTCGGATGGTAGCCCAGGTATAGGTGCAGTGACGCAGATCAACAATGTCTGATATACTAACCAACTCCAACACAGTGTACACCAGATTTATTTAAATTAGGATTTGAAACTTAAGATCAAATTAGGCGGGGTCCAGTACGTTTCGACGGGCAACCCATCATCATCAGGGACACAAGACATACCAGAAAAAGGAAAATTTGGGAAAATTTTTTTCCTTATTTTTTTGATACGTCTTGTGTCCCTGATGATGATGGGTTGCCCGTCGAAACATACTGGACCCCGCCTAATGAAATTGTAAGTTTCAAATCTTAAATTGAAATAAGTCTGGTGTATCTTGTGTTGTAGTTGGTTAATATACCAGACACCGAATTACCAACACGGTATAGAAAGTGTTAAACAAATCAAAAATATTTATATGCCGTTGTTTGGGGGTGGGTTTGCGGTTACGAAATGCAGTGACTTGCCGCCCTGTCTCAAACCCTGAAACAATACAAATCATTTAAAAGAGGGAGATATTGTTCTAGTGGACAATGTTTCGTCGACAAAGTCGCTTCATTTCGGTAGTCTTTCTTTTACTTCTCAGCGCGATGTCTTGGTTTTTGACCGACTGTTATGCAATGTTTTCCAACAGAAAGTTTTATGGGTCCAAAACTCCGACGATTATCACAACCAGAAGCTGCGGTGCAAAACTAGTGATAATTTAGAATTTCAAGCACGCTCAGTAAGTAATGGGATATAATATTCATTGCTTGATCTCTGGTTTAGTAATGTATCAGTTACGACAATCCGTTCAATATACCGCACAATTTAGCCGCAAACGTAAATCCGTCCCTGTGCAGGACTGAGTGGTCACCTTCACGCAAAGGCAGCTTAATGACCGGGACAAAATCCTCCCATACTCGTTGCAAGGGGTATATATATATTCATGGCGCAAGAGCCCTTAGTGGGCCAGGACCTCCTCATTATTAAGACTTCACGATCACACTCAGACCACCACACACGGTAGGACTCCTCTGGACGAGTGATCAGCCCGTCGCAGAGACCTCCTACCTGACAACACACAACAAGCGAGCAAGCGAGCGGCCGCAGACCCACGCCTTAGACCGCGTGGCCATTGGAGTGTGTGTGTGTGTGTGTGTCTGTCTGTGTGTGTGCGCGCGCGCGCGCGCGTGCGTCTGTGTGGGCTACAATATTACTAACTATTGAAGGTTTTCGTCGGTGCCAGTGGCCGCGCGGTCTAAGGCGTAGGTCTGCGGCCAAGCGCTTGCTGGGATCGTGGGTTCGAATCCCACAGGGGGCATGGATGTCTGTCTCATGTGAGTGTTTGTGTTGTCAGGTAGAGGTCTCCGCGACGGGCCGACCCCTCGTCCAGAGGAGTCCTACCGACTGTGGCGTGTGTCTGAGTGTGATCAAGTGAAAATAAACAACCACGACACCTACTGTGAGTAGTTAGAAGAGGGAAGGACTGCGATTCAAGGTTTCCAGTATTTACGACAACTTGCTGTTACATAACTATATCGCTGTTAATAGTCACAATCTGTAAAACTGTACCATGCTGCCTGCTGTAGTGTTCAAATAATTGCTGAATACGAATTGCATATCATACTCATGTTCAGCTGACATGATACATAGCGGGAATTTTTGTCCGGTGGTTGGCAATACTGTAGTCAGCTCCATGTACTAACTACCGCCTTTTTGTTTTTCTCGTCTGTAAATGCTGTCATAAGCAGGAATTCCTCGGGATACGAACAATCATTTTAGGGGATCCTCCAGGGAACAAAAGTTGGAAAACACGGGGTTAAGACGTGCCGTTAGCGTGATACGTCACTTTAAGACAGTCTCGCTTCACAGCAGCATTCACGCTGCAGTCTCTAGACACTTACGAACAGCACGCGCAATAAATTCCGCCATCATTGTGCCTTCCGCATTCCCTTACGCAAACACACACAAACTTATAGTCTGCATCACATAGGACCCATGGCTTGCAAAACAACAGAAAAAAAAACAGACTCCTTGTCCTACTGTCACCGTGACCTTTAGCTTAACCTTTTAAAGCCTAGCGGTAACTTTACGTACAACCAGGTTTAACATTAAAAAATTCTACGTGGTGCCCACATTGCGTTTATGTGTTTTGTACGGATCTCAGAACAAACAGCAACTTTTGTCTTATAAAACATTAAGAGACTGGTTTTTATAACCTAAGTGGATAGTGTTTACAGCGCGGTACGCACTGAGTCCTTATATAAAACAGATACGCTTCGTCTTTACAGGGTTAAATATGCTTGCTGTCCACACAAACAAGACGTTACGAAAAGTTTTGTTTGTTAAAAAAACATTCTTCGGCATTTCTCCGCTGTAGCCCTTCTGATGTCTCTGTCATGTACAATGGTTGCGGTGTTGAAGACTCACTCTTCTTTGACTGTTTGGTCATGAATCTTAACATAGTACACTCATCAGAAAAGCCGGTAACAATTTACCAGTTGACACAATGTAACTTCCCAACATCCCAGAAGATCCCAATCTTCATCAGCACCGCTTGGAGAATCCCAAATATCGGTTGCAGTTTTGTTCATATTGCCACAGAAGTCTGTAATTGCGCGCACAGCGTGTCTCTCTAACTGAAAGAAATGGTAACTGGAATATGAATTTCCTCGGCGAGAATATGATAAAATGGAAGAAAAGCAATCAGTATGTAACACATAATACGCATGAATGCTGTGGTAAGTCTGGTACATGCTTCACTGGCACTTCAAGGTGTTAATTTCATGACGTTGAATCTGGAAGAACTTATGGTTTTAGGGGAGGCGAAAGGATATCCAGCTATTAGAATTAGGATAAATCCCGTCAACAAGGAAAAATGTATTATTTTATTTTCAAATCGAACAGAATGAATTGTTCTGTTGTGACCGGATTTATAGTAATTCTACTTGCTCAAAAGCACGACGGGGATGAATTGTCTTAAAAACATATCTAGTTACTTGCAATATTTCACTTACCAGTTATTTCTTTCAAATCGGATGACACTAACGACCGCATACTGGAACATTCCACCAGTAGGTGTTTTTTTCTGGGTCAATTAAAAGCAACTAAAATGGTGAAATAAAGGCAAATATAAAGTCTCTCTCCACGTCACGAGGGCATATGGGTGAGTGGATGTACAGCTCCATGCATTCTTAATCTCGGCACTAGATGGATGTAACGGATCACCTTCACTCCCTGGCCGCTTTATCTTCAGGGAATAAACCCTCAGTACTCGCTGAGCAGGAGGCAGGCTGGGCCACGCAGACGGTCTGGACCAGCTGAAACCCTGGTGACGACAGCCCACAATTAACGTGATGAAAAAAACCGAGTTTAGACCTGGGCGAGATGAACCAACAGGAGGAACAACACCTGAAATATCGTTCAACCAACGACTCGTAACATCCTAGAAAGCTAGCCCGGCAAGAGATTCAGAAGGTCTAGTGAAGAAAACCTGTGTTCATCAAAGGAATGCGGGACATGAGGTTCTCACAGCAGTATGGAGAGTGATTCACTTGCTCGGATCTTACTGCCGAATATCTGAGTTACCCAGCAGAGAAGTGTTCCGCAAACCCTTTGGACTGTTTAACAGTCGACACGGTGGGAACATGCCAGAAGACCTGAATGTTCAAAGAGGAGACACTGTCAGCTTATGGTCTATTGACGTTCCTATGGAATGCTGCACCAAACAAATTGCAGTGCGCATAAAAATGCAGTAAAGTTTGCTTCAAGGGGAAGGTGATACCCACATCATATAGACATTCACGCCTTCCAAAGCTCAGCCAATATGAAGGTCTAAGAAATTCTAGTATGAGTAAATTAAAAGCATTGGAATTTGTAAAGACAGTAGATCTTTAGCATCATGTCAATTGGGGATTTGTGTCACAAGACGTAACGTTAGCGGAACTGCAACGATAAAGCAGTGATGAGAAGTCACTGTCAGATTGTAACAGCTTGTAGGTACCTTCGGCCTTAAAAAGCCTAGTGGTCAGTATATGTACCGACACGTTTAACACAACGAATTCTGCATTTTGTCCATATTGATTATGTGTTACATCTGACGCTCACAACAAACAGCAGCTCAGAGATTGGTTTTTCTCATGCAGGCACGTGTCTTCTGTTACGTAGAAACTGAATCTTTACGTACAATGTAAATTTATTCGAGAAACTATAACGAAACTGTCGAAGACCAGGTTTTCAAAACATTTATTACAGTGTACTCCATATTCAAAGCGAGTGACTAAATTGGCCCCCCACAAAGCGCTCGTTACGTCTATAATGACATGCTTGCCCCGCCTGGGAATTTGCGGCAGGCACCTATCTTCTAAAATTGCAGCGCCTGCAAAACAAGGTTATTCGCAAGACTGGCAACTTTCCAGAGCTCACACCGAACCGTGATTTGCATGTGGCTTGCAAAATTCCATACGTGTATGATTTCATCACAAAATTATGTACGCAAAAAACAGAAGTCATACAAAATCATGAGCAGGAAAATTATCGCAACACTCGATGAGGCTAATCCCAACACAGAAAGCTATCTCACGTTTACAACGTGAGATAGCTTACAATTGGCAGTGGGCAATCCCAGGACTGTTCAACGGATACAATAGCCGCTAACCTTTTAAAGACGAAGCGTATCTGTTTTATATAAGGACTCAGTGCGTACCGCGCTGTAAACACTCTACACTTCGGTTATAAAAACCAATCTCTTAATGTTTTATAAGGCAAAAGTTGCTATTTGTTCTGAGATCCGTACAAAACACATAAACGCAATGTGGGCACCACGTAGAAATTTTTAATGTTAAACCTGGTGGTATGTAAAGTTACCGCTAGGGTTTAAACGGTTAATATATAGGGCAGGCTAAATAAATTAAATGTGTTTCACAAAGCCTGAATCGACACTGACCTTCTACATACTGCGCGTATGTACTATTGTATATACTGCAGTGATTTCATGCGACTAGTTATCAAGTATGGGGACCGAATAACACAACCTTTATGTACTGAACGTACGTATGTTTACTACTACATGTTTCGGCCAAATTGTACGGCCATCATCTGATAGTCTACAATTCCGTATAAAGGAAGTATATCCCAGGGCGAGGCCTTCCTTTACAACCAGTAAATTTTTTGTTATAAAACTAAGCTATTATTCCAAAATTGAATGATAAATAACATACAGTAACTTGAATTTCATCAGCCATCAATGGATTAAAGTATTTTCCGTCTTTAAGCATTTTTTCCCAATGGCGCAAGCCCCTAGTGTGCTGGGGCCTCCTTCGTAACAAGGTTTCTAGATCACACTCACTCAGACACATCACACTCGGTAGGACTCCTCTGGACGAGTGATCAGTCCAACGTAGAGACCTCTACCTGACAACACACAACACTCACAAGAGACAGGCATACATGACCCCAACGGGATTCGAACCCGCAATCCCAGCAAGCGAGCGACCGCAGATCGCTGCCTTACACCGCGCAGCCAGTGGGATTGGCGTCTTTAAGCATTACCTACTGAAATTAAATTACAAATCTGCCGCAGCAGAAAGGTTAATTTTTTTCTTCAATTTTATATGCAAACCATACTCGCAGACCAAGTCATCCATCCAGTACCCTCACCTCTATTTCGCAAAGTAAAAATCACGATGAAAAATTTTCCAAGCGCTGCCAAACTTAACGCGTGATAATATTGCAGCGTTTAGGAAACAGTGCGATGCGTCTTGCTAAGACACCACTGCCATATTTATACAATATTGGCGGCCTTACGTTAAATGTAACAACCATTAAATGAGGCTTTTACACAGTTGGTATGTGTAGATTTTGTACAACCCTGGTGTAACCAAATTCTTTAATATTGCCTACTTAAAAGCAATATGTTTCGGGATTTCAGCACTATTCGTGGACGCAACTGATAAAGTACGCTCAACTGACTGTAATCTGTAGTTATGAGACTAAACCAGGGGTTACAAAACCTCGTACGATACGCATTGCGCACGTCGTCTTGTTCAGTAACCAAGTACACTGCAATATATTATGAGAAGTGATATGCGAAAGGCAATGAAACACGCGTAATTGAATTTACTGACATATATCCACAGTTCATTTACGTTGTTATCTAGAATTGGGAACGGGTGATCAAAAAATTCTGCTTCTTAATAGGCGGGCTTGGGTTGGATTCTCGACTCCCAAGGGGCACTCAGAAGACGGCCTATACATGTGCATACTGCCACATATAACAGACTTCACTTACAATTTTAAAAAGGCACTTTCCACTTGTAAATTATATTGGACCAAAATAAAAATTAAAACACCGTTTCCAGTTACAGAAGACATATTAAAAATATGGCAAACATTAGAGGATGTAATAATCGATATGGCGTGTTTTCATTTTGTAATCATTTCAAGTCATTTCCTCTCCCGTCATCAAACCCACAACACAACACAACACAACACAACACAACACAACACAACACAATGCATAGTTTATCAGAGGGACTTGAGTTAGTACCTAGGTTCAGAATCCCATCATACCATAATTTATTTAGTCCCCCCAGCCTAATACTAGAATAGCGCTTCAAACAGACCACGGCCACTTCCACTACATTAGCATTCTACAAACCGACGCTGTACAGGGTGTCCATCAATGAACCAAATACCCATCTGTCACCTTGACACTTCAAGTACAGTGGTAACTACATGCCATCTACTACAGGCTTCAGCATTAAACAGCTAAGAATCTTATCCAGAGATAATATTTATGTGTTTGGTATTACTCTCAGAATAAGCAGCGAGTATTTCCCTAAACAAAAGGTCGGCCTTTATAATCGAAATGGAGTGTTTACTGTGAGGTAGGAGCGTCATTAAATAACATCAAGCTTCCAAAGGGTCATGACAAACTTGAGGTTTCCGCAGCATTGATATTAAGGATTCAAGGTCTTCTGGACTGTTGCGGTAAGTAGCAAGGCTGCTGATTCAAGACGTTTCCGAAGGAACGTACTGCCTTCATTTTCAAGTGTCAAGGAGTCACAGAACCTTAAAGACAAAGACGGTAGGTTCCTTCGAAACGTCGGTAATCAGTAATCCTAATCTACTCAGCGTTAACAACAGACGACCTAAATCTTTAAAGGATTTACCCGAAAAAAAATACACGACACATATGGCCCATCTGATCAGAAAACCGACCCCTGTTCAAAGGACCATATGTGCTCATGTCTGACGCCACTGCGACGATTTGAATTTTTTGTTCCTTCCACTTGCATATTTACCCTCTTACCCCACGCCTTAATCTCCGTACAACTGAGGCACACCATACTGACTTCGTCCAAAATCTACTTGCTCTTCCACAGAGCTCTGTCGAGGAGAGGGGGGTAAAACGAGCAAGGGATAATAAAAAATACAGTCACTATTTAAGGTCCAGTTTGGTATGTCTGAAACAAGGGCTCTGACCTTTATGTCCTGCAGATCTTGTGTAGTAACGTGGTTCGTTTGATGGAGAAAGAGGCGGGGGGGGGGGGGACCATCATGTAATGATTTGAATTTTTTTGAGAGTTGGAAGAATGGGTGTTATGAGCTGTGGTCTGGAGAGAGAGCAATGTTACTGCACGTCCGTTAGTGGAAACGATGCAAGTGTGGGCGACCTCGAATGACTCTACAGCGAACAAGGAAGTTCGAAACAATCGGACGCATCCCAGTTCCAACGACACTGTGCTAAACTGCCGTACAGTATTAGCTCAAGCACTATGCTACTACACACCGATGTGCCTGATATGTTTTTCACTACGTCTTCATGTCGCCCATTCCACAGCTGATTAACAGACAGTAGGCTACATATGGGCTGCGTTCTCTCGTTCAATTAAAAACAGAGAAGAACTTCACACGGTACCCCCCCCCCCTCTAGAGTACACAGAAATCTAATAAAATACACGAATTACGCACAAAATATTTTAATTTCGATTTTGAATTTCACTACGTAAGATACTCCGTTGTAAGCCGTGGGTCTACGGCCGTTCGCTTGCTGGGATTGTGGGTTTGAATCCAACCGGGCACATGTATATTTGTCTGTGTGTTGTCAGGTAGAGGTCTCTGCAACGGACTGATCACTTGTCCAGAGGAGTCCTACAGAGTGTGGTGTGTCCGAGTGTGATCTAGAAACCTCCAAAAGGAGGCGGCCTAGGCCCGATTTGGGCTGCTGCGCCACAGGAAAGGGAAGCCACTCCGTTGTTTCCACTAGAGGGAGTTAACCTCTATCCAGCGATGGTGATTAACTCATCCAATGTAACCCACAGAATGTTCCGTAATTCTTGTATTTCATCATATAACGGGAGAAGCCGAAACTTTCGGTGTTACTACCACAAACGAAAGGATGGACAAAGTCAAAGTAACGCATCACCTCAATTTTGTAACATTCTAGTTTCTACGTCGAAAAGTTTTTAACCCTACATTCAGTCCATACGCTGGAGGGCCACCCATTGTTGGCTGTTCTATTGTACTTGTACATGTACAGACACCGAAGAATATAGAAGGAACAGGCGATTCACCGAAACCCAGTGCTGTGCAGTCGGTACACGAAATTTCCGACTGCAACTCCCACTCCACAGCACTGCCGAAACTTACAACTAACTCCCTACTTGTTACGGTTTGCCTACGTCTTCGTCTTTTTAACGAGTAGTTAAAGCAACTAAAACTGTACAGACTCCAAATATCGCTATGACGGGGGTTCTTGAACTTTTGGGCTGATATTTTGTTACACCAGGATACAAAATATGGCAACAGATAAACATGTTACAAATAATTTATTTCATCTTTCCGATAAAAACAAAAATACACGCTACATGCTTGTATATCCGTGAAAATTTTTGGTCTGCATTCCAGAAGCAGAGAAAAATGACAAGCTATACGAGAAAAACATGTTATGATTTTTTTTTTCAGACTGACAGATGGTTACAGCTTCGGTCTGTGTGCCGCGCGAGATGTGTACTGGAAGCAATGTAAATTCCTTCACGTTTCCAAGTACAAGGAAGAAGCCAAAGAATGAGAAAAAAGGAGATGATTGGTGGAAAACGCAACTTGTTAGGTTTTGTACTGATAATCTATGGTGAAATCACAGTCACCTGTTACATGGCACAAACAAAACACTGTCACTTGTTACAGGACAGACACAAACCAATGTCACCTGTTACGGGGCAGAAACAGGGCTAAAATTCTCATATCTCTAACAAATATTCAACCTACCACCTTCTCCCACTCAAATGCTCAGATGCCCAGCCTATTTACTGGGAATTATAAATTAATGAATCAACATGCTTCACCTGGAG
Source organism: Coptotermes formosanus (assembly GCA_013340265.1). Lineage (NCBI taxonomy): Eukaryota > Metazoa > Arthropoda > Insecta > Blattodea > Rhinotermitidae > Coptotermes > Coptotermes formosanus. The sequence goes on from BLKM01008216.1 coordinate 483,935, forward strand.
CTGGTGCAGCTGAAATGGCATCGGGACTAGGCTACGGACTGGACGACCGAGGGACCGTAGTTTGATTCCTACTCAACGGTTTCCGTGGGCATCCCGGCGTACACCTGACCATTCACTTCCATTTACTTCGGAGGTTAGGAATGAGTGGAGCTATACGCCTACTCCCCCATATATACCTCCTCCAAAACTTCCAGGCCAGCTATAAGTCCCAGGCCCTTTTATTCAATGGGCACCCGGGGCCATTTACCCGGGGTGAAAAGACCGCAGCGTGAAGCTGACGACTGACAACAATCTAGTGTTAAGGTTAAGAATGACCGGAGCTATATCCCCACTTCCCCCGACACCTTCATGACGCGGTACGTAATTACGAACAGGGAAACTTCACGCGTACTATTTCTTACGTTTTAGCAGTCCTGTCCCCTCTTCACTGCAGGCCTTCGCCACAAAACCTGTACTCAGTCTTCTACTCATCTTCTGACACAGTCTTACTATTTAACCACTCTAACAATATTTGCAGAACAGCAACTTTTTATAGCGCCATTTATCAGCTGCTCTGCCATATCAAGTACACTGCACCGAATGATACACCCCAGAACTTCGTTCCAAAGGCCCATGGAAATTCCTCAATCAGACTAACCGCATACAGTCATGAAAACGTGTGGTTTCCACATTCCATTGTATCTTCACACATTAAGAACATTACGTGCCAGGCATTCCATTACAAGTCTGAAAGCAGAGTTATAAAATCTGTTTATAAACAAAAGTACACTAAAAGAAAGAGCGCTGTAACAATCACTTGTCAGAATAATTTACTGTGACAGCAATTTTATAAAGTATACGACTTAGGCTACTTCAGAATAAACTTTAAGAGAGTTGGGACTGCTTAACCTAAAATTATAAAAGACTTATTCATTACACATTTTAACGTCGCCGGTTTCATTAGTAAAGATGACGCAGGGATTACAGCACGGGAAGTGGTAATTCCACAGCAGGTTAGGTCATGCAGTAACCGTCTTACTTCGATACGGCATGTGAGTTTACGGTCCAGTCAACACACATACAAGATTCTGTCAAGATTTAGGACGCTTATCAAGAGAGAAAAATATTCTCTAGATTTGTCTTCGTTTTAGGCGCGTTCGCTTAGTCGCGATAAGCGCCTACTTCGGCCTGTCTATATTTATCAGACCGGCTCCCCTGGACGGATTTACGTGAAATTTCTTACTGGGGACCTTCATAAAAAATCCGTCCACAAAAACCAAAATTGGTTAAAATCGGGCAAAAATATCGGGACACTTTACATGAAGAGCTAAGTGACTTTTATTTTTGACGGTGACATTAAATCGCCATAAAATGGCTCTCTTCGAACTGAAATGGTATCAGGCTGTCAGTCCGTCCGTCCATCTGTCTATCCCTCTGTCCGCATGTTTCGGCGCGGCTCCCACTGGACGGATTTATGCGAAATTTGAAACTGGGCACTTGTATGAAAATCTGTCGAGGAATTCCGGATTTGGTTAAAATCGGACAAAAATATCGGGCACTTTATATGAAGACCTAAGTCCTGCTTTATAGTTACCGGCGGCATTAAATCGCCACAAAGGCGTAGTCTTCAAGCGAAATAGTACCAGTCTGTTAGGACAGCTGAGGACAAATAATCATTACACGAACGCGTCACAATGTTATGTTATACGTACTGTCCCTTACTCAGGAGAACGCAGTTGACCTGTACAGGGTGGGTACAGTCTCTTAACACTCGCGACAACGGTCGGGGCCAAACATACACAGCCTGTAGAAACAATACTCTTTTTTAACTGCATGATCCACTGATTGTCATTTGTCAGGTGTTTCGTTCATAACAAGCCTAAATTAAAATTTACGCACAGTTCTAATCACACAGAACACTGCAGAAAATGACTGCATTACCTCACAGGCACAAAAAACGACTGCACTTCAGCCCAACGTATCTTTAACTGGAATATATCGGTTACTGACAACAAAAAAGAACGTATCAGCTCTCCCCAGCATAAACAACTACCAAGGTCACCTGAAAACTCCTCAGTCAGTACCAGTACACTGCCTAGGTTTTTTCAGTTCAGTGTTAACATAAGATGGTACATTAGAAATAGGTCATTGCAACGTCTTCCAAGTCCATCGCGCACAAAATGCTTCTATCTACCAATGTCACGTGAATTCCACAGTCAATATAAAATCATGTTTGAAAATATCATCTTTGGCTTCCAATATAACATGAAATGAATTTTAATCCAGACGACATAACTCTTTTTATGGATACAACATATTCCTATCTTTCCACAATAAGGGGCTACGCCTAGAATTCAGAGCCATCGTGGATGAAATTTACTAAAACAACACCACTTTCACCTTTCAAGAATTGGAATAAATTGCCAAAAATTTTAACAAATACAGTCACAAATTTACCTTCTAAATTTTGCAGAAAAGACATGCATACAAAATTTTTTTCGGGAAAACTCATTGAAAGTAGACACTTGGCAGCCCCGAAAGGAGAAAGAGTTTACTCAGAGAACGAAATTGTGAGGTTAAGAAAGACCTGGAACTGACACCGGTTCGTTTCCAACTGTGTGCTATCGCATTAGAAGTGCAGAGCCTTTGTGTTCTATTGGCAGAGAGTTGGCTTGGCTCAGCCGTGGAACAGCCTGAATTATGCAATTAGATATTACAACTACGCTTTCCTTGTATTCCACGGTTTCCCCCAGGTGACTGACAGGGTATGGCTTCAAATATTCAAGGTTACTTCCTTCTTAACTCACCAACCACTTATCCTACCACTTACTATTTGAGAATTCTCAAGGTGATACAACGTCGTTACGTAAATCCTTTTTCACAGTGATTTTATGAATTTTTCGGGAGCCAGGAGGGCAGTTTCTCCACAGTTTGAAGAGTTCAACTAGGAGTCAATGTCCTGACATTTTTATTCCCATTCCTTAAACTCGTAAGGCCCAGTGGCAGGCACACAGATTGTCTGGACGAATTTCTTCACATCACCCCATAGAAAAGAACTTAATTGGGGTTAAGTCTGGTGACCTAGGAGGCCAGGAAATTGCTGCTTCCCTGCCGAACCATCCGCAAGGCGTCGCGTGATTAACCCTTTAAAGACGAAGCGCATCTGTTTTATATAAGGACTCAGTGCGTACCGCGCTGTAAACACTCTCCACTTCGGTTATAAAAACCAGTCTCTTAATGTTTTATAAGGCAAAAGTTGCTGTTTGTTCTGAGATCCGTACAAAACACATAAACGCAATGTGGGCACCACGTAGAATTTTTTAATTTTGAACCTGGTGGTATGTAAAGTTATCGCTAGGCTTTAAAAGGTTAAGATGATTCCTCACCTCAGGTCGGAAACAACTGTCTTCACGAACTGTAAGCTTATAAAATGGACGCTGTGACTACAGAAACCCACAAAACGCCCCAAAACATACGACAGAGGTCGAACATCGTGTGGATATTTGTCGTGCCACTAAAGGCGCCCACACTGAAATCTAATAAGGGAGGTAGCAGTCAGAAATAAAGTTTGAGAGTTCTACTTTGCAACGGTGAAAACCGGACTTCTGTACAATAAACGGGTTACGAGATATAATTTGTTTGGACACCTGTGAGCCGGGCACCCGGTATATAACACCTACTGTACCATTAAGAAACTTTGCATTGTGTCCACACGGGATACACAGGATAACAGCTTCGTATGTCACTTCTATACGCGGCCTTAATCTTTGTAATGGAGACAGAGTGTGTTTCATGAGGGGTAGGGAACGCATTTTTAAATATTATTTAGGTGAAATTCAAAGTAGATCCAATACACTGGGATCACCCTAGACTCCGAACTTATCCGCAGCTGTCTATCAGTAAATGAAACTACGTATTTCAACAAGAATTAATGAGAAAAATTCCATAACCCGTTTCAGATCACTGATTCTTCTTATTACTACAGTTATGAATATATCACAACACCCTTATCAGAAGGACGAGCGGAGTGAACTTGTAGACCTTATAAAGAAGCGATTTTTATTCTCTCCCCTTCTGGCGAAATAGAGTATTCGTCACTTATCACCCTTACCCTCCCCTTCTACAACGAATTCCTGTCTCCCTCTCTCCCTGTCTGTGTTCCACGACGAATTCGTTTTTAAAGGATTAAGTAATAAATTCAGGGCCACAGTCATAAACTCTCAATCGACATAATGACTAAACTATGCGCACCATAACCAAGACATCAGGGTTCCATTCCCACTTCCACAGTATACAGATTGACCCTTGCGTCTATCTAGCCTCCTTCCGAATAGATACCAGCGGCGTAAGGGCCGGTGTGTAAAGCTGGCCAGTTAAGTTCGTATACTGTCGCCGTTAAGAATGCATGGAGCTATACATTCACTCCCCCATACATCTTTAAGACATGTTGCTTTGTTAAGAACAAACATATATAAATTTATATCTTGTCACATAAATAACAGTGTGGTAAGTCATAAACTCTTCTCAGTACTGATGCTAAGAAATGGCCATCAATTACAAGTTTCATTTTATTGGCCCACTCTTCTGTATAAAGTATGTCATTCACACCTCTCTGACGCATTAATCTGAGTGACAGTTATTCTTAGTTTAAACCGTCCCTATTCTAGACCTGTCAATTATGCATGTTCACCTGTTAACACACTAAAATATTCGTACGTAGATTTTTAAGAACCGTATCCAGCTTTACCTCCGCTACAAACATCTAACATAGCACAGCTAGCATCAATAATGCCTTATCACAAGAAACAGCCTTCATCTCTTTCTGATCCAGGCTACGCACTGAAATACGACGTCTATAAACAGTTTTTATAAGTCTCCTGGTAGTGACAAAATTGTTCTTCGCCAAGAATAAACAGAATCCCCCTCTCCGTATCCTTTACGTCTCTCAGAATACCTTTTCTTTCATTTCTTTTCATTACAGCGTCTTCCTTTCTTAATCTGTCCATATTCTCTATCTGGTACTTTCAGCTCTTCCTTGCAAAACTCGCCGTATTTCTTAAGAACGTAGCAGTCTGCAGGGACGATGGGATGGACTTCCACAGTGCTTCGTGTTTGTAGTTTGAAACCAAATTCAGATCATCCAATTTTTTCACTCCCCTCGTACCTAGACGTCTCCCTGTTTACTTGTAATTTGATGGCATGAACAAGATGCTAGGACACACTTTTACGGCATACCAATAAATCTTACTGCAGATCTTATCAAGTACAAACAGTGTGGAAGGCAACGGTTTTTGTCTTCGTCAAAGAACTGGAAGAACTAATACGAGAAGATGACGTCACTGACTGACGAATTCGGAGAGCAAAGCAGCAAGGTAAGCAATCCCTGTACAGGCCTGGACAGGCCCTGAGGATTCCGGAAGGTTGAGGTTCCCAGAATTTCTACGTAATCGGCACATGAAGGTGGTAAGGTTGTCAGCCTTAAACACTGGCCGCCTTAACCCCCCCCCCCCCCCCCTGCCCAGGAAATATTCCTGGTACCCAATTCTTTTAGAGGCTGAATCGATCCCTAGGGCCATAGTGCGGCCGGAAGGATTATGTCAAGAAAAATTCCAATTACACCATCGGGAATCGAACCCGCGCAGTGCCTCAACCAACTGCGCCACTGCGTGCCCCCATGTACTGGGATACCACCAGTCAATATGAATATGGTTGACAAGGAGGTAGCGGGCGAAGAGGAAGATCAGTTTTCCGGTGACAAAATGGATAGTTTCCGGTAAAACTGTGCACCAGTTTGAGTAATAAATTCCACAAAATGCCGGGAATTTCTTGACTAGCTCTGCATCTATTTTTTTGTCAAGATTCACTCTGCTCCCTGTCGTGAACAGCGTGAGTTGGTTACGAGAGAGATTGGTTATGTAATATTCGTCAGTGGCAGAAAACAGTCGTCATAATCCACGAATAATAACTGTGCCCTTTTACTATCCAATAATATAATACTATCTGAGTCTTACAAGAAGAGACTACGGCGCCACAGTGTGACCCCAACTTCACGACCGACTTGTACGTTCTAGTAGGTTCTGGCGTTCATCCCTTCAGATCCAACAAGACCCTTCAGGGGTTTCACATGCGCTAAATTATACGGGAAGAAAGAAAACCGCAAAGCTGCCGCAGTGGGAGCGGACAAATTGCATTGTAATTATTGTTACTGAAGACAGGGTAACAGACGTCGTTGCACCGGATACCGATGGAACACCATCTTCTACTACGAGGTCATCATCAACATGCACTTAGAAACACCCAGCAGTACGAACCCCTCACTGTAGCCATGAGAGGGTGTATCTGAAATCGAACCCACTATTGCCTGCTTCCGAAGTTACGACTCCCAGTAACAATACACAAGCTATAAAATATAACTGTAAACAGTAAGCACAACTGTACTCAGGCGCCATTAACCTTTTAAAGCCTAGCGGTAACTTTACGTACCACCAGGTTTAACATTAAAAAATTCTACGTGGTGCCCACATTGCGTTTATGTGTTTTGTACGGATCTCAGAACAAACAGCAACTTTTGCCTTATAAAACATTAAGAGATTGGTTTTTATAACCGAAGTGGAGAGTGTTTACAGCGCGGTACGCACTGAGTCCTTATATAAAACAGATACGCTTCGTCTTTAAAGTGTTAAATCACTCACGATTCTGAAGTGGGAACAAGCCAGAAATACTACAGTGAATGTGGAAATAAAAAAGAATGTAACACCTTGGGAGACCTAGAAGTAGAAGCTGAGGTAAGAATCAATCTGAACAAAACAGACCGTGGGAACGCGATACGCTCAGGGCAGAGAACTTCGGACGGTGATAATAACAGAGAAGTTCATTCGGTAGCTCAGCAACAAGAAAGGCTGCTTACCGTAAGAGATGGTTAGGTCGTAGAACTGCAACACTTACTCTGAAGGAAGGACACGCGTCTTTAATCAACAAGGCTTGTCTGTACAGCAATAGGCCTACAGGATGGTTAGATCTCTGAAGCATAACAATGTGTAAGTATTGTCCCTTACTCAAGAGAATGCAGTTGACCTGCAATGGGTGGGTAGAGTCCCTAAACACTCGCGACGACGTTCGGGGGAAGTCATACGGATCCTGTCTAAAACATGAGTCTCTATCACTGCTTGATCTTCCTTCTAGTGGTCGCCATTTGTTAGGTGTTTCGTTTATAAGAAGCCTAAAGTCAAGTTTATGCACAGAACACTAACGAAAGTAACTGTATTACCCGACACGGACAAAACACGACTGTACTTCATAATAATGTATCTTTAATTGGAATACATAAACAAACTACTGCTTACAAATGGGGGGCCGCGGTGGCGCAGTTGGTTGAGGCACTGCGCTACAAACCGGAAGGTAGCGGGTTCGATTCCCGATGGTATCATTGGAATTTTTCATTGACATAATCCTTTCGGTCGCACTATGGCCCTGGGGTCGACTCAGCCTCTAACAGAAATGAGAACCAGGAATATTTCCTGGGGGGTAAAGGTGGCCGGTGCGTAGGACGGACAACCTTACCACCTGCAAGTGCCGATTGTCTAGACATCTGGGAGCCTCAACCTCCTGGAACCCTAAGGACCTGTCCATGGGACTGCTTTACCTTTTACTGCTTACAAATGAGAAACGGCAGGCTTTCCCCAGCGCAAATAATTGCCAAGGTCAACTGCAGATTCCTCAGACAATATGAGTACTCTTCTGTCCAAGGCCCCCCCCAATATCCGAAAGAGCACTGTTTGCTTTGAAGGTGCCCACGCTTCGACCGCTTGTCCTTTCTGACAAGAAGAGCACTAAGATGAAGATGGGTGTGGGGTACTGGTGGAATGATACCGATAAGATAAAACTTAAGTACCCCTAGGAAAACACGTCCAAATGTCACGCTATCCATTACAAATCTCCGACAGACTGGATCGGGATCGAAGCCGGGCATCCGCGATGACAGGCCGGCGACTACGAGTAAATGTCCCAGCCATGGTACAACCTGACTCACACATAAAATTAACTATGTATTATTTAAAGATGACGTTCCTGACGCAAAGTACAAACACCCTGTGTCCATCATACAAACGATCGGATTGATGTTCCTTAAAGAAACAGAGGATGTTCATTTTTAAGAATCACACGAAAAACACATACGTACATTACGTGGGCAAACTGCACAGTTTTAGAACGTTAGTGAATGTGATACACGTAGCAGTCACTGTGCTTTGGAAGTTTATAAATTCGGTCTCTACTTCAAAACACATCGCATCTCTGTTACTAACAGTACGCCAGTTAATGGTGTTTATGAAAGGGACACTGTATAGTTTGGGAACAGACCAGAACGCATAAATACACTCCATAACTTGAGTAAAACTACTGGAAGTTGAGGAACGTAGCAGATACAGTTTCCAATTTTATTTAGAGTTACCGCACGGTGTTATAACACCTGTTTCTCAACCTTTAACACAGAAGTGTCACTCAAATGCATATACGAAAGGGAACAAAAACCAATGTTCTACGGTTGTACGATATTTTGTCTAACACTGAATTGTATATATATATACACACACACACACACATATATATAAGTTGTCACAAAAGGGTCCATTCTTTGTATGCAATACATATGTATAAAAATACTTCAGGTCTTACAAAACGTTTAAAAGACAGTGCTGCTGCTATAGCCGAACATGTACGAAGGCTGAAGGTCAAGTCTTTCGAAGCCTGCCTCACACAGGAAATACATACAGAAAGGTGCTCTGGCTACCTTTAACTGCTGCAACTCACAGAACCTACAGTATTTCTGTGATGGTGAAGAATAAAATCTCAACAATATATCCCTTGCAACGAAAATGCAACAGCACTGCTTCATACCAGAACATTTACCGGTTACAAGCTTAGACGCCTACGTCACAGTCAACTCTGATACTGAGTTCTCGTGCTCGAAAGCGTAAAACAAAATTGTTCCACTGAAACCACCACGAACACAGATCAGCCAATTCCATCAGAATTAACTTCAGTGGACTCAGTAGTAATATTGTACTCCCAGCATACAATTTGGTCTGATAAGCGAGATTTGAACACGCTTACTTTGTATAGGTTTATTGCCTTATATGCTGCCTGGTGGGTGAGGCGCACGCTGACAGAAACAGGTGTGGAGCTACTTTACACCTGACGTCTTCTTGCTGGAATATCTTCAGACACTTTCAACCATCTTTCTTCTGACAAAGCAAGGAGCAAATATTCTCATCAGCATTGAACAAGAGTTAAAACTTTAAACCATAGCTTTGAATATAGTCGTCTGGAAATTGGTCGAGGAACGTACCAATTCTTATTTACTGGGCTTATAACCAAAGAGACAAAACCGGTCTGACCAGATGTATAAAATGCTGTTACAGGCTACAATAAAGGAGACGTAGACTGTCTACAATTACACACAGAAGAAGTATAACATCCCATTTTCTTTTCGCCAGGCCAAAATACGAGCCGGACAATGATGACCTGACAGCAAAACTGGAGTTTTAATTAATTGGTGGAAGTACTGGGCCCTGCGTTAGAATGCTGTCACACTGGAACAACAAAACTTCAAACCAATTGTTCTTGAAGTTCGCCTACCTAGAATAACAGAGTCGTAGTTCATCACGGCATGATAAGAGGATAAAAGCGAAACACTGAACTAGTATTACCAGTACTCCATCATAATCGGCTTCACGTCCTTAAAAAGCTGTCACCTGCGTGACCATTCAAAACAACCCAAACTTTCATGAAAACAGAAGGTTCATAGCCATGTTCACAATAGCCCGCATTGCTCCCTAACCCACTTCACAGTTTCCTATCCTGTTTTTTAAAACTAATATAAGTCCTGTTCTCCTACCTATGCCTTGATCTTCTCCCATACGTGCTACACATTCCGCCAACGTCAAGCCTTCTGTTGGACCACCAAAATAATATTTGAGAAAACTGCAATTTATGAAGCTGCTCCAGCATCTTCTTGCTTCTTACGTCTGAGACCCAAATATTTTCTCAGTAGCCAGCTACGGAACATCCTCAGATTCTCCTACCCTAACGTGACTAAGTTTGACCAAAGACAAGTAAAATTACATTTCTGTGTGTCGTATTTTAATTTTTACATTTTTGTGATAAGGAAGAGGTAGACAAAATATTATGAACTGAATGTAGCCTTTCATAGCTTTGTGCAGATACTGTATCAGTCGATCGAAATTAATTTTAAAAAATCTACAACAGCACTTCTACGCAGGCGTATTTACATACATTTTGCAACATGTAAATCCATTCAACATTCTTCGTACGACTTTCCAAAGCCGTACAATTAGTCACTGCATTACGGACGGACGTCCCAGGGTTATCAAAGTATGGCATTGTCTTAAAATTCGCCATGAAGTCACTCACTGTTTCGACGATAAAATATTAAATGTATTTCCATCCCCCCCCCCCCCCAGTTGGATGTACCCCATTAGATTCGTAGCATTGGAGTAAGTAGTCCGAGCTTTCAAAATTAATTAAATACGACGAATCATCTTCCGCATACTTAAACCTACGTACTGAGAGAGATTTTGTAATGAACGAGATACCGTAAGATTGTAAGAAGTAAAAAAAAAGCGGTCGTGGATATTGGCATTTTAAAGTCAAATAATGTGCACGTTAAAGGCGAATCCCGCGACCAATAAAGGCGTCTTCAAAGCGCAAGGACCTCTTCGCGCGCTCTTCAGCAAGACGAAGAACGCCACAGTGTTCCTACCGTCCCTGCACCCAGATGACAACGCATCCTGAAGTGGTGTCCGACAGGCGATCTAAACCTTTCCAGTACGGAATGCTGACGTCTCTGTAGAGAAGACCAGCCACGGACAGCTGTTTATATTTTTATATTTATATTTTCAGGCTTCCGCAGCAATGTAAATGAGATCTTCTCCACCATTTTCAAGGGATGGGACCGACAGGTTGTCCAGAAACGTCGGCATAGAATTACCATTCGACGCTGCGTAATACCACAGAACAGCGCAGATTCCAGCTGTTCTTACTACTTAATAAATCAGGACAACCCACTGCGCTAAGATACGAATATGTCGGGGTAGCTCAGTCAGTACAGGAATTAAGTACGGGGCTGCAAGATTGCAGCAAGGATGCCTCTCTTCGTTAGCACGTCCGGACTGGGTTAGAGGCCCACCCAAGCCAGTATCTAACGGCAACCGGCGATTAACTTCCATACGTAAAGCACTCGGAGGGTGTCACTGACCATTCACCATACTTTGATGCCGAGGTTAAAAACGCGTAAAGCTTAATCTCCGCTCTCAATGCATCCTCATGACAGGGTGCATAACGACACAGAATACCCTACTTAACCACAGTACCCTACTTAACCTCAATACAGACACAGCTGCTAAGTAAGACTTCACAGCACACAGGTTCCGGACGATAAAACAGGACAGCGCAGTAGGTGCGTTCATTAGACTAAGGGAAGGCAAAACCTTCAGACCGACAGCGCGGCCCACCCAGCGCTCTGTTCCTTGGGTTCCAGTGGACTCCTTCCACGGTCAGGGCTTGAAGCTGACCAATCACCTCTACCTAGGACTAAGGTTAAGAATGAGTGGAGCCACGCTCCACACCAACATATGCTCTTATGGCGTGCACAGGCACAAAGTACACGCCAGTCAAAAACAGCTTCCCATTTTCTTTCGAAATAATATTACGGCTTATTGGTTTAGCCCTTTTTTTTTAAATCTAAATCTCTTACTATAGCCGGTTAAATATTCGTGACGTAAGCACAGCTGTTGCATAAAGATCAAATTCATTTTAGGCCTAAATTCGAGTAGCAGGAAAACTTTGAACGGAAAAACAACTCGTCTATGCATGTTTCCACAACCCTGTAATTCCCTCACAGATGTTCGCTAGGGTCAACCATGAATATGCAAACAGATGCACAACTATAGGGTACATCCCCACTAGACCTGCTATTTTCAGTTTGTAGTTAAATAGTTCCCAAACTGTGAGGCGTGCCGCGATGAATGGTTTGATTGATTTTGTCGCTCCACGTCCACACCCAAAACCACACAAAAGAATCTGTAGATACAAATATCTGAACAAGACACAAGAATGCCTGCAGTTTCACGTGAAAAACTGCTCGAGTTCGATGTACAAGTATGTGGATGACGTTAGCGACGTACCGGGTCGCGTTGAATGCTTGCAGACTGCAGACACCGTACCGTTATTATTATTATTATTATTATTATTATTAGTAGTAGTAGTAGTAGTAGTAGCAGCAGCAACAGCAACAGCAGCAGCAGCAGCAGCAGCGCTGATCGACGACGTCGTACATTTTAAAATCAAACTTTCTCGGGCTAGCAGCCGCGTCAGGTGGTTGACAGACGAGGGAACCGACGTTTCCGAGGACCATCTCTATTCTTGTCATCAGGTAGCCTATATATGAGATGCAGCTCCAGATCTTTGCTGTTTCTCTTGTAGTGTACACAGCTTAGACCCTCTTGACTGCTAGGATACCTAATTAATTAGGAAACTAATTATTTTGGGCCTGTGGTTGGACTCCTCTGGAGGGGAGATTGCCCCTTCGCACGGCATCTGTCTATAGACGCAGCTACTTCCGGATTTTTTTTTTTTGTTTTACGTTGTCCGGCGTCATTAAAGGCCAATCCTTAGTCCTAGGAATCCTACCAATTTCTAAAGGATTATTATTTCGTAATTAATTGTCAAAGAGACAGATCAGAAGGTTATCCGCGAAGGGTGAAGAACAAATTACGAAAGACTATATGTAATTTATAAGTTGGCAGCTGAGTCGGTAAAGGGAATAGCCTAAAGTGTGCAAGACTGGACAACAGTTCAACTCCGGGCGAAGACGCAGGTCTCTCTCTTCGCTGCTGTGTCCACATCAGATCTGGATTCCATCCCAAATCCTGCGCAATGTGCACCATGGGCTCCTTCCCCAAAGGCCTTTATCTTTGGGGAAGGAGCGCAGAGCATACAGCCCTTCACCTCCGTGTAGTGTCGAAGGCTAGGAAAGAATGGAACTACACCTTTACTCCTCTGTAAGTCAGTTCTGTTGTGGACTTCAATTAATCATTTAAAACCTAGTCGTACCAATACGTTTAATAGAAAAGAAGACAGCCAATGTACGTATCGCTGAAGTGCCATCGCGTAACCATTGTTGCCGTGGAAAAGCAATAAGTATTACAAATTCTCAGTTGGTGTCTGTAGCATTAGTCATCCAGCATGCAAAGCGAATGTGCCACACTGTATTGTCATCTGTGGCTTGTCTGGTTCTACAGCATTTTTCCACGTTATCTCAAAAAAAGGGCACGGTTTTCGGAAAAAGTTACTGAACATAAAATGTGTTTTGATTTCCTCTACAATTTTTATTGGAAACATTTCTCACTCTAGGAACAAGTCAGCGAGATATTATGATAAACGTGCATGGGTCCTCATGTAAAGTAGCAGTTATTCTTACAAGATTCAAATGAAACGTGAATTTTCTCGGCAGATTTTCGAAAAAAATACTCGTATATCAAATAATATAAAAATCCGCCCAGTGGGAACCGAGTCGTTCTATGCGGACGGACGGACAGACATGACGAAGCTAACAGTAATTTTTCGGAATTTTGCAAACGCGCCTAAAAACTCTACGTCTTGCACACAGATAAATTCATATGTTTTGTGTGGATCTCGGAAGAAACAGCGATTACATCCCCGCACAACAATAACTGACTGGTTTTTATAATCGAGATGGAGTCTGTTTACTACGCGGTACGAAATGAATCTTTAAATATCATTCAGGTTCTTCATTAGCTTCAAAGGATCTGAAGCACATGCGTTGCGTATTAAGTGCTTCAAGAGGATGCATGTCATGATATACAAGCTACCTGACCAGGAATTCATGTCGGTCGGAGTGTGAGCTATAAATATGACACATCCCAAATCTCTTTCCTTTCCCAACTTCCACGTCAAGAAGTAACATTAGAAATAAGGGCTGCAGCCAGCCAAAGAATGTTGTTGATAGCCGTGTTTTAAAACACGACGACAAAAAAGCATAGCAGAGGCATTAAAATGTACGTTCTTAAAACCCAACTGTGTCCACTCAGTACAGGCCATCATTTTTTGGGTAGTATGCTAGGTATTTCCTTTAGCAATATAAAACAATTTAAATTGGCTGTTTGGCGTATGTTTAGAACTTAACCAGTAACCCACAATTACATATACACCCCATACATTAGTTGTTAAGTACAAATATAAATTATGTCCTATAATATAAAGTATGGATATTGCACACAATTCACAGCTTTCTGACAAGTAGACTGAAGGTAAACATATTTAGCTTTGCGTCCGTACCGTTGATTCTAATAATACTAATAAATGAAATAAAACGAAATTTATAAACACATCTTCTTTATTGCAGATCCTCAGCGTCCAAAACAGAATTTCGAGCGGGTAATGTTGTATTCCTACTGTGGATAGACTTTGTGAATTATAAAATTAAGACAGCACTGAACATACTGTAGTTGGTCTTAAATTTGTGGAAGAATGTCCATCTACGCATACATAATAGGAAATCCGGTCCAGCCTATATTCCTATATTTCCATAGGCTACATACTGCAATAACAAAATGATGCCAAAACTTAGTAATGCACGGGACTCTTAATTTACTTCCAACTGAATACCAATGCAAGGTGAATTTCTTGCCATTTTCATGTGCACAATTTTGGTTCTTTCATTCACACGTATCTCATAAACTGATGAAATTTCCTCCTGCAGATGACCACTTAAAGGGTTGATAAAAGTTTCCATCTGAAGATGACCACTTCGAGGGTCGAAACACTCGAGGATGAATAGCTTTTTCTTTACCAATACATGTACATTACAAGACTTGTGTCTGAGGGTTTTATTTTACTTAATAATAACTGAAAATATATTCTAGTTTTATGCCATGTCCCACGGGAAATCCGACTGTTATAAGAACGAAAAAAGCACTAAAGTGTCATAAGACTTACAGCATTCCCTCACCGAGTTACCGCCGTCACTACAAGCCAGCCAGTTACTGACGACATAAAAGTAAGTAAATTTCACCCTAGAACACGCTATCAAGGCCCAGAGGGGGAGTAGAGGCATACCTTTACTCTTTCTTTACCATCGGCACTTGATGGGGGTCGGTGGTCAAGGCCACGATCCGGCCGCTTTATCCCCGGCAAAAGTACCCGGTACTCACTGTAAAGGAGCCTGAGTGGGGCGCAGGGCCGGTCTGGACGGCTGAGGAAAATCTCGCCCACACCGGGATTCGGTTCCCGGATCTTACAGGCCGTAGCTAGTCGCTATACCGACTGAGCTATCCCGGCCCACACAATACCATAAGGGGCCCCGGTGGCGCAGTTGGTTGAGGCACTGTGCTACAAACCGGCAGGTCGCGGGTTCGATTCCCGATGGTGTCAGTGGAATTTTTCATTGGCATAATCCTGTCGGTCGCACTATGGCCCTGGGGTCGACTCAGCCTCTAACAGAAATGAGTAGCAGGAATATTTCCTGGGGGGGTAAAGGCGGCCGGTGCGTATGGCTCACCACCTACCACCTTCAAGTGCCGATTATCTAGAAATCTGGGAGCCTCGACCTCCTGGAACCCTCAGGGCCTGCATCGGTCTGTAATGGGACTGCTTTACCTTTTTTTTACATAATACCATGAAGCGCAGCTAAACGCCATAGGATATGCCAGTACAGTGTATCATGCTAAGGCCTGTCGCATATTGCACATTCAGGGATATATACCCTATTAGGCAGGTGCAACAGGAGTATTTTTCTCAATTCCTTCATGGTATCTGCGGACACAGAACAACAAATATTCATATTTTTTGGATAAAATGTAATAAACAAGCTGATTTTAACAAAACTGGTTATGGGATCGTAAGAATTGCATTCAGACAGTTGTAACGGTCACAGTAAATTATAAATGTTAGCCTATACTTTTAGTTTGTATGTAATCTGCATGGCATACCATATTACGAAGTTTAAAATAATGATGCTATTAAAATGCGGATAGACTTTAATTTACCGACACAACATCAACCTCGCATATTCTCGCATGACACACGTCACCCACCCTCCAGTTCCACCAGCATTCACTAAGCGACGCTAATTTTTTAAATATATGTATGAGACATGGTCATTACACTGTTCTTCCAAATTCAGATGCAGCTCATTGCATATAGCGATTTTACTACAAGATGTAACGACCAACGGCCGTAGTTTGACTCCAAACACGGGCAAAGATTTTTCATTTTCTGCAAAGCCTCGTACCCAGTGGCTCTATTGCCGGGGAGTGATGGCAACCATACACCTCCATCCAGTGCGTAGGTTAAGCATGCGTGGATTTATACCACCATTGTCCTACATAACTCCATGGTAGTGTTTAGTTAACAAAGGGAATACTTTACCTTTATATTTTACTGTGATGTGATACAATTTGGGGGGGGGGGGGGGGCGTTGGGGTTCCAGGTTTGAAATCAGGAAAACACAATCAATTTAAAATATTTGGGTTTCCTCTCGTGCAAAATACGTATAACCTTGCTGTGGGGGTGGTTATGAAGGGATCGTGACATATGTCAGCCTGTCGTTGAAATTAGGCCGTGAGTGTCAGATATTTACAAATCAGGACGCAACCTCCATTAGAGCTAACTGCAACACAGTTCACCCTCTCCCCAAGCAGCAGGCCCATATGTGTCATCCCGCTTCCTCCGTTCCCACCAACATTTCAACCCCGGAGCGGAGATTGACTTGCAAATTAAGCCGGTATTCATGACGAACCATAATGTACGACAAGTAGTCAATGATCCCTGAAGATGTGCGTGGTTGTGTTTGAAGATAGATGTGAAGCTCCTACAACGTGTACAATGTCTATGTACTGTAACATGACGCAGCAAATTCCGCCTTCTTGCTACGGAAAACACCGGCCTGGGATAAAAAGGACTTTTCAGCTGATTTATCCCTCACAGACATGGGGGTTGCATGCGAATGTTATTCGTTCATGTAATGCAATCAATACGTTTATGAAAATGGAATTATAAGGTGTGTCTTCTTAGAATAACCACCAAATCTGCAGTCAATCACAGGAAAGTAGAAAAATAATGTCCAGAACTGTCTGTTTCAAATGTCACAAAACTGAATTAAAGCAAAAAAGCATTCCCTGCACAGGCTTGGACATGCCCTGTGGGTTCCAGGACGTTAAATCTCCCAGATTTCAGAACAATCGCACATGAAGGTGGTAACGTTATCAGCCCTACGCACCGGCCGCTTCTACCCCCAACGAAATATTCCTGGTACTCATTTCTCTTACAGGCTGAGTCGACCCCAGGGCCACAGCGCGGCTGGAAGGATTATGTCAGTGAAAAATTCCAATGGCACCATCGGGAGTCGAACCCCCATCCTTACTGCTTGTAAAACGGCGGGAAAATATTACAATCAGGCACTGTTGTGAGGCGACAGTGAGGGAAGATAACCAGAAGCGGCAAAAATGAGAACTTCACCGCCTTTACTTGATAAGAAACACTGAACCATCCAAGAACCTTGGTATCAATAAAACAGTGGGTAAAACTAACACTCTGTTAGAACAGCTGAAGAGATCGGGGTGTAGTACGGATTAAGACACGTGGTGCAGATGAATTAAATACAAACCTGCAGATGGAAGTGTAAGAGGCATACAAAGGGAATTCTAACACGGGGATTTTGAGGCCTGTACAGGTATAAAGGGTTCTAATCCGCAAAAGCACGTACATATTCCCAAAAGAGCATAAGATGCCCGCCTTTCCTTAAATGCTTCTATCAAGGGAACTTGCCGGATAAATAGAAGTTCGTACCAACTTACTCAAACAATCTGATATCAGTATTCCATATAAGTGCAGTGACGATTTACCCCACTATTACATAGTCTCAGGCCACATGAAAAGTGCTCTAAGAACAAACTAAAAAAAGTGGTGACACAGGGATACAATATATATAACTCTGTAGATTTTTCAGTCGGTGAAATATATGTAGTTTTTATTAGCTGCTTTTTAGAACTAAAAACTAGGGTAGCTTAGTGGATGTAGTGACTCTGCTAAGGGCTCGACTACCACCCAGAAACAGTGGCTCGATTCCCAGTGGAGATCAAAAACGTCTCTTTACCCTCATTTCCACATCAGTTCTGCGACCCACCAAGCCTCCTATTGGGTGAATACCAGAGGCTCTTTCGATAGACGTAAAGCAGCCGGAGCGTGAAGCTGACCGATTACCTCTACCCAACGCCCAGGATAAGAATAAGTAGAGCCAAGCTTCCACTCCCATCCTAAGCACAGGACAAACCTGACCTTTATTGTCTACATCATTCTGACAGAAATAAAATCACATAAGTTATATAGTATGCTACTGCCGGAAGGTTCCTTCCAGTTGATAAGTTTGTAGGTTACAGGAAAACTTTAGTACGAAGTCAAAGCCTACGCTGTCATTCAGCACTGTGGCACAGAGCTGAATTCTGCCTGGCTGGCAGAAATGCAGGAGAGTAAATGTGCATTTTCCACGTGTTACCGCTTTGTTATTTTCAATTCCGTACAAAACAGAACAGATTTGAAACATTAACCATTTACAAATAGTTGAACAAAGTATCATAAATTATTTTCATACCTTCATGCTCTGTGTTACAAGCAGCTAAGTTTTTGGGAATTCGTCAGTAGACCTAAATATGTATTGCTTTCATTCAATCTTCATCTCGTGTTTTATCTCACGTTAATGTTCTTGTTCAGTCGCAATCGGTTAAAATGTCATGAACGGGAGTCAATATTTTGTGTCGTTACAAACCAGTGTTGTTCTAGCCGAGACGTATAATGTTATGGTTAGCAGTGAGGAATTAATTGGTACCACAAAATATGTGACGCTGTAAGCGAGATGTCGCATTAACCGCTGTCGTTATAACCGGGGTTGACTGTATTTAACATCCTGAACATTCCGTCCAACAGTATATCTCCTGCCTCACACAATTAACCCTTTAAAGACGAAGTGTATCTGTTTTATATAAGAACTCAGTGCGTACTGCGCCGTAAATACTCTCCACTTCGGTTATAAAAACCAGTCTCTTAATGTTTTATAAGGCAAAAGTTGCTGTTTGTTCTGAGATCCATACAAAACACACAAACGCAATGTGGGCACCACGTAGAATTTTTAAATGTTAAACCTGGTGGTACGCAAAGTTACCGCTAGGCTTTAAAAGGTTAAACACGGATCTGCTTGGAAAGCTAATAGTCACTTAGCTGACCATGAAATTCCTGCCATTTAAGGAACCCGAAGTGTCATTGCCGTGTTCACAAGAGCCCGTAAAGGTTTCGTATCTTACGTCACATGGATCCTTTTCACACCATCACGTTCTAATTCTTTAAGATACATTTAATATCATCCTACCATCTACATGTAGATCTCCCAAGAGGTGTTTTCCTTCAGGAGTCCCGTTAAGGTTCATTTCCCTCATTTATCCACATACCATGCCTCTCTCATCAACGACACACGAAAACAAAGAAAAGAACAGGGACATATATAAAATGTCCCAACGGGATTCGAACACACAAGTCCTAAAGGATTCACTCACGTACATAACGTCGGTCCTCCTTGCTACTGTATAACCATAAATGATATACTATTCCTAATACAGAAGCACCACTGACCAACAGAACGTCTTTCTATCTGCAGGCTGGAGCAGTTTATATCTCATTAGAAGTCACTTAATGTGTCTTCGAATACAATAAAGTACTCTGAATGGACGCGCCTGTTTTAGGCAGAGCGAAGCGAGGTCCACTGCGGCGCACGGCGGTTCATTACACGGGGTAAACACATTGCTGGAGGACTATGCATGCGCATGATTTAATGCAGATGACAAAGACAAGTCAAATACATGACGTCCCCATGTGAAGGCATCCTTCTAACTGTATTATATTTTCTAAAAGAAACCTGCATGTTGGGGGCGGGGGATTCACACTTCTCAATGTGTATATACGGCATGTTTCTTCCGCTAAGACATAATATGGGTCGAGTTAGCCTCACCCCCCTCCAGTATTTACTCAGTACTAATGGCTCTTATCACGTACAAGTTTCCGAAAAAAAGCTTTGTCACTTAGTATCCGTTTCCGCCCTCAGTTGAAAAATTAGAAGGGAATCTATTGAGTCGGATACGTTAGAAAGATGTACTTAATCAAATCGGAAAGAGATCCACTTTATGAAACGTCGGAATACTGGAACACATCTGTCCAAAATATGGCTGCAGGCCAGGCATATCGCAACACTGGCAAAAGAATCATTATTTACCCTCTTTCTAATAACAATTTTAATACGGAAATAACAAGTATAAAATACAATTAAACCTGTCTTAAATGGAGCCTTCGCATAACAAAAACTTTGTCTTTAGCGCAAACTCCACGTATTAAAGCCATATTAAACGGCACTTCCCTGCAAATGGGAAAATTACGTCCCTTGAGGTTCCGTTATACGCAGGTTTCACTGTACTTTGGCGAAGTGGCCCACTTCTGAAAAAGTTTGGGGACCGTTATATTAGACGGTGGATATGTCCTTAAGTATTCACGGTTACGTTCTGCCACATAATGTTAAACCTGAATTACTAGGGTCATGCCATGGCTCTGGCGGTTAGTCGCCGGCCTCCCACCGCGGAGGCCCGGGTTCGATCCCGGCTCAGTCCATGTGGGATTTGTGGTGGAGAAAGTGGCACTGGGACAGGTTTCTCCCCGAGTCCTTCGGTTTTCCCCTGTCAATTTATTTCCACCGGTGCTCCATTAATAGGAAAAGGACAAAAAATAATCATCATCTTCATCTTCATCAGAGGGTTGCACAATAAGCCTCAAGGCTGCGGTGCGTCCGTAGCGTCTGCTGCGGGGCCCTTGATCAATAAACAAAAACCTGAATTACTAAGTTTCCTAAAATCAATTGTATTTCCAGTATATATGGACAACAAGTTTTGTGAATTCTGGTATGTGTTGATATCAGATATTTGATCCCATGCTGTATCAATGAGCGGTGTGTCTGGACGTTACTGCCAGCGGAATGAGAAAGCACCAGTTTCTTTCTGGGGCGCCATTCAGTCTTACAGCGCATCTGATTAACCACTACCGTTTCACACGGACGAAATTATACAGTGTACCAACCTTTGTCGGCCCAAATTAAGTTAAACTCGACAGTGCATTCCGTTGTGACCACATTCCAATGTACACATCAAACTGAATGGTTATTTTACAAAGTTTCCCCGAAGCCTCTGCCATCTAGTGGATGATTTTTAATCGTCAAAATTAGAAGTTTCAGGAAAATTAATCTGAAGAAGGCTACTGAAATTCACAAAAATAATATGGACCGCAAGGGGTTATATTTTACCCCGTAATTTAAGTGTAACTGATCACAATTCTTACCACATACTGTTGAAAAGACAACACGCCTCGCATGAAAAGCGAGATGAATGCAACGGTAACCGCATATGACACAGCAAGAGCCCCACCACTTCCATCGTCACAAGAATTTACAGGCAAGATGGGTTTACATACGATCTTTCTGTCGGTCTGGCGGGAACAGACGACAAAGGTTGAAAGTTCCATAAAACATTTCCACGAAAGATGGATTTGCCATCCGTCAAGGGAGGATCTAGTTACATTCTTGTGGCAGATAGGAGTCCTGTCACCGGAAAGACGACGTTCGTTCTGGCTCTACAATTTAAGCTACTGCGACGATACTGACGTCCACTGTTATGGTTAATCACGCTGTCATCTCCGTAGCACGTAGGGGGATATTTCTGCCACCTGTCGGGCATTAACATTACTACACCACAACGGCAGGGTTTTTCCCAGAATGTGCCTACATACTGCAAGCGTCTTCCATATTTTCATTAACGAAAATATAAGGTCGAGGTTCAAAACGTACGACAGCACAATTGACAGCGTCTTTTCATTATTAACCCTTTAAAGACGAAGCGTATGTGTTTTATATAAGGACTCAGTGCGTACCGCGCTGTAAACACTCTCCACTTCGGTTATAAAAACCAGTCTCTTAATGTTTTATAAGGCAGAAGTTGCTGTTTGTTCTGAGATCCGTACAAAACACATAAACGCAATGTGGGCACCACGTAGAATTTTTTAATGTTAAACCTGGTGGTACGTAAAGTTACCGCTAGGCTTTAAAAGGTTAATGCTATTATTAATATTATTGTCGTCGTCGTCGTCGTCATCACAGAACGGTATGAATAAAATCAAGGCAGTAGCACAATTAGCCTGCTGCCATGCTGCCCGTACGAGCTGATGCAGCATACACCATACAGCCCGGACATGGCTCTTAACGATTTCCGTTCGGGCCTTCAAAGTAGCATCTTTCAGAAAGTCACGTCAACTCAGATGCTCGTGTTGAACGTGGACTCCAAATTTTTACAGCACGATGGAACAAAAGCCTTAAGAGGCAAACTCCAAACTTTCGCAAATAGCAAAACAATGTGTCTTGATTATCTTCTAATACTGTAAGGATACGACTGAAATTCGTACCACAAAATCACGTTTTATTACACTTCCTGACAATGATACTGCTCATTTAAGAGACTGGTGAACTTCTATTTAACGTCATGAGATGATTTTCGTCCCAATTCTGCAAGAAATAACTTGGCAAGAGTTCCCCACCAGGCTAACCACGCACCTCCATCTTGTGACCAGGTTCATGAGTGGAGCTCTACCTCCACTCCCCCTATAAGCCTTCATGGCCTGTGTAGGCACGACAACCTTTTAAAGCCTACTGGTTACTTGATACACCAACAGGTTTAACATACAAAATTGTACATTCTACCCACACTGTACTTACGTGTTTTGTATTTATATAAGAACAGACAGCGGCTTTACCCTATACAACATGAACTGATTGGCTTTTATAACCGAGAAGAAATGTTTACTGCGGGGTACGAACTGAGTCTTTAAATAAAAGAGTTTATGCTTCGTCTTTAAAGGGTTAATTTACTTTGGGTGAATTAGTGCTGTTTGCGCAGACAGTTGTTTTCAGTTTCTAAACAACGAAAATCGTGTCTAGTAGCTGTCAGGATGTTTCCTTGTCTAAGAAGTGGAGGGGGGCATTCATACTTATGCAGCGGCAGAAATCTGCACAGCTGTTGGCCGTATGAGAGACAGCCCTGATGCTTCTGCTTCTTCCGTGCTCAGTAGCGAATACATTTTTGAATACAGTTTCTTTCATTCTCCGTCTAAAGCAGCCTTTGTACTAGCGCCGTATCTTGATCAATGCAACCTCTCTGGGGAGACCGCTTCTGCTTACGGTGGCTTCTGTTTCCAGTAATTCCGCTGGAAGCCCGCAGTCGCACGGTGCTAATTCTGTCCAGAAACCAGCAAAAGTACGGCGAGGGGGCTGGGGTTGGATGCAAGAGAAATCTGAAGATGGATAAAGTGTGGAAAGATAACGTGGCTAGCTTAACGGTAACACAGCATGTAATGATGTGTAGACGGTACAACTTGTGAAAATATATACATACACATATACAGACACACATACACAGGCCTACATATATATATATCTGTACATACATACATACATACATACATACATACATACATACATACATACATACATACATACATACATACATACACACACACACACACACACACACACACACACACACACACATTCACAGTCGTCGTTCTAAAAACTAAAATGAAGAAAAATACTTTGAAAAAATTGGTGTAGATAGGAGGGTAATATTAAAGCGAATTTACGCTAAGGTGTAAAGCGCATTCAACTGGTTCAGGCTCTGGATCTCGTACATACAGAGATGCACTTTCGGCTGCTATACAGAGGGGGAGATTAATTTCGTTAAATGTGCACCATATAGAAGTGTCTGTAACCCTGAAAATGATTTTATTTTGTGTTTCGTGAACATCTCTCAGAGGTATTTGGGGTTCTCACGCTGGTGTTGCTTAAGATTCAAGTTTCCCGGTGAATTACGGGGTGTGGTGGTGAGAAAACTTTTGATTATAAGAAAAAATTATATTTAATTTCAGCTTCAAGTGATGTGGGTGTTGTGTGTACTCAAAAGATACGGGCTGGCATTAAACTTTACTGATAACGTTTGTGACCGACAACCATTACCCACAGTTCAAGCCTACCAACTGCAGGTAAATACGCTTCAGAGTTGAACAGTGCGGTGACAGAGGCAGCCTCCTGCATACAGATTCGTTTCATCTCCGTCGTACACAAACAGCATGGAGATGACATCCCTATTGGCAACGACGATGATCAAGCATTTGTATCTACGCTTAACAACTCTGCATAAAAGGCAGCAGTGGTAGTTACTCCACAGCAACTTTTAATAACAACGCTTTGTGATTCAGTCCATCAAGTTCCAAATTTCGCAGTCGGTTCCTCTCGTAACTGCACTAGACACTATAGAAGTTCTCAGTCCTACTGCCAGCTTTGCACTAGACACTAGAGAAGTCCTCAGTCCTACTGCCAGCTTTGCACTAGACGCTAGAGAAGTTCTCAGTCCTACTGTCAGCTTTGCACTAGACGCTAGAGAAGTTCTCAGTCCTACTGCCAGTTTTGCGCTAGACACTATAGAAGTTCTCAGTCCTACTGCCAGCTTTGCACTAGACGCTAGAGAAGTCCTCAGTCCTACTGCTTGTTTTACGCAAAACATTAAAGAAGTTCTCAGTCCTACTTCTTATTTTGCACTAGACACTAGAGAAGTTCTCAGTCCTACTGCTTGTTTTGCGCTAGACACTACAGAAGTTCTCAGTCCCACCTTCTGTTTTGCGCTAGACACTACAGCAGCTGCCACAGGTGTCTGGCTTCCCTCATTAGCACTCATGGTCAGCAGTGGTCACTGCAAACGTTCTGCTCCACTCGATCAATTACTTGAAATGAAAGAGCATGTGCTGCCTCGACCACAGAGAACACACCGCAATGAGTCCCGAAATTGTGATTTCTTGTGCCGCATTAAGCGTTACATAGCCAACGCATCAAAGAACGAATGAAAGCTGTACTTTTAGTAGATCAGACATTTTTAAATGTGTTAATATTTTTGTGTGCTCACGACAAATAATTTGTGAGAAATTTGGGCTCCGCGTATTGAACAATTTAGTCAATATTCGACCGGAAGGTACCAGAATTAAGCACATTATTTGTTCAGCGACATGACGCTTTGCAGTCTGCCAGAAGTCCACCACTTGATACCCACGACGGTTAGGAAGTCGCCTACGCTTCTCCCATCATATAAAAGTAACATTACAACATTTATTCTGTTTGGTTCATTAGATGGAGCGTAAAAGGTACCTAATTTTGGCGTCTCAACCAGAACACATTTGTAACAGTCACCAGAGAGAAAACTTCAAATCCCGCGCGCCAGCTTTAAATGTTCGTGTTAAGTTTAAGTCTTGAACTTCAACAATAAGCTTAATCGAAATCTATCGGTGTACTTTTCAAAAGTCAACCCCGAAAACGGATAATTTCAACCTTTCCATAACGCGTTGTGATTATGCAGGTTGTGTTCATAACAAGTTACATAAACAGAAACCGAAGGACGGGCCGCGATAGCTCAGTCGGCATAGCGACTCGCTACGGGCTGGACGGTCCGGGGATCGAATCCCTGTGGGGGCGAGATTTTCCGCAGCCGTTCAGACCAGCCCTGGAGCCCATGCAGCCTCCTGTGCAATGGGTACAGGGTCTCTTTCCTGGGGGTAAAGCGGCCGGGGCGTGGGGCTTTCCACCCCATCCCCTCCTTGTGCCGAGGCTCAAGAAGGGGTACAGCTATACCTCTACTCCCCCTCTTGGGCCCTCAGGGCTTGTTATAGGTGAACCTTTACCTTTAACTTTACAAACAGAAGGGCCGAAAGTATACCTGTAACTTATTACCAGCTGAGCTACCGAGCTGTGTCCTTGCATGGTCTATATGTTAACACGGCGAACGACACTCTCTCCTAAGCCAAAGTTTGCAAATGGTTTCCCCACCATAGTGAAAACTTGTCACTCAAAAGTGTATTTCTTTGCCTAAAAGCATAAAAATTTAATCACAAACGGGTGGACGGTGACACGGATTTAATAAAATTTTCAGAATGGCCAACCAGACGTGGCATAAACTGGGTAGCATATCCGTAACTTTGCCTTCATTATTAAAGGGGATTGTGACATGCGCGTTAATTCCCACCAGAAGCTAAAAAGTTGATAAAAATCATAACAGCTCTTCTCAAATTTGAAAGATACGTTTTCTTAACACAGACCACAAGAGACAGTCGCTGCTTTCACCAGCTGGCATGAAAAGAATTAAGTTCTCTCGGCAAACAATAGAAACTGCATAATAAATACCTCAGTACATGAAAAGTCTCCAATGCCTGCAAATGCTTGTTCTGTCGGATCACGACATGCTTCTGACATTGTTTGTAGGTAGTTGTTACAAATGTCCTATAGACGTACATGTGGTGGGACGTGGGAACATGAGAGATGATTGACACAGCGTTCATATAATCTAAAGGGTTTCTATAAGCGAAAGAACGAGGGGAGAGAGTAACTTGGGGTGAAACAGTAGGTTAGATTTCCTTGGAACAAACCCATTATTTCCTCCAATAACCATACTTGTACTTGTCAAAAATTCTTTAAGAACACTCCAAGAATATTATGAATTATACAATACGCGTTTGAACGTTTCCTGTTGTATGGTTTTTTCATGTCTTCGCTGGGGTCGTCTTTGTGCTGCTGAAGCACTTGAAAGTTATAGCATCGTACCGTTCATTGTCTCAAGCAACCATAATCAAAGACACTGAGTATAGTTAATGAAAAACCTTTCTGTGATCCGCTTATTTTTTATCGATAGTTTAAATTTGAAGAAACTCTAAAAGAGAAGCCAGTGTATCCACCGTGCGAGTACTGAAGCACTAACAACGGGTACGAAGTAGTGCTGACGTTGAGAACAGAGCGGCATTCTTAGCTGAAGCTCCTAATAGCAACCAGTTCCTCAATATTTGACACGCACGCACGCACACACACACAGTTATAAAGCAACGTTATTTAAAAGAACCTTGTTATTTGGCGGCAAAACCGGGAAATGGCAACGTCAGTGATGCGAAACTCCAATACTCAACACATTCTCACCCCATCCCATCCCCCAAAAGTACCGCCGATTTTCACAAACGTCAGTCCACTAATCTCCTCCTCCTTCAAAGGCATATATTTGTATTTATCCCCCTCCTTCCTTCAATTCGTCGCTTTACAAGCGTTCCCAGATCTATATTTTATATGCTTTTTTCATCTGCCATTTCGAGCTAAATTTCAAATCAATTGGAACATTCTACATTCAGATAAGTTACCTTAACTGTACTATGTAACTTTATATGATACATAATCCGTGCACCAATCGATTATATATAATAACAGCACCAACGAAATTCATACACGTATCTTAAAAATATGACCTCTTACATGTTTCGACCAACCATATGGCCATCCTCAGGAAGGTCAAATACAAAGGATGAATATATTAAACGTTAAATGACTGAAGTATTTCACATTTATATTTTAAACCGATTTTATGCTTGGCACTTTATCCGCGTGGAATGGTTCTGACACTTCAGTGCGTGCTACACGTCCGGTCTTTCTCACCCTATTTCACTGAATCATATTTCAAGCATCTTAAATTTGTTCCGAAGTTTGTCCATGTTTTTAGCACTATCTAACAGCAGAAACAAAAGACTACACCACTAAACACTGCTGTTTCCTGTGATGTGACACCGTGTACTTTGGTACGCAGACTGTGCCTTTGAAACACTGGTACCCACCTAACAAACTGCACGGAGTCACATTCCATAAGACCGTAGTGTTCACAGCGGTAACGTGCACACGACAGGGGCCCTCTTCACCCCAGGAAGGCACAGAGGGGAGCATAGGTGTAACTCCACTCTTTCTCACCCCCGGGTAAAGCGCCCCCGGTGTACATTGAGTTGCAGACTGGATGGGCTCCGAGTCTGTCCGTACGGTTTGGAGTAGAGGAAAACCCTTGATGCCGATTTGAGTTACCCCGGCTGCTTAACCTTCTAAAGCCTAGCGGTAACTTTACGTACCACCAGGTTTAATAATCAACAATTCTACATGGCGCTCACATTGCGTTTATGTGTTTTGTATGGATCTCAGAACAAACAGCGACTTTTGTCTTATACACCTTCAACTGATTGGTTCTTGCAACCACGATGGAGAGTGTTTACTGCGCGGTACGCACTGAATCCTTATATGAAAGACATACGCTTCGTCTTTAAAAGGTTAATCACTGCCATGCGGACTTCCCACCTTACAGAGTGTACTCTTACCTGCAATAGCTGTTTGTATGCACAAAACTGCTGGTTGTTTGTACTGAACCTGTCTGCAATATAATACGAGACTGTATTTCGTTTGTGGCAGGAAACCACTCAAGTTCAAAAATTTCACTTTTATTTTCCTTAAGCTATGTTGATGGATTACTGCACCATCTCAGATGTAAACGACCTCATGTGGAAGCCCTGTAGCAAAACGACCAATATTTCATACAGTCCATGCACATACGTTGAAACATCTTCAGAATTATGCATAATAAATACATACATTATGACTACCAAACAACGGATAGAGTATCATTTATCGTAAACGTACCCAGTAATGCAGAACAAGCAGTCAAACCAGAGCCCGACAAATGCTGGTTTTTCGATTTGTGGGGAGTGGGAGTGATAAGGCAATGTATGTATGTATTTTTGAACAGCTCAAAAAATGAAATCTGTGAACACGTTTATATACATCCAATACACGACATGTAACTCGGCACAATACACCAGGTCATCAGTTACCTTAAAATGACAATACCTAATCCGGCTCCCTGTTATTATAAACCACAAGAATGAAAACATTATCGTAGCTACTCATTCCTGTTTAAGATGTCATTAACCTCTTAACTTCTAGCGGTTACTGTATGTACCATCAATTTAACAATCAGAATACGCCAATATGATGTATTTATAAATTTTAAATGTATCTCAGAACAGACATTCCGTATACAAGATAGTAATAGGCCTCGGTTTTTATAACCAAGATGGAAGTGTTTACTCCGCGGTACGAACTGGGTATTTTAAAAAAAGATATTACGCGTAGTCCATAAAGGGTTTTAACGCAGAAATGTGTATTGAACTACATTGTTGTTGCTTATATTTAAAAACTGTGCAAGGTCGCCATGTTAGAATAATCGAATACAACATAATTTAAAAGAGTATGTGTGCTGACAATGGCAAGACCATCTGTCGCACAATTTCGTGACACAGGTACAGATATCCTGTTCTTTAGCCAAAAATTACAAGGCAGTTCTGTGAAGATTACTGTCAAACGCCAAGCATTGTGTATCAGGACCGAACATAGAAAAACTCAACAATAAAGAAGGCGAAGAAATTTTATTTCTGAGAAGATGGAAGTGATTACAATGACTATGATAATGCTGACTACGAGGACGCCAAACAGCCATTAAGGCACGTACGGTCCACGTCCTCTCAAAAGCTGTGTCCTTCGGTTAGAATTTCAAACATGGTGTGGGTGTATTCCATGAGTGTACGTTCTGCTTCACTGTGTACATGGCGCAGAGTCCTTCTTGAGAAGCTGCCAGTTTCTCAGCTAGGCAAATAGTTTCCAGCATGTTACCGAACGCAAAGAGTTATTAGTGTTCACAAGCGTTCGACACTGGTTCCTATCCTAAACCACTTCAGTCCACAACCTCCGATCTCCTTCATTTACGATGCAATTTAATAAAATTCTACCATCTACTCAGGTCTCCCAAGCAGGTATATATTGCTTACACACACACACACACACACACGCACACACAGAGGAACACACACACACACACAGAGGAACACACACACACACACACACAGAGGAACACACACACACACACAGAGGAACACACACACACACACACAGAGGAACACACACACACACACACACACAGGCACACACACAGAGGAACACACACACACAGACATACGCACACACACAAAACAGTAAGCCCGTTGAAATTTCAACGGAAAATTTTTGGGGCTACAAAATCAGTAATAAATCTGAAGCACAAAACTTATTAAGCAAACAAGTTCTGTGCAGGTGCGACCATTCTTGCATAAGGAAGTTCGCTATAACACCTAGCCTCAATAAAAATCAGATTAAAAAGCATAACAGAATCTGGAGTTCTGCTTTTTTTCAGTGTAAAGCATGCAATACCAGTCGCATTAGACGCTGTTAACTTGTGTTCACCAATAAATCCAATTACTCAGATAATATTGTGACACGGAATTTCGAAAACATTCTAATAAAACATTTGTTAATGAGAGATAGACTATATATATACACACACACACACACACACACACACACACACACAGTACCATACATCGATGCCCCTAACCTCAACACGGCTGCGACATCACTCATAAACCAAGCTCTATCCTAACAAATAAAACCGGTATGTTACTTCTCCATAAGACAACGGTATTTATACACGACAGATACATACGAGGTACAACGTGAGCCCGTCCACAGAGGTCGTGACACTTCGCGTCCGAACCGTATGCAAATGATACCTCGCCCAGCAAAGGCACTGGAAGGCATTTCTTGAGGTACAGTCGTGAGGGCAGAGTAATGAGGACCCGTGATCAAGTGCACGAGTCAGATCTGCGATACGTGCTGGTGGTCCGCGTATCAACAACAGTCGATCGATTTTCCCACATTTCATGTAGGTACTCGGCAGTACTCGCTGACATAGCCAAATCACATTACCATGCATACCGTGCTGACATTATCTGCACTGTATCTCACACACTGACCATACTACGAAGTTCTACTGGTCTGGTACGCGTTTCTGAACTATTTTACAGTATCAGAGGTTCTGATAAAAATATCCTTCCTCGGGTTATTGCCTATTTGTGTATGTGTATATACAGGTAACTCCCCGACTGACTAACAGGATACGTTCTGAACACCTGCTCATAAGTGGAAAATACGAAACGAGGTGGAATATGCAGCTCCAGCAGGTAAAGTGGGATTCAAATAAGTAGCCTTTGTGTTGCAAAATAATAAGAATACAGTTTCTTCAACGAAATGTAAAAGGTTACTCTGAGAGTTGTTAAATACAATTCGATTCTACATGAAATTTTAATGGAATTTTACAGCAGTTTGAATTTATATATATATATATAGTTAATTAACTGTGTCAGCTTTCTTAAGTACGTAAGCTGCCTTCCAGACACTGTATAACAAGACTCCAGTTCACCTGCACAACTACGCTACAAAGAATCGTCAACAATTTACTACTTGACTGTTTTGCAAGATGTTACTTCTGTACAAAAATTGCTAATTTAGTTTTATTTGATATTGGTTCCCTGAAGATGATCCCTTGTGGATTGAAACATGCAGGAATATTCACTGTGATACTGTAATATAATATCTAAGGAAGAACATTGTGCTTTTTGTTGGTCTGAGTGTCGTGAATTGGTTATCGACAGTGCACGGAACGAACAATGCAAAGTGTTTCATTGTCATGAAGTGTCATATGTCGTCCATAATAAGAGCTTCATCACTTTGCCAATGTAGCAAGTTACGTAAGGTGCGTAAATCGGTTAATAAAATAAATGCTACTTGATTTGCTTTCTTAAGTACAGGTGTACAAGCGTGGAAGCACGTGCAAAACTGCAATAGCACGGTATTATTACTATTATCATTATTATTATTATTATCGTTAAGCCGGTCCCAGTGGCCGCGCGGTCTAAGGCGTGGGTCTGCGGCCGCTCGCTTGCTGTGATTGCTGGTTCGTCTCTTGTGAGTGTTATGTGTTGTCAGGCAGCGGTCTCTGCGTCAGGCTGATCACTCGTCCAGAGGAGTCTTACCGAGTGTGGCGTGTCTGAATGTGATAGTGGAGCCTCGACAATGAGGAGGCGCTGACCCACTAGGGGCTGTTACGCCATGAAAATAAAAATGTTATCGTTAATTTCGGAACACCGCTGAATACTGTACGGCGAACACTCGAACACACTATTCACCTCCTGGAAGAACGGGTCCAACTGGTGGGAAGTTAGCAGCTGCACCATTGAGGAGGCTTATGTACATGTGAGAAGACGCACTGCTGTGCTGCTGGTGGCAAAAGTACGTACTGAGAAAAAATGTGCTCATCGGTCATCAGGAGCTGATTCTTATCACCACGAGAGACACAGAGACAGTGACAGAGAGACACGAGACAGAGGCACAGAAAGACGGTTTCTGCCAGCAATGATGTCACACTGGTGCATTTCGATTATGCTCGTATAAATGTCAATTACAATGAGAAATTAAGTATATCATAAGTAAAACGTAACGAGATTTGTATGATATATGTAGTAGTAGTAGTAGTAGTAGTAGTAGTAGTAGTAGTAGTAGTAGCAGTAGCAGCAGCAGTAGCAGTAGCAGCAGCAGCAGTAGTAAACAATCCCTGTGCAGGTCATACCCTGAGACTGGAAGTGCAGCTCCACTCATTCTTAACCCCGGCTCCAGATAGAGATGAATGGTTAGCTTCACGTCCCTGCCGCCTTACTGCAAGGAAAGGGCCCACGGTACCGACTGAATGCGAGAGTGGGTTGGTCCCAGAGCCGATCGGCACGTTTTGGGGAAAGAAAATTATATTGTCCATGCCGGGAATCAAACGACGGCTACTCTTTTGCCCAGTCCAATGTATAGTCACATCGACTGAGCTATCACGTATGGGCAAGCCTAACGTTATTCGCACTGGGCCCGCATACCGGTAGGGGCAACAATTTTTTTTCTTTTTCAGACCGGCTGTGGGCCCACACAACTTCCTGTCCAGTGGGTACGAAGTTTCTTTCCTGTGAGTAAACCGGCCTGGGCGTGATGTTGGCCACGCAGCTCCATCTAGCGTCAAGGTTAAGAACGAGTACAGCTATCCCTCTACTCCCTCTATATGCCTTCATGGCGCGGGCAAGAACAGCTTTAATTTACAGACACACAACAGTGGGAAAAATTTAATTCAATTTAAAACCTCAATAACATGAGAATGGACACTATTAAGGCTGATCGATTAATCGATAAACAAAAATAATCTGCCTTTAGTGAAGCATGACGTTAACATTTTAAAGCCTAGCGGCAACTTTACATACAACCAGGTTTAACATTAAAAAATTCTACGTGGTGCCCACATTGCGTTTATGTGTTTTGTACGGATCTCAGAACAAACAGCAACTTTTGCCTTATACGCTTCGTCTTCAAAGGGTTAAACGCACCATTTATGCCTGTAATAAGCGATGAAGCCCCCACTTCTATCTGCTTGATTTGTACACATATGATTCACACATAAAGATCCAGGAATAAAAAAAAACACATCAAATACAACTGCTTGACCTCTTTAAAGTCGAGTGGTAAACATATGTGCCACCTGCTACAGTATATACTCTATATTGTTCCTACATGGTGTATGCATATACTCAATAACACTCCCACTATCCACTTATGATTACTTCCCCATACAGCATTAATCGAGTTGGTATTTCTAATGGTGTTGAACTCTGTGACAACGTCATGCAACGGACTCAAAATTTTGTGTCGTTATAAAAGAGTTTTCTTATAACCGAGCACTATCATGTTATAATTAACAGTGAGGAATTAATTGGTACCCCGAAAAATCTAATGTTATGGGCGAGGTGTGGCATAAACCGACGTCGTTATAACCGGATTCGACTGTAGTTACTGTTCTCTGTGAGGTACGAACTGAAGCTTTCTACATAATGTACATGACTGTCAGGCTTCACGGTATTAAATCACTGTGATTTCTATTATTCTTATACGATATGGAAACAGTACGGCCGATGAATAAACTGCACATCCAAACTTAACAGTAAACTTCACAAATAATGCCAATCATTTTCACATGCTGAATATCTAGTTCAGACAGAAAAATACATAAGCCTAAGCGGCGATTTAATATTCTATGGATACGTCTAACAGACTGAACGGTTTGTTAATTTCCCCATCCATAGCTACTTTCTGTAGTCTGAGTAACAGAAATGTACGTGCTTAGAAATCACTGCAAAGCAACAGCCGTATTTCTATTTATTTATTATTTATTTATTTATTTATTTATTTACAAGGCACATTTAATTAAAGAAAATAACTTACGCGTTATACTTAAATACATATCACCCACAATAAAGTTTACGT
Source organism: Coptotermes formosanus (assembly GCA_013340265.1). Taxonomy (NCBI): domain Eukaryota; kingdom Metazoa; phylum Arthropoda; class Insecta; order Blattodea; family Rhinotermitidae; genus Coptotermes; species Coptotermes formosanus. The sequence continues at coordinate 518,199 of BLKM01008216.1, forward strand.
TTCTTGGAAGCAAACTTCATCGTCTTTTATGTGCCTAACTAGTACAAATACCGAGCAGGCAGTTACACATTTTTGCCAGGCGAAGGCATGTTTCAGCCGACCGGTTTCGTCAGACATTGCTGCGATAAATTTCATGTGATTAACTGTACCAATTACATGGGAACGCAGACTTTTTTTTTATTAAAACGACACACATATAATCTACACAAATTCTGCACAATGTTATGGAAACCAGCAACGATACAGGTATAACTTTAGTGCAGTTAAAACAGCATACTCGTGTCGGTACAGGGATATCAAACATGGCCCACAATTTCTAACCTAGTCAGTTGACTGACAGCATAACCACATAGCTGTTGCTATTGTACTAGTAATAGGAATAATAATAATAATAATAATAATAATAATTTATTTCAATTTGGTATGGCGGCGACAGAAGTCGAACCCAGTGGCCGCGTGGTCTAAGGTGTGGGTCTGCGGCCGATCGCTTGCTGGGATTGCGGGTTCGAATCCCGCCAGGGGCATAGATGTCCCTTGTGAATGTTGTGTGTTGTCAGGTAGAAGTCTCTGCGACGGGCCAATCACTCGTCCAGAGAAGTCCCACCGAGTGTGGCGTGTCTGAGTGCGATCGTAAAGCCTCGATAACGGGGAGGTCCTGGCCCCCTAGACGCTGCTGCGCCATGGGAAAAAAATTTAGAAGAAAGAAGCCGGGATAGCTCAGTAGGTATTAGTAACTAGGCTACGGGAGGAACGACAGAGGGATTGCGGTTCAATTCCCGGCAGGGGCAAGAGAGTCACCTGTTCTCCCAAGCCTCCTCACCAGCTCTGGGGCCAAACCACCTTCTTGTTAAGTGGGTACCGGGGCTTGTTCCCCGGGATAAAGCGGCCGAGGCGTGAAGCTCACCACTCACCCCATCTATTGACGATGTTAAGAATGAGTGGAAGTACACCTCCATTTCCTCATGGCGCGCACAAACACAACTTTACGTTTCCCTTACTATATAGACGAGAAATGTAAATCAAAGTCGGACAACCTGAATTGAAGAAATCATTTTGAAAACCTTGGCGCAGATGGGGGGGGGGGGGGTAATACTGTAGTGAATTTTTTTAACAAACAGGGTGCGAGATTATGTGAATGATTAAGCTGGCTCGGGACGCCCTGAAGCTTCGTGCTTCCAAAAAAGGTGAGTATGACGCTACTTGCTGTACGCACTCTGGCACTAGATGGAGGTAAACAACCAGCTTCACAAAGCGCCAGTATTATCCCCGGCACCCACTGGACACAGAAGGCTGGGTGGGCCCCCAGAATTGTAAGTGCTTGCGGCGAGCAGAGAAATACTCGTCTCTGTCGGGAATTTTTAGCGCCGGCTGCCCGGCTCGATATTTACGTCACTGATGGTGGCGATGCGTTTTCCAAGCAATGTTACTCACGGACATCAAGCAACTGTGCCCCTGTCGCGATGTTTTAATGGCAGCATTACTGTGATCGTGTTTTAATGAGAGAATAACTTCCATAATTTTTTTAAATTTTATGCTTTTCATAGCGTGCGTATTCTTATGCTTAATACATCAACAGCTTATGCACTCAACAAAACACATTCAGAAACAAATACGAAACTCCTACATGTTTCGGCACCGGGGTGCCATCATCAGGGAGTTAATCAGAACAAAGGAGTACAGGCCAACAGCTAATCTAGGTACTGTGTCTCCCTTATTAACATGATTGAAATACTAAAATTCTAAAATATTATATTTTAAAATTTTAATGTTAAAATTCAAAAATTAAAATTTTAATATTTTAACAATTGTAATAAGGGAGACACACTACCTAGATTAACTGTTGCCCTTATGCTCCTTTATTCTGCTTAAATCCCTGATGATGGCACCCCGGTGCCGAAACATGTAGGAGTTGTATACTTGTTTCTGAATGTATTTCGCTGAGTGCAAAAGTTGTTGATGTATTAATAACTATGATCATGTTTCAATAACAGATGACTATGATCGTGTTCTAATGACAGCATGACTATCATCGTGTTCTAATGACAGCATGACTACCATCGCGTGTTCTAATGACAGCATGACTGATCATGTTTCAATAACAGCATGACTATGATCATGTTCTAATGACAACATGACTGTCATCGTGTTCTAATGACAGCATGACTGATCATGTTTCAATAACAGCATGACTATGATCATGTTCTAATGACAACATGCTATGGTCATGTTTTAATAAGAGAATGACTATGATAATATTTTAACGAGAGAATGACTTGATAATGCTTATGACTACGATCATATCAACTACTTGTTCAGTACTGGAACCATACACGAACACAGTGGAGGTCGTAAGAGCGAAAAGAGGCTAACCGCTGATTAACGTTTGCTACGAAATATTTCAGAACTCGACTCAGTTCAGTGCGTGAGTTGTGTGTCAGTTTACACAGCGCGATATCTGTTCTAAAAGGGCACGGCACTAAGAGTCACAGGATCACAGAATTCAAGCACTTGTTTAAAAAATTCGTAATCAAGGACGAGAGGTCGAAATATTGATGCAGCATGTAGGATATTACTGCACAATAAATCTCGAACGCACGATCACAAATTATGCATACTTGAAGAAAATTAATTTGTTAATTTGCATTCAATGCATGAAGCAAAATGACAAGGAAATGAACTCGTTTCCATGGTATCTAGACAGGTATGGTCACGTAAACCAGACATTATTTCAGCCTAGTAATTCATGAAGCCATTTAGGTCAATAAATATTAATGTTCATTGGTGTATAAATATTATTTTTAAAAACAGATAGAAGTCCTTTCATAATATGCACACCCAATGGATTGTTACTAAATAACTACCTATAAGTAATATATATGTAAATACACGTTGCGGAATATGTCCTCGTGCAACGTGGTCATGAAAATATAAATACGAACTGCATTACAGCTCTTAACGAAACTGTGTCTTGCAAAAGCTGTAATAGTACTCTACATACATCTTCGCCATTTGATCTCTTTTTTCCAGTGGCGCAGCAGCCCCCAGTGGACCACAGCCTCCTCAGTATCGAGGCTTCACGATCCCACTCAGACACACCACACTGGGTAGGACTCCTCTGGACGAGTACTCGGCCTGACGCAGAGACTTCTACCTGACAACACACAACACTCACAAGAGACAGACATCCAAGCCCCTGGCGGAATTCGAACCCACAACCCCAGCAAGCGATCGGCCGCAGACCCACGCCTTAGATAGCGCAGCCATTGGGTTCGGCCAGTTGATCCTGCGGTATAAAAAATACAACTGCACTTCTGTTATAACGATGCTACAATGTCACTCAGCATACGACACGCGCGCACTGACATAATCAAACCGTTGTAGGCAGAAACATTCAGTTCAAACGCTCCACTGTATACAATCAGGCTACTACATACCCTAAATCACTAATAGTACCATCTATAGATATGTGTCTGTGCATTATGTTCAACTAATTTGTCTTTTATAACGTCAAAGTTTCAAGTTCCGTTTCGTAGTCCTTCCCTCTTCTGTCTACTTGTTCACAGCAGGTGTAGAGGGTTTTTGATTTTCACTTGATCACACTCACACACCATATTCGGTAGGACTCCTCTGGATGAGGCATCGGCCCGTCACAGAGACCTCTACCTGACAACACAAATACTATACAAGAGACAAACATCCATGCCCCTGGTGGGATTCGAAACCACGAGCCCAGCAAGCGCTCGGCCGCAGACCTACGCCTTAGACCGCGCGGTTACTGGGATCGGCTAAAGTTTCAAGGTGTTATACAAAAGATATTAATTCAGAATCTGTAGGTTTATGATCTGTGCACACAGAAAATGTAGATGGGAGGATAGTATCAAAACACATATTAACCTTTTAAAGCCTAGCGGTAACTTTACATAACACCAGGTTTAACATTAAAAAATTCTACGTGGTGCCCACATTGCGTTTATGTGTTTTGTACGGGTCTCAGAACAAACAGCAACTTTTGCCTTATAAAACATTAAGAGACTGGTTTTTATAACCGAAGTGGAGTGTGTTTACAGCGCGGTACGCACTGAGTCCTTATATAAAACAGATACGCTTCATCTTTAAAGGGTTAAAAACCTGGACGGGAATAGGTGATAAGCACTGAAGCAGAGCTGCAAATAATAATATTAAAATAAATTTTACAGAAGTCGGGTCGAAGCAGATAACAATTGGGTGGGAAAAGACAGTTACTTAAGTAGCATTGCATTTAATGGAAGGATGTTCATACAAACTGCAAAGAAATTCCTCGACTTGTTCAAAATTATTACGTAGCTAGACACGCGGATCTGATAAGACCCTACAAATCCTACACCTACTTACAAAGCAACGGAAGTGTACTAACTAATATGTAGGAATGAACTCATTCACTCCCTGGATGTCAGCCTAGTGAACAAACACGATACATTCAAATGTCTGCAGCGCGAATAGCAAAGCAATAACAGGGGTTTAGCTTAATTTATGAATACCAAGGCCAGTGACAAAGGTATCGGTTGGGTGGGCGTGGACTGAATTTATCTGGCTCAGGGCACGGACAAATGGCGGGCTGTTGTGAAATCGGCAACGAACCTTCGGTTTCCATGAAAGGCGGAGACCATCTAGACTAAGGAAGTACCAGTTTTTGGAATATACGCCTGTGTGCACTCCACAGCACATTTCCCTTTGTGATATGGCACTGTACGGTACGCCAGCACAGAATGCCCCTTATCTTCACATAGACTTACCGAAAGTCAATGTAAATTTACAACGAGTAGCGTTTCTGCTTTGTATTCCGTGTGCCCCAAGTTCATATCTCTCTGGTTCACTTCAGCCACATCAGGTAGACGTCGGAACTGCTACATGAAAGGTTAAGCTGTCTCTAGACACGCCACGAAAGCATATGGAGTGACCAGGTACAGCTCCAATCGGCACTAGATAGAAGTCAGTGGTGAGCCTGACGTCCCGGCCGCTTTACCCATGTATAAAGAGCCTGCAGGCACCCACTGAATATGAAGCTGGGTAAGCCTCACAGCTGGTCTGAACGTTTTGGATCAGAGGTAAATTTCTTACCCCTACTGGGATTCGAACTCAGAATCGTGCAGCCCGTATGTAAGTCAGTATACTCAGCTACGCCGGCTGAAATGTCGGGACACCCCCAAAAATTACTCCACGGCTGTTTCCCACACCATTTTCAATTCATTGTTCGTTAATCATTCGATACGCTTCGATACGTACGCCTAGTCTACGCTAATTAACCCTTTAAAGAGGAAGCGTATCTGTTTTATATAAGGACTCAGTGCGTACCGCGCTGTAAACACTCTCCACTTCGGTTATAAAAACCAGTCTCTTAATGTTTTATAAGGCAAAAGTTGCTGTTTGTTCTGAGATCCGTACAAAACACATAAACGCAATGTGGGCACCACGTAGAATTTTTTAATGTTAAACCTGGTCGTATGTAAAGTTACCGCTAGGCTTTAAACGGTTAAACAAGGAGACGTGTTCATGTAACGACCGTCCCTGACTTGTTAATAAAGGACACATACAGCCCACAGTAAATAAGTGGGATATGTATATGGAGCCTGCAGAGAATAATATTCAAAAAGGGAAGCTGAAGTACTTGAAGATGACGCTGTCCCAGTGCCACTTCGTCCACCACATATCTCACAGGAACTGGCACAGTATCGAAAGCGCGGCTTCGAGGTGACAGGCGGGCGACTACCCGCGTGAGCCTGCATGGTACGGCCAAAGCTAGTGAGAGCAACGTCATGTGAACCGTAAATAAATAATCAGGTATCAAGATTTATGTAACGTTTAGACCAGAGGTCAGATTCGAGTTGCAGCTCCCTAGTAATGCCAGAACGCACGGAAGAGCACTGCGACACACAACGGCGCACCCTTAAACCTGCTATGGCCCACGCCGTATACATTTAAATTCATGTATTCAGAGTTTAAAAACACTAAGCTGTCACCAGTCAACATGTAAGACGTCTTAATGTCCCCCAGAAAAACATATATTCAATTTCGTAGCAGCAAGTGATTTCAAACAATTTTCAACATCCCAGTTCTTTCCATAACTTTACTCAAAGCTAATTACAGGTTTTTCAGTCCTCATCATCTTCAAACTGTGGAATGTCGCTCACACGTGCGGCACTGAAGACTTGCCTTTCATGACTAGAAACATGGCCTCTCCTTCAAAAATTAAGACCTGCGTTTGGTTAATTTTAAATGACCCATAACCGTGAATTACGCAATTAGATATGATAACCAAACCAACAAACGCACATAAATATATGAAAGTGTATTATACATACCGTACACCTTCTACATGTTTCGGCCACTCATGTGGCCATCCTCCGGGAGATGCATTACGAAGGAAAGGTACACGGAAATAATATTTCGATGTAAAATGGGTATTGGGGCCTTTTTCCGGGGGTAAAGCGGCTGGGACGTGGTGTTGACCACCCAGTCCCATCTAGCACCGAAGTTCTGACTGGGTAAAGCTACACGTCTACCCCTCCTCTGTGCCTCCACTGGCGTGTTATAGGGTGAATGTCACAATTCGTACACTTTTTACATTTTTTACTCCATTTCCCAGCACCGTTGCTCTCAAAGTATTGTCTTCTGGGCTATTAAGCCATGTATAAGCGGACCGTACCGACGCTTCGAAGAACTCGTTGCCTCCGTCTTCAGAGTGGCTGTATTGTGTTCCGGTGGATGCTGAAGAGGTTGGGGACACCAACGAACCAACAAGAACTGCGGAGAGACAGGAGGCCGAGAGCTCGAAGTGAGAGAGCCAGGGTAAAAAGCGAAAGTTCTCAGACTCAGAGATGGCACGAAATGTTAACCTTTTAAAGCCTAGCGGTAACTTTACATACAACCAGGTTTAACATTAAAAAATTCTACGTGGTGCCCACATTGCGTTTATGTGTTTTGTACGGATCTCAGAACAAACAGCAACTTTTGCCTTATAAAACGTTAAGAGACTGGTTTTTATAACCGAAGTGGAGAGTGTTTACAGCGCGGTACGCATTGAGTCCTTATATAAAACAGATACGCTTCGTCTTTAAAGGGTTAAAGTAATTTCTGACATTGTATACTATGGTCAGGCTCCGTTTAGGAGAGATTTCACTGTACATATTGGCACGAGGAAGCCAAACCATCATTTGAAAGACAGCCGGGGCGGAAGACTAAAGGCATATCCGTTACCCCTCTTACGTTCAATACTTCTCCGGACGCCTGTTTTCAAACACTCGCAATTTAATTTCATTCACTGCTCAGCAAAACAGCTCACGTATCATGCAAGTACACAAAATACAACGAATTTGTTCTGAAAGACAACGACCGTGAATAACCGAAAATGAATGCCAAATTAATCCAGCGCGAGTCTAAAACCAGGACAGAAGAGTAGTACGATTTGGGAAGTCATTAAGGAACAAAGCATTAATCTGAACAGGTATATGAAACTTCACTTTGCAATCTGGAACATTATCAGGCAAATGATGTTGATTTCACTTAAAAAATGCTGGGGCATTACGCAGCTATCTTGCTCGCCACAAAACTAAAACAAACAAAATGACGGTCGGCAGTTTTGAAATAGCCAGTGAAATGCCCAGAACTAACGTGCTTAGATTCATCATGAATACGGAACTATTGGTAAGGAAATGATAAATGTGAGGATACATAAGAAACGGGCAACAAAACATTTTCTTTTCTGTCTTTTATTTCTTCTAAAAATAAAAACCCGCTGATATCTCTCGTATGTTGTGTGTCTGTGATATGGTCAGGGATAGTGTCGTACCTGCAGGCACTTATAAAATAAATCTCAAACCTACTTACTTTCGGACAAGTGGGAGGTATTATAAAAGATAAATTTATATGTTAGAAAGTGTTTGGCCATGTAAAGGAGTCGCAAAGTACTATCTGTGGACACCTGTAGCCCCAGTTTCTCAAGGATATGACACCTATGAAGACAGGTGTCAGGAAACGCACTTATTTAAATTTCTTCAGCATTTCATACAATAGGCAGTGTCCCCGTTTCGATTCTACTAAACAATTCTAGGACGTCTCAGATAGCTTCGTCCTCTGGGTAGGTAGCATATTCCTCTTGTACGTATTCTGGTGACATTCATTTCTCGTACTTAGACCTGTCATAACTGTACGTAATCCTGCATTTTTTAATTTAAGGAGAATACGTGTAATCGTGTCACAGCTTTGCCTTGATAAATTCCATGTAACTTGGGTACAAAGGCAGAAATGAGAGGCGGTCAGATGTGGAAATGTTGCTGTTTCAATTTCACTTGTCCGACGGCTGTAAATTTTGAACTCGGAATGAAAGATAAATTCTAAAAACTTTCGACGATGGTGCAAAACATTGTGTGGTGACAGGTTTCTGGACTCTATTCATCGTCCGGACAATAATATTAAAATATTAAAAATATTACAATATTAACCCTTTAAAGACGAAGCGTATCTGTTTTATATAAGGACTCAGTGCGTACCGCGCTGTAAACACTCTCCACTTCGGTTATAAAAACCAGTCTCTTAATGTTTTATAAGGCAAAAGTTGCTGTTTGTTCTGAGATCCGTACAAAACACATAAACGCAATGTGGGCACCTGGTAGAATTTTTTAATGTTAAACCTGGTCGTACGTAAAGTTACCGCTAGGCTTTAAAAGGTTAAAATCACAACGTTTCGGAAGCTGGCTCTGCTTCCGTCTTCAGGTGAATGGAGGGGGAAAACAGAAGAACACATACTCTGTTGGGCCCCTTAGACAGAGCTAGCCTCCATCCCTCATCACACAATTAGCAAGCTGGTTGGCCTAACGAAATATACCTGACGATATTTTGGGCAGTTGATAGACACTGCAAATGAGGACAACAGCCGGAATTGAACCGGGTTACGTCCAGGTTCAAGTTAACGGATCTGTTCCTTTCTGAGGCTAACCTACTTCAGCTTCACTAGTCTCACGGAACAGACGGGATGTTTAACGACATTGCACCATATTCTGAGGATTCTGCTCCGTGGTGTAAGGTGGTCTGATCAGTCTCAATGACATAAAACACGAACACAGGGAAACAAATATTATTCATGCCACAGCCTATTGTTAGGGGTTAATTACCGCAGAACGAAAAGTTACTATTTCCTGTACCTTATATTAACACTAGGATAAGGGCATATAAAATCAAATTTTTGAGCATTTGAAAATGGAATGCCCACCAAGCATAAAAATATCTTTGTGATCATGATTACGTAGGAAACGGCGACTTGGGAAATTGTTGTATGTAACATAGAGACAAATTTTAACACGTTTATATGTGATTTTTACAAACTTACAAAATGCGGCAAGTTTTAACACCTTTCATGTTTAAGATTTTAACATCTGGAAAACAAAACAGAAAATGTAGCCCATTTCAATATCAGCAAAGAAGATAAGACTTCTGTTATCACAATATACATATCATACCTGCCAGCTATTTAAGAAACCATTGTACGTCTCACAAACTTTTCCATCAAGCGTTCACAGAATCCTTCTAAGTTGGGAGGAAACGAACAACAGCGCACCGAGATAAGTGGCTACATTTCACTTCTGATTCTCATACCCTCCTGTGAAATGCAGATCAAGAATAAATAAGTTTAAAGAAGAAACTGTCGAATGCCTGTACGCATAGAACAACGTACAGCAAACAGGAACACGTTATCGCGGACTATATATATGTATTCTCATTAACCATTGATACCTTAGGGGCACCCTCAAAAGCATTCGTCTGCGGCCAAGTACGTCAGCAGTTACACTGCTACTGCAAAAAATGGCGTGGGACCTAATATTGCTCTATACACAGCTCTGATTTTATAAAGTGGCCACATTCATAACACAAAATTGGAGAAGTGACGGGTCTCCTACAGGCTATGTAGCTGATTAATAACAAAGGCGGGAAGCAAATATGTAAAAACTCATGATGACTCACGTGAGCAATAACTGGATTTCGGCTAACACCTCAGCGTAAAATATAATGTGTTACGAAATGTTAGTCACGAGTTCAGGCTGTTGGCTTCTGGGAGTTGTATAAGCAACATCAGGCCTCCACGGAAAGCAATGTCTCCCCTAATTTTTTTTTACAGCTGCGCGGACCTGCTAGTGCTCTGAGCAGAAAATTTTTATATGACCTGGCGACTGCGCGGCACTTTGTAATATGCATAATAAGGATATTTACAATGAAAATTGAAGAATTCCAGCTGCGCCGCAACAATTCAGTGTGCGCGGTAGCATTTCAGTTACTACGCGGCCGCGCAGCTTAGAGGGAACATTGATGGAAAGCCATCTGGACAACTGCCGACCTTTAGTTGGGACAATGCTGTATTGATATAAGTACATTATTCTAAGTCCTTGCACATCCAACGTGTAAAAAATGCACTACGGTTCGTTTCAATGAGCGGAAATTGTAACTTCTTTTCGACAAGACAAAAATCATGGACCGTATTTTCAAAATCATAATCAGTGATGAATGATTTTTGGGATTCCATCTTAAATGGCCATTATCAAGGGACTTCCCCAGTCACAGTGAATCTGTAGGTTTAACTTATAAGCAATAACACAATTTATATCTGTGATGTTGATCCCAGGCAGCTAAGTTTTGAAATGCTCTAAAGTATTTTATGATATGCAGTCAATTTCTGTGCTTTTCTATAACACTGCAATGCTTACTTTGCAATTTTGCAAATGTGATCACAGACTTCAGCTGCATTTTTGAGAAAATTTCACGAGAAACAGTGTCACGGTTAGTCTATGAATTTCTCTAGCGCCAAATACGATACTCTTAACTGTGTGAACCACACAGAGTGCGACCAATATAAACCTAATAATGCAAGACTCACTGAAGGTTGTTTCCTTGATCATCTCTTGAATATTTTACATTCAATGTCACACATACGCAGATGACAGCTGCAGAAATAACTACGTGAAGGCCAACGGTTCTTACGAGTCTCCATCACATGTACTATTTTAACTCCACTGATGGGGGTTTTCACACAAATACAACAGTTACCTACACACTAAACGTATAAATGTTACACCCAAGATTTGATTCCACAAGTCAACGCCTACAGTTCAGCTAAGGTGAAAGTCACGCTGTCAGGAAAATAGGGTGTGTTACTGCTGTTTCTGTTGGCCAGATATTTTGCCGAAGCAACTCTTGAATCATAATCAGTGTCGGTAATCCTATAATTCCGAAAGGCGGACGCCAAGAATGCAGTGCGCGCGTTTGAAAACACTTAACACCTGCTCTCAAATATATGGACAACCCTGCAACAAGCTAGTGATGTCTTCTGGTCTTCGAAAGATTCTTATTTCAACCTGAAATAATGACATTTTCCAACAGTAATTTGTATGCAACCGGTTAATGTTAAGATGGTAACCAGCAATGTCGAAGAAGTAAGTCAAGCGAGTAACAAAACAGAGATGTTGAATTCAGCTACTGTTACTTTCCAAGGCCAACGGGTTCAAGACGACGACGGTATAATATTAATAATCATTGCTTCCCTACAGCTTTCTTTCTTTTTTTGTTCTTTTTGTTTTGTTTCATTTATTCCAGTATTCTAAATACAATTTATTCCGGAACTTTCCAGGTAATTATATTTTTTGCGACGCAAAAACCGACATTACTTTTGTACTGTTCATTCCGTGCAACATAATATGCATCTCGTTATTAAAAACCAGCAATTGGTACATGTAAATTATATACAAGAAATATAACTACTGCAGAATGTGGAATATTTAAACTATTTAGATAGCGTGAAAACACATGATGCAAAATGTGCACGTGAAATTAAATACAGGATTGTCATGGCAAAAGCAACATTCAAGAAGAAGACATTTCACTAGCAAATTGGACTTACATTTAAGCAAGAAACTAGTAAAGTGCTACATTTGTAGCATGGCGTTTTATGGTTCTGAAACTTGGACACTTCGGAAAACATATCAGAAATACGTGGGAAGTTTTGAAATGTGGTTCTGGGAGAAGGGTTAAGAAGATCACTTGAACTGATCGTGTGAGAAATGAAATATTACACAGAATCATGAAGGACAGGAATATGACGCTCACAATAAACAGAAGGAAGGTCAAACGGACTGTTCACATCTTGCGTAGGAACTGTCTTCTGAAACACGCTATGTAAGGAAATATAGAGGGAAGGATAAATGTGACAGGAAGACGAGAAAGAAGATGTAAGCAGCTGCTGGATGACGTTATACATCTATACTACAAAGAATCGCCTACATGTTAACTGTTTGACGTTTTCATGCCTTTCTATTTTATGCAAAAGTTGTTGGTTTTGTGCGGTGTTGCTTTGATTCGATTCCCTGATGATGATCCCCTGGGGATCGAAACATGTAGAAGTGTTCAAAGTGATATTGTAGTACAAAATATCCGAGAACAGTATTGTGCATTTTGATGGTGTGACTGTCATAAAACCACTACCTCTCAAACCAATTCTGAGACAGAAGCCGCGAACAGGAAATGACCCTTTATAGTACAATCGAAAACGAAAGGAACAACACAGATCATGTAAGAGTACATGGGCTCTGTAGCTGTTTGACGCTTAGTTGGCAGCGAGCCAGAACCACTTTCCGTCACCATGACGTGTGTTTTTAAATAAACCATAATTACATTCAACTAAACTTTTTAACAAAACGCAAACATTCCCCTTGCAAAAATATATAACAGGAGTAATAACTTTTAAACAAACAGGAGACGAACGCAAATAAGCAAATTACATTTCCAACGACATACAGACGGTGCTTGCTTACATCAATGATTGCTGTTAGCTGACTATATAATACATGCAAAACGGTGGAATACAGTTAAGTAACTAAAGCCAATCAGAACGCTGAAGCGATACTGCAAATTTAATGAAGCCGGTGGCACAGGTACTGAAATATCGATCAATGAAAGGGGAATTATATCAGATGTTCCATACTCTTTAGGCAATGGTTTATTTAAGAAAGGGAGGCGAATGATACGGTCCTTACATCAAAGAAAAGCCACAAATATACTTAAAAAGAATAATAATAATAATAATAATACAAGAATGAGTGTTGAGGGAACCAATTTTGAAAGAGAATTTGATGAAATTATGATGCCTGCATGTCGATTAAATAACCTGGTTGGCCGTGCGTATCAATATGAAGTCGGGTATGACTGACATTTGTTAGTCTCTGTGGTGTGCCAAAGCTTCATTACCATTCCATTAGGTAGAAAAAGGCCGAAACGCAGACGAAACGAAAAGCAAATGAAATTCTTTGTATAAATACGGCAGAGGATAAGGAGGAGGGGGAGGAAGGAGACATTGAAAGTTAGCATCATGTTAATATTGGAGAGGTTTATGGAAACGTCGCCATCGTGTCTCGTAACGTCATGAAACACTTAACGTCTTCAAGACTCCACCGCCATTGCACTCTCATGCATTACTGAGATACAGCGAGCACGACACGAAAGAATTCGGACAATATCTTGTCCACGTAATTGCTTCAGAAGGGGTTGTAAGAACTGTGACTAAATTCATGTGGTTAGCAGACCGCTGAGCGCTAGTAAGCCTATACTAATGGGGTGATGATGATTACGATGATGATGATGATGCACAGCAAACGGAAAATAAATCCGACAGAATATATGGCACATAAAACGGCTATATACCTGTTAAACTAGATATAAAAACGCGGAGAAGTATCACAAAACAGGTAAATTCGTACGACAGCATAGGAATTGTTACGAACTAGAACGTAACCGGGCACGAATGTTGACAGTTGAACGTAAGAAATCAGTTCATTAGTGGAGGACTTAGTAGTGTAGAAATACAGTGATAGTTGATAGAATTTGTCAGTCAAAAGGCTGTGTTGCTGATGTGAATTACAAATTATACGTTACATATCTAACTTTAAAGATCAAATAAAATTTACCCCTTTAAAAATTAGATATATAAAATAAAAATAAATATTTTGATTATGTCCCGATATACATGCACACGTTTCAGTGATAATGCGCTATCTGTCACTTTTATTCGTGGTTAACACTTTAGATCCTACTGGTATCTATATGTACCACACGTGTTAATATTTAAAAAATCTGTGTTTTGTCCACATAGCGTATTTCAGCATGTGGTATGGTTCTGAAAAAAAAACAAGCGATTAGTTTCCTATAGCATATTAACGCACTGGTTTCCATAACTGAGACACAGTGTTTACTGCGAGGTGCGCACTTAATCTTCAACTATAATTAAATAGGTTTAAATCATTCTTCCAGGTCTGTGTTTAGATTAAGAATTCTAGTTGAAGTTACTGTTAGTCGAAAGTAGGATTCATTTAGAACAAAACACCACTCACATTTCGAAAAATGTAGCGTGTTCTGCTTCACGTATCGACAAGTAACTTAATGGTCTACCATTTTACAAATGTCCATCAGGATACCAGTTCACACGGCATGTAATTTCGTAACAAAACAAACTACATTCATGTTGATTATAAGTTCAATAACGGAATCCGTCACCGAGAGATTATCATCCGTTTCCAGTGCTGAAGCAAAATTTTTGCGGAACATATTTAACCTTTTAAAGCCTAGCCGTAACTTTTAATACGACCAGGTTTAAGATTAAAAAATTCTACGTGGCGCCCACATTGCGTTTATGTGTTTTGTACGGATCTCAGAACTAACAGCAACTTTTGCCTTATAAAACATTAAGAGATTGATTTTTATAACCGAAGTGGAGAGTGTTTACAGTGCGGTACGCACTGAGTCCTTATATAGAACAGACACGTTTCGTCTTTAAAGGGTTAAAGACGATCGCAAGGTGGGAACAGTTGCGACACGATGCCAAATAATACGCGACATGCTTGATATGAACAGGGAATAGAGACGCTTGTCCCACGGTATGATAAATGCTCCAGTTGTGTGGGAACTACGTGGAAAAGTAGTGGTGTACCAGTATAATTAAATCCGAATTTTTTCTTATTAGAGTTAAAATAAAAAATACGTTCACTGTAAACTTCTTTTCTAACAGATTCTTGTAAAGGGATCGATGGCGTGAAGAGATGTCGCTGTCTCTCGTAAAGGGTCTGTTTTCAGTGCTGGACAGCAGAGAGCACACAAATAGATTGACTGCCACAGACAGAAATGCAAAGAAAAGAAACAAAATGTGATGCAAACATGTTTATTCTGTAGAAAATCTCTAATGGATACCAGACTTTAATTCATTGGTAGATTTTACAGCGTTACTTGAGTCGTTTGTACAATGAACACTTTACTTTACCGTACTTAAAAGAGTGTAAAACTCATGATGACCTTCCAATAGTGTTAGAATGTTATACCCAGACACGGTGGAGAGGGCCGAAACATGTTGAATTTTAATAATAAATATAAGTATAATTCTGATTCACTAATTTGTGTACCTCGTTGATTGCATTATTTGACAAAATCTGAGTACCCACACAGTGAAAATTTATTACAAAACTTTACTAAAGAATTCCAAGAATTCGTGTGAATTCCTTCTGAAACACCGTAACTCCAACAGTGCTAGTGTTCACGGCACTGTCGTTGTAATTTCATTCAAATATCACGAAATGTTGCTTAGGCCACTGCTGCTCTCCGGTGTGTGCCAAATCGAGTGTCGATCATGGCGCATCTTTCATGTGCAGCTACCGAGCCGGTTCAGTTTGCTCACGTTCCTTACAGTTCGTCATGCTGACTACTGCGCACGTAATCCTGAAGTGTCAGTTGATGTCTTCTCCAAATTCGTGACTGATTGGAGGTGGTAACCAACTGTGTTACGTAACGACTGGGGCGTAAATCACCCTTCCTCACCTCCCCTGCCCTCCCTCATCTACACTCTGTCGTTATTTAATACCAGGCGTAATGGAAGCTCTTTATACAAGAGCTGAAAACCTTTGAAACGTTTTAAGTATTTAGTTTACAGCCTCTAATGACTTCATTGAGGAGATGAATATTTAAATCTAGCGTGTTTGAAGTGCTTTGCAGAAACGAGTATTTGATTGTTTGATTTTTTAAAGGTTTGCTTTTGGGGTGATTTTGTAATGGATTATGGAAGAGAGGTTGTTATAATGCCTCTGAAGTGTCGACCGATCGATTTCATCCGGCTGTCCTTCCGCCTGAGTAGTTGTTGAGTGACACCCAAACGCCAGACATTTTGAGAGTGGCCTATAATTTAAGGCCCTCTGTATTAATCACTAAGCTAACCGACCGTCCTTTGTAGTAGTTATAATGGCTACAGTGCGCATATTGTGAAATGTATTGGAACTACCTCTGGTACGGGTAACAAGGCACGCATTGTAAAAGGTAAAGCAGTCCCATTACAGGCCTGGACAGGCCCTTAGGGTTCCAGGAGGTTGAGGCTCCCAGATTTCTAGACAATCGGCACATGAAGGTGGTAAGGTTGTCAGCCCTACGCACCGGCCGCGTTTACCCCCCAGGAAATATTCCTGGTACTCATTTATGTTAGAGGCTGAGTCGACCCCAGGGCCATAGTGCCATAGTGTCAATGAAAAATTCCAGTGACACCATCGGGAATCGAACCTGCCGGTTTGTAGCGCAGTGCCTCAACCAACTGCGCCACCGCGGCCCCAGGCACGCATTGTACTTATAGCGAAATATTCAGGTGCGTTCACGCAACCACTGGTGCCGTGGAAAAACAATAATGTTACATAGTCTGAGTGTGTATCTGCAGCCTTAGTTATCCACGCGCCGTATTATGTTGTCATCTATGGCCTGTCCGGCTGTACTATGTTTTTCCACATTACCTCACAAACGGTACGATTTTATGAAAAAAGATTTGTGGAACAAAACGCGTCTTTGATTTTCTCTGCAATTTTTGCCTGAAACATTTCTTATTCTACGATAAATCCAGCGAGGTATTATCATAAATGTACACAGATCTTCATGTAAAGTATCCATTATTCTTGTCAGAATTTAATGAAAATTGAATTTTTTCGACAGATTTCCGAAAAATACTCAAATATTAAACCTCATGAAAAGCCGTCCATTGCGTGCCGAGTTGTTCCATGCGGAGGGACTGATATGACGAAGTTAATAGCCGCTTTAAGCAAATTTTGCGAAAAGCGCTTAAAAATGCAACCCTTCTGTTTACTGTCTCATACCGCGGACCTAGCACAGAACACCTGAAATATGACAGTTACTCTGAGTTACTTGTCTGGATGATATGCCGCTGCGCGACTTCTGTGCTACACGTACAGTTTCTGGGTGCTGGTCTAATATTGTCAGATACTGGCACAAGGATTAAAGTGACACGACTACCATGGGAAGGGCCATGCACAAAGAATGGGTAATAATGGGTAATAATGAAATACACAGAAGAATTACGGGTTTCAAGCTCGCAGACAGAAGGACAGTGGGGAGAACTGAACATCGGTGGATGCATGGACTAGTGCAACATATGAGGAAGTTCGCGATCAAAGGTGGTGGATAGTTGTCTGGGACAGACAGACGTAGAAAAAGTTCTACGGGAAACCAAGGCTCACAGTGCACTGCTACTGCTGCTGCTGCTGCTGCTGCTGCTGCTGATGATGATGATAACGATAATGGATGATGATACCTCCACGCTCTCATATGCCGTCATGGCGTGCACTGGAACACCTTTGTACTGGAAGATATTCATGTACATTTCCGATCTACGTACGTACATTTCAAACAAGCATCCTCACTCCGTGAATATTTTTCTCAAAGAACAATTGTTTCGAAACTTCTCAGAGCAGTCTGTGCTGCTCCCTGTAACTACGTATCATTACATTTCAAAGACATTACCAATGGCTTTTAAAGTCTAACAAGATTTTAAGAAGAAAAAGCGAACGGCAGCACAACAAAAGTCACTCGATATCCGACACCTGCGTGACTTAACCCTTTAAAGACGAAGCGTATCTGTTTTATATAAGGACTCAGTGCGTACCGCGCTGTAAACACTCTCCACTTCGGTTATAAAAACCAGTCTCTTAATGTTTTATAAGGCAAAAGTTGCTGTTTGTTCTGAGATCTGTACAAAACACATAAACGCAATGTGGGCACCACGTAGAATTTTTTAAACACGCGTAACTGACAGACTGTTAGAATTGATAAGATATACATCTGTATGCTATTAATCTAAGATGTCCGTTAAAATAGGCATGGTTAAAACTAAAACGCAACAAAAATCTGTTCCAGTATTCTGCAAGGCGTTAGGATTTTATAGCGTTTTACCAATTTTATACAAAACACAGTGTACAAGACTATATCCGTGTAATGTAATCATACACGATTATTATAAACAAGCAGCACCATCCACGAAGACGTCACGTTAGAACTGGTTTGTCATAAAAAGGGCGTGCCAATAAACAAGAGAAAACAAATCTATAGACGTAGAACAAACACAATTTACGTTAACCAAGTTACGACAAGTTTAACCAGCACCACGGAGTGTACATTGAAAACCAGTAGCTGTTAATTTTAATAATAAGGCTTTGTAACTGAAGTAAAAAATTTTATGTTTACACGGGACTTTAGCACCTGTTGTTACTTACGTAATACTCTAAGCATATTTGTGGGTTTCAATTTTACGCTGACGGCTGATAGTGAAACACATCTTAACGTACAGAAATTAAATTAGAATTGCTTTACAGCTATCCAGTTAATGGCACGTAGCGCGTGGCAAACTTTTATTGCTCATTCTTTAGTATAAAACTGAAACAGGTAGCGAACATGCGTTTATAAAAACTGTCGTTTTTTAATTCTGTTTTAAGCGTGCTTTAACATTTACGAGTAAATACTAAGAGTAAACTTAATTACTACGTACATGTAAACAGTCACTTCGTACCGCGCAATAAATACACTTCGACTCGGTTATAAAACCAATCAGTTAATGCTGTATAGGGAACTAATGGTTGTTTGTTTTGAGATCCACACAGAACACATAAATACACTCGTAGCAGAACGTAGAATTTGTGAATGATAAACCCGATGGTACATAAAGTAACCAATCAGCTTTAAATAATTCAGTTGATTCAGTTCACAATGCAATTCAAATTAACGAAACTGTCATACCGTCTGATTACTCATATCTCAGTACTACTATATGAAAGAAACTCCATCGGAACTTAATATTAAGTTGTATTTTTATGGAATATCTTTCATACAATATCGAACTTCTTAACTGTACGCTGAAGCGTGAAGTTATGGAGTGTGTTCCAGATACACGAGAAAGCTTGCCAAGAACAGTTCGAAAAGTCGCTCCACTATATCGGATTGTGTATGAAAGGACTGGCATTAATATTTATTAATTTAATAGAATTCGTCCCGTTGAGTTTAAAATATCCAATAACAGTTATATGGTTCATTCTAAACAGACTGTGTTTTTGTTCAATAGCCACATGTTTCATTCGAGGTCGACCGTCATCAGGCCTTAAATACAATATTTAGAAAGGAGATGAAAATGTAATGTGCATTACATCACCCTTTATGTTTTTGTGGGATACGCCTACCACAAGTTTTCCAATTTTTTACAATAAAATGCTATCGGTCGACAGCAGCTAATTAGTGATTATAAAATTATACATGATTCGACAAATTTTATACGTATAAAATTCTTTCTTAAAAGCAACGGATGAAATGAAAATGGTTGTAACAATATAACAATACAACAAATTTCATTTTAACCTTTGCTCTTAGGAAAGAATTTTATACACACAAAATTTGTCCAGTAATGTATAATTTCATAATTAATTAGCTAATTCCTTTTAAAAATTTACTGTTAAAATTTGGAAAACTTGAGGGATTCCACAAAAAATACGATGTAATACACATTACATTTTTACCCACTTTTAAATATTGCATTTATGGTCTGATAATGGTCAACCTCGATCAAAACCTGTAGCTGTTGAATAAAAACACAGTTGTGTTAAACTGACCCATGTAACTGTTTGTTACTGAATTAATACTTATACTTACATAAGCAACGGCTAGGCGTGTTAACTCCAGCAGGTGACGAACGTACATAAACACGCTTGTATGGAATGTTGTAAACAAATTACCTCTTCCTTTGTTACCTATACAAAACTTTGGTATGTGCAAAGCACTGCTGACGAGCACTAAAAATAAAATCTAAAGTGAAAAGCAACAACGAGACCAAATATAATACGATAATAAAATACTTATTGCGGACAAGTTGCACCCGATATATTTAATTGAATATGAGTGTACACGTCGTTGTTCTGTTACGTAACAGACGTGAATCTTCAAAGCTACTGGACCAATTAACAATCCAATTCTAATCCTACAACTGGTACATACGTTTCAAGCCTCTCATGGAAACTTAATGTTCATGTCTGTGTTAACAACAGCCCACCACTGGCCCATATCCTGCGCCAGATAAACCTAGATCACACCGTTACATCCTGTTTCTGTAACACCCTTTTAATATTATCCTTATCTCTACACTTAAGTCTCGTTGAGTGGCCTCTTACGTTTACTTTTCTCTGAATCTAAGAGCCCGAAAACTAAGAAAAAGCCTTTAGTTCTCCAGAAAAACATACAGTAGATAAAGAAAGATTCTGAATTGAATTTATTCTGCTTATTGTGTGTTCAATTCGAGAATACGAATTTTTTATGGTACTGTCATTCAGACTTATTACAAAGTTTATAAACACTATACGTCAGTACTGCATTAAGTTCCTGAATTTCCGGAAAACATGCAAAGCAAAATGAGATGAGGGGTTAGTACTACCGAACAGAAGAGTATAAAACTGCACATACACACAAATCAGCAAGCACACGCAATGCAAAACAAAGGTAGGCACAATGCATGCGTCTCTCCATGTATGTATAACAGACGAGTAATCAGGGCATGGGAAACTGTGCGTGGTGTTGCTCCGTGGGGGGGCGCTGCTTCTGTACCAGCCAGCTGATGGGTCTCCAGCAGCGACAGCAGTATGCAAAGTGTCTCCCCCTGCCACCAACCCGAAGAGACGGAGCTACACCGTCAATCCAGAGACTGCTACGCCTCAATGCTCGGAAGAAATACAGCGAAAATAATTCGTGTTAGCAACCCACTTGACCTCATAGCTATCTATAATTAAACCTGTTAATTTGATGTTAATGCAATATTTAATAAGGAAAGCAGATCAGAAATACCTGGGAAGTTTTAAAATGCGGTGTTGGAGAAGGATGGAGGGGGTCTGTTCCACCGATCGTGTGAGAAAAATGTATTACACAGAGTCAAGGAAGACAGGAATATCTTACATACAATAAGAAGAGGGAAAACTAACTGGATTGGTTATATCTTGTGTAGGAACTGCCTTCTAAAACACGTTGTTGAAGGAAAGATAGAAGTGACGGGAAAATGAAGAAGAAGACGTAAGCAGCTACTGGATGACGTGAAGGAAGCGAGAGGATGCTGGAAATTGAAAGAGGAAGCACTAGATGGCACTCTGTGGAACTCACTTGGGAAAAGGCTGTGGAGCTGTCACTCCCATGTTTCACTGTATAGATATGCAACAACAATACACACCTTTTTCGTTTCAAAATTTTTGTATATGTAGAGTTGAAAAGAATAAAAAAAAAGGATATAACTAAACCACAAAACCTAAACCAAAGCGGCTCCATTTCAGAAATCTGTTCGCGGTCCTTCTATTTACACCCTCTTCATACGAGTTTATTAAGTGACAGCCTGAAAAATGTACATACAGTTGGATGGCCTTGTAATACTACAATTAAGTAACTAATATTGTAAATGTAAAGACGCGAATTAAAACCCTGTGCATCAACTGAAATAAATCTCTTAGTGCTTGTACCTTGCTACAGCACGATGGCTGAAAATTTACTGTTGAGCTGCGCGACACTGGCGGTAAGGATAGCAGCTGGGAACACCACCAAATTTGGTGCTCTGTGCATCGTGTTTACACACTTGTCACCTTCAAGCTGTAGACCTACATTAAGTTACTTTATGGAGTAACAAATAAACTAACAAATGATTAGTCTCGACATTTAACTGGCTGTTTAAAGAATATTCTCTTAGTATGAACAGAACATAAGCAGCGAGCGTTACGTTTATGCCTGCTTCCCTCGTGAAAAATATAAAGCAGCCGCAACTGAACCAAGCACTTATGTGAATGCAGAAACGCGTAAACCACTGAACATGCAATATCACAGTCGCCTGTGTCTCTCAACACGTCATATATTATTGAATCGCCGGTCATCACTTTACAGGAGTATTCACTTCCCTAGTAAATTTTAAACTTACATTCAAGCGCAAACAGACCTACACTCCGTTAACACTTGACATTAAACTGCCGTTCTTTTTTCAATGGCGCAACAGCCCTTAGTGGGCCACGGCCTCCTCATTATCGAGGCTTCACGATCACACTCAGACACACAACACACGGTAAGACTCCTCTGGACGAGCGATCAGCTCGACGGAGACCTCTGCCTGACAAAACACAACACTCATAACAGAGTGACATCCATGCCCCCCCAGCGGTATCCGAATCTGCAATCCCAGCAAGTGAGCGGCCGAAGACCCACATCTTAGATGGCGCGGCCACTGGGATCGGCATTAAATAGTAGTAATAAAAAGAGTTAAAAATGAAGAAAAGTACATGAATATTGCGGGCAAAAGATAAAAAATGAAAAGAACGTTTATATAATAAATTAAAGACGTTCAAGAGAACAGGTAGCACAAAAAGAGTATTTCAAAATTCGGCTGTTTTCCTCTTTAGGGCCTAAAACTAATACAAACGCAACATCTGCTCATTCACTTGTGTCAGAAGCCCCGAAAACGCCAAAAAATAAGCTGAGGGTTACCTTTTGGGACATAATGCTGCGTCACTGAGTAATCGGTTCCTGACATTTCAACGCAACGTACTGCCCTCATCTTCTACAGCCAAGTGGCCTCCAAGTTACGCGCCATAAATTCCAGAGGAAGGACATCCTAAAGAACGCCGCTCTGAAAACTCCAAAACTCGCACAAATTTAGTACAGGAAGCACTGACGTTTCTGAGCGGCGGGCACTTTCACTAGCAGCAGCGGTTACACTCCAAGACAAACAACACAGGTTATGTACATATACCGTTAACACTCAGGCGCGTTCGCGTAACACTTGTTGCTGCGGAAAAGCGATAAGTATCACATTTTCTGAGTGTGTTTTGTAGCCTTAGTTATCCGGCGTGATAAGCGCATGCGTCGTATTATGTTGTCATTCGTGGCCCGTCCGGATGTACCATATTTTTCCACATTATGTCATAAACGGCATGTTATCGAATACAAAATGTGTGTTTTTATGTTCTCTACAACATTTATCTGACACACTTCTCATTCTAAGATAAATTCAGCCATATATTATCGTAAATGTGTATAGGTATTAATGTAACGTACCGGTTATTTTTGTCAGATTCAAACGAAACTTGAATTTTCTAGACAGATTTTCGAAAAATGTTCAAATATCAAATTTCGTAAAAATCCGTCCAGCGGGAGCCGAGTCGTTCCACGCGGCCAGACGGACGGACGGACGGACGGACAGACAGACAGACATGACGAAGGTAACAGTCGCTTTTCGCCATTTTGCGAACGCACCTAAAACGGAACTCAGAATCACATAATGTACATTAATGACAGATGATACAACTCATAGAATTTCAGAATACAGAAATAAAGTGCGGAGACAAAAAGAAAAGATGAAAGAAATTACATTCCAATGATTTATTTCAACTGTAATCCACGACAGCCTATTAATCTTGGAATTCAAAAAGAATTCCGCTCGACCGAAGTGGGACGGATACCCCACTGGGACTCAATTTTATAGCTGCTGCTGCTGCTGCTGCTGCTGGACGTGAAACATGTCTTACTCGAATATCTCCAAAATCGGCCTCCTGGATTTTGTATTCCTTTGTAACTCTGTGTGCAAAGGATAGGGCAAAGAGCCATGCCTTATCCGGCATTCGTCAGGAATAACAGAGAAAAACCACGAACGACCTGAATCAGGACAGCCGCTGCCAAAGACCCGATGCAAACACATGCAGACGCAGTACTGCTGAGTTCACTTTCTTCGTAACTGTGCACTTCATTCGCTGTTTTGGGGGTAAAAATTCCAGCATTTGTTCGTCAGTGGGACTCCTCTGGTCAGCAGGGCAGCTCAAGCAATTTCGCTCTACGAGACGGGCCACTCCCTGCCTACGGACCAACCGGACGGTCCGGGACATTGATTGTAACACATGGCCTGGCGTTTGGCCAGCTCCAGAAGAGTTAATAAAAACAGCAACGGGCGGGGTGGCGGCACTTAAAATGTATGTTTTGTTTACGTATGCCACTTGTCTCCCGCGGAGATTATCGAATGAGCTGCAAACCGACAGGACACCTCAGGGCGGTTGGGCAATTTCACGAGACCCAACCAGGCTTTGGGTGGCGCACAATCGATATTCATAATACACAATCGATACTCATAATACACAATCGATATTCATAATACACAAGCGCGCTCGAAACCTGCGAGATCTGTACACGTATTGTACTAACCCTTCAACGCTCGGTGCACTGTACGGAATTTCAATGCGTCACACGCTGCCGTTCTCAGTGCATTAGACGGATGCAAAACAAACCCTCTGTCCTAGGCGGTAGTTGGAATTTAAACCCCAGCGTTATTGAAGGGTTAATACAAAACACATGTACTGTATGGATGTCTACAATTTTTATTCAAGAATATTTTCCGTCGCTAATATTCTGCGAAAAGAAAGTTGAAACTTTGTCCACCACAAATCCCACGTCGTCCTAAAGAAGTGTCCAAAACATTGAGAGAAATTTCAGTTAATTTATTACAATATAAAATAACCATTACTTCTTATTCCGGCGTAGTGCCATCAGTAAGTCATGAAACACTCACATGCCGCCTAAATAATACCTAAAAACTCTTCAAATATGGCTACTATACCGTGACATCATTCTATTGATCCCCTCCCTACAATCAATATTAGGGTAGAAAATCCCCCAGAAGATGTGTAATTTATTCACACCACAGGTTGCCTACTTGTATTCTAGTGCAGTGAAAGGATTGCTTTGATTTACGACATATACTATCAACGCTGCTTTTGATCTATAAAGCAGGTGTTCGTGACGAATGCAAACCAACTACAAATACACACGTAATCTATCTATTAAGAATTATCATGAAGGGGGTTGCTATTCTAGTGGACTTGGAAATGAGGAAATTGAATTCAACGAACCAAATATTCTCTTTCCTTTCAGTAAACACCAAACGGTGACATGTCCATTTGTTCAGTAAAAATGGACTCCAGGATTCAACACGTCCTGATAAACCAACAGATGACAGTCGAATATTGTATATTTCAAATACTGCTACATGCAACTCAAAATAGTAAGAAAGGTTTAAATGAAGTAAAAAAATGTGTGTCGCTTTTTCTGAGTGCAGACAGCAGCAAAAAAGGCACAGTTTACTTATCAATAACACCCTTAATTGACAGACGCTGTATATACTGTCTCCTTTCATGCTTTACTGTATGTATGACAGAATTCCTATGGTTAAGGAAATCCTTAAGATAAAAACACATGATCACCTTTGAGAGCGAGAAGAAGACAATTCTTATGTCTGTAACGGCGTATTATTAAACAGTGGTGTCTTACTGTTGGCAGACACGAATTCCTCTTTAAGTGGTGTCTAAGCGAAAGTGCAGAAAGATTTAGAACAAAACGTACCTGGAACCAAATCCACGGAAACGACAATTTTTACTGAAATTACACCAAATTTAAACGCCACTGGAAAACTGGATTTAGTTTGTATAAAACACATAATCTTCTCAACTCAAACCCCCTAAATACAAGCCCTGGCCTGTGCTTATTCTGTTCTTGGCACCTTGAAGATTTATAACTAATGCCTGATACTTTTAGTGAATTTAATGATATGAGTAAAGTGAGATCTCCATCCTTGATAACACACTGTACTTTTTGTTCATATTAGTATTCAGACACCTCTTTAAGATACCTCACTTGTTTGATCTGCTATGTGCAGGCCTATAACATGCGACGCGCCACGTGCTACTACTTTAACTGCTGTTGATTCTTTCTTTGTTTATTGTAGCGTCTGTGCATATATTTATATAACACATTATCATCTATCTATGCATTTCATTTAGTGACCTCTTACTTCCTGAAGCTTTAATGTGTTATTCAATATAATCTTCCACTGCTATCAGAGATATTTTCAACATATCAGAATGTTAGTGATATTAACGACATCTGTCAGAAGAGACGCTTTCTAACGTTATATTTTGTGACGCTTCTGGGTACACCTGCATTATCCCTATTCGCCAAACCTTGTCACATTAAAACAGGAAAAATCACATTATATTTGAATTACACCAGCCACTTAGCACCATGCGCTCAAGGGGCCGGGGTTCGTTCCTTGTCGCTACCACAAAAATTGATTCAAGAAGTGAAAATGTGAAAAAACTTTATAACATCAGCACAGTGAGAAACAGTCACATTAAAGCTGCGCCTAAACCAAGTTTATTAACGTGACTGAGTGTCGGGTTATTCAACAACACCGTGTAAATCAAATATGTTATAGCGTCATAAATTACAAGAAGATCTCGTACATGCCGCTACGGTAGTGGCTGTGTCGTAAGATAAAAAGGAAACTTTTCAGTGTCGACGCCATGAAGGTACACACAGAACAGCTCCACTCATCCTTAACCTCAGCACTAGATGAAACGTGCGCGGATAACTTCACCCTCAGACCGCCCTAACGCCAGGGTCAGAGCCACATTTACCCACTGCACACGAAGAACGGTGGGTCCTAAAGCCGGCTTGACGTCTTTGGAGAACAGAAGAGGAGAGGCATTGTACGTGTAAACGTAACATTAAGGCGGCTTCGTGTAACCACTGTTGCTGTTGAAAAGCAATAAGTACGCCTATTACATATTTTGAGTGTGTGTCTGTAGCCTTAGTTATACAACAGGCAAGGTGCATGCGCCGTATTACATTGTCATCTGTGGCCTGTCTGGCTCTACCATTTTTTCGGAAAAAAAAAGTTATTCAACATAAAATGTGGGCTTTAATTTTCTCTACAAATTTTGTCCGAAATATTTCTCATTCTAAGAAACATCCAGCGAAATATTATCATAAATGTAGATATGTCTTCAAGTAAAGTACCCGTTGTCCTTGTCAGGTTTTAATAAAACGTGAATTCTCGCGACACATTTTCGAAAAATCCTCAAATATCGAATTTCGTGAAAATCCGTCCAGTGCAAGCCGAGTTGTTCCATGCGGACAGACAGACAGACATGACGAACCTAATAGTCGCTTTTCGCAATTTTAAGAACGCTCCTAAAAATCTCTTGTCCCCGGCATACGGCAAGGAAATATTCACGACTTCGCACGGTGGACCTGAGTAAAACGACGAAAATCCCAAATCACTATAGCTGATAAATTGCCGAGATTCGAAAGAAGGATCACTCGAATTAAAGTCTTTAGCATCACATCTACACTAGCCCGTCCGATCCTAAATGTGTATCGAATGGATAAATGGATCACAGGTCATTTAAAAATACTCTATCAGCTGCAGTGGCTTTTTGGTGTCGAATTGTACGACGCTGCCGTTGAGAGTAATGGGGGAAATGGTCCTGGTTAATTTCGAGACATTAACATGGGATTTGCATGGACAGACTACATGACTTAAGTCAGTGTCCCGGGCGAAATTCGAAGCAGGTACCTCGCGAATCGATAACAACGCAACTCCAGCGAACTTGTTCCTACGCGTCAGGTAAGTGACACCGCCACATACAATCGTGTAGTAGAGGCACGGATATATGGACAGTGATTAAATAATTATGGCATGAGGAGATAAGACATGCCGCCACAGTATCTGGTTGGCAAATTCCCTGGAGATTATGCCTTCCTGCGAGCACAACAGACTTTTGGGCAACGCCCTGCAGTCTCCACGTTACACAGCACCAGAATTCCATTCCAACGACAAAGCACGCAGCCATGGGAGTGGTCAACATATCATGCACCCACTCTATCGTGCAAGCAATGCAAGCATGCTACATGCTTTCATATCCCTCGCTTTGGCATAACGTTAAGACGCAAGTGAAATACGAACACACTGCAACTAAATTGACACAACCACACGGGGCGCGGTAATGCGAGACCTTTCCTGGCCGAAATATTTTCTTTTACGAAAATAAAGGATTAGCATAAAAAGGGAAAGTCTCCATGTCACATTGATCACGCTACGATGGCACTGACTCAGCTAGTTGTTTCAGATTTATAATGGTAGTGAGATTCATATTTATGTGACACTCAAACAATCATCTTTCGATACTTCATGCAGGCTAAATAAAGAAAATCTACGACGTTTTATAAATAGTAAGCGGCCACCAATGGCGATCTTACTGAATGGCATTGATCAGACTCGGTTATTTATTTTTACGTAAATTCATTATTTGTGTTTGATTTCAGGCCTCCGCCACGTTGTACATGAAATGTGCGCTCTTCTGGGATATTACGCAGCGTTTAGTGGTAGCTCTGTACCGACGTTTCGGGAACAACATATCGCTGCAATCTTCAAGGGTCAAAAAGTCTAAGACTTACCGAAACGTCGGTACAGAAGACGTCTAAGACTTCTTAACACTTGAAGATGGGTCAGATAGGTTGCCCCGAAATTTCGGTACAGACCTAACACTAAACGCTGCGTAATATCCCAGAAGTGCGCAGAGTTCATTATTTATGTTGAGGGAAAAAGTACACTTTGATGTCTCAATTCTCCACATAAAGCAGCGGTTTCACTGTTCTGTGAGTTACGGGCAGTCAGCAACAAAGACAAACGCCTAACAAACAACCTCTACGTGATAAGCGGCGACCCCTATCCGCGTTACTGAGAAATGCGTCCATTCTTTCGGTAGGTTCAAGCACTTACGTCTCTTTCTGTATTTATGACTAGTGCCTGACACACGAAACAAGAAACAATGTAACCCCAGGGGAACAACACACAGAGCAACGGAGCAAAAGATTGTCCAGGTCATGAAGAAGTGCCTAGGCAAAACACGCAAATGTTGCAGAGCCTGCTAGCAGGTGCAGTTCATCTGCAGCCAAGCGACCGACCGACCGACCGACCGACCGACCGGTCCAGAAACTTGTTCTTCCTGCCACTTACACGAAACACGGACACGTCTGTTACACTGCTGCTATCATACCAGTAATAATGCGCCATGATAATTCAGACAGTATAGTAACTAGGCAAAGAGCGGCAAGACGGAGGAATGGTGGTTCGATTCCCAGCAGGGACAGCAGGTATTCCCAGCAGGGACAGCAGGTATTCCTCTTCCCCAGAGCGTCCAGACCTGCTCTGGGACCCACACAGCTCCCTGTATAGTAGGTAGGGGGAAGGGCTGTTTTGCCGGGGTAAAACAGCCGGGGCGTGAAGTTGACACCGCAGTGTCGAGGATGAAAGCCGTGGAGCTTTACTCTACTCCACCACACGCCATCACTGCGAGGTGATTATTAAGCGAAGGGACAACTTCAGCCTGCATGTAAATAAACACCTACTGAGTTATTATTATTATTATTATTATTATTATTATTATTACTTTATCCCCTTCATGCAGGGTATTCACACTTATATACCTGAAACAGACCATGTTCCTAGGGCATACAGTGTCGCAGCTACTCTGCGCGTATTGTTAATGGTGCATATAACGCTGTCTTCAATATCAAACTCTTTTGTGCTTCTAAATTAGCCCTTTCCACACTACGTGGGCTATGCCAAATATAGCCGTTTTCTGTAGTTCCTGGATTTCGTGCTTTCCCGGTATGCTGCTCAAGTATTTTCTGAAGGATTTTGAAATGGTTCC